>CM076578.1:215808734-216125570 GCA_034641835.2 Pinus albicaulis | reverse complement strand
TCATTTTAGTTTTTTACTTCAATTGGAAATCATGTTTGTGGAAATGTTTAATTTAGAGATAAAAATGTAAAGTTGTTAAATTAAATAATACCTAATAGATGAATGGCACGAAAGAGATGGAATGCTGAGAATATAGAATACTCAATTTTCTTATTGCCTTGAGCGGGTGCTCATGTTTAATCGTAGAGATTAGAATGTGAAAGTTGTTAAATTAAACACAATGTGTCTCGCTCTTCAGTACTAAAACCCTATAAAAGGAAGAAATATAATATATATCACTTTCTTGTATACCATTGCAGGATGCAGATGTTCGAATGATGCTTAAACCAGCTATAAAAGGAAGAATATATGTTATGAGAAGCTTAATTTTTGCTTGTAATGTAATTAACGTTAGATGGATGAATGACTACTCCTTGCAGTACTATTGTTAGATGTATGTTCGAATAATGTTTTATTAAGGGATTACTAAGAGATTTGTTGTGAGGAATCCGCTTAGTGGGAACTCAAGTTCACCTTCACCTTCACTCGCTAGTGTACCCTTCTAAGCAATTAGCATCTAGTCTATATATAATATTTTGTTATTAATTAATTCAAAATTACATTAAAAACAAATTTAATAAAAAAATAATAAATAAATAATTCAAATTATATATAATATTTTGTTATTAATTAATTCAAATTATATAAAAATAATAAATAAATAATTCAATTATATATAATATTTTATTATTAATTTATTCTAAATTACATAAACAGTAAAAGGGAAAAATAACTCAACCCTAATACTCAAATTGGCTCCATGGATTATGTATACTATACTATTATTTGCAAAGGCAAAAAGAACTGGATTATGTATACTATTAATTGCAAAGGGAAAGACTCAAATTAGCTCCATGGATTATGTATACTATTATTTGTAAAGGAAAAAAACTTTGCAAAAAAAACTAGATTATGTATACTATTAATTGCAAAGGGAAAGACTCAAATTGGCTCCATGGATTATGTATACTATTAGTTGCAAAGGAAAAGGATTATGTATACTATTATTTGGGCTGCATGCATTATGTATACTATTATTTGCAAAGGACAAGGATTATGTATAATGTTATTTGCAAAGGAAAAAAAATTGGCTCCATGGATTATGTATAATATTATTTGCAAAGGAAAAGGATTATGTATACTATTATTTGGGCTCCATGGATTATGTATACTATTATTTGCAAAGGAAAAGGATTATGTATACTATTATTTGCAAAGGAAAAAAAAACTGGGAAGGGGACTGCATGGCATCCCGAAGTATATTTCAAGCATGCAGATGATGTAATCCGACAATCATTACAAGGACAAAGTTCATTTCAATGACCAAAATACGACCTCAACATAGGACAATCACTTTTAGTGTTGATTGTATATCACAAAATGGAAATTATGAGGAGTTATTCAACTATTACTCTAGTTGCATGTGGGATTGAGGGATGGGGCATAAATCTATGAAGAAGAAACATCAATGGCCAAGAGGGCTTTCCATTTCAGCTATCCATTTGGGAATAAAACACCGAAGGATATGGCTAGTTCCATGGAGATGAAGACACTGGGTTTGTGCATCTCTGTTCTCTATAGTGAGATTCAAATCCCCAGTTAGTTCAGCCCCATGTTATGAACCAGGGATTTGCAAGGTGTATATTCACAACTGGATACAGTGGGAGGTCGAGCAGTTATTAACTATTGGTAAATGGGAAAAATCTAGTTCTGTGGAGATGAAGATGCTGTGTTTGTGCATCTCTGTTCTTTATAGTGAGATTCAAATCCCCAGTTAGTTCAGCCCCATGTCATGAACCAGGGATTTGCAAGGTGTATATTCACAACTTGATACAGCGGGAGGTCGAGCAGTTATTAACTATTGATAAATGGGAAAAATTTGGTGCATGAGAGATTGGTAATGTCGGGGATCGACCTTGTTTTTTGGCTTTAGGTGCAAATTTGGGCTCCAATTTAGTCAATCCTATAACACAATCGCAAACAAGCATTGATTTACATTTATTTAAGAACAATCACGTAGTTTGTTTGGGTGTATTCTGTGTGTATTCCTAAGCCGAATGTCACTGAGCTTTACTTGATAGTTTGGGGGAAAGGCAATTGTGCCTCCTGGGAATCGTGTGCAATACAACTATTGAAGTTTTGTAATAATCAATCGGGTGAAAGGACCCAAGAGGTGGGAAAAATTATGGGAAGCAACAAAGAGAGAGGAAATTACAATGTATGAGAGGCCAAGCAAGAGCAGTGAGGATTAGAAGTTGTGATTGGTATCCCAATTGTGGCTACAATGACATGGTCATTCAACCGATGAAGAAATTGGATGTCCTCCAGTTGGAATTGATTGTGAAAAACTTGAAGCTCAAGGAGCATATGGCGACAAGTGTGAAAGTGTTGGAGGAGGTTCAGGCCTTTCAAAAAAAAGTTAGCTAGACATGAGGATGAGACAAACACTCCATAGCCAGATAGTGGAATTAGAAGGTTCAACTATTGAATACCAAACTTAGCGACTACAACAATGAGAATTGGAGACAAGGTGGATAGTGTCCAGATCTCAATTGACCACCAACATAGGAAGTAGATAACTGTAATTGAAGTATGCACTATTGCAATTTTTTTTTTTGCTCAGGAGTTTTTGGAGAGTATTTTTTTTTTCCAAAAGAAAAAAATTGTGTTTCATCATTAAAAAAAATGTGAAATGTGAAGATACATAATCAAGAAATTTAGATGTCGCTCATTAAAAAAATGTGAAATGTGAAGATACATAATCAAAAAATGTATATGTCACTCTGGAGAGGGAAAAACAATTTGAGAGTTACCAAATTCAAAGCAAAACAAAGCATAGCATGAAGAAACAAAAAAAAAAACACTAATGAAAACAAAAAACCTACAAATATGCCAAACCCAACCAAGGGCATAGAAAAAGCCCAGAGCGAAGACAATCCAAAGGTAAACCAATGGCAATCACTCCAAAGAGAAACCAAGGGAAATCGGAGCTCAAAGGAGCCCATTGTTTTTGAAAGTGTATACCTACATGAATGTATTGAATTTTGACATTATGTGTAGTCTTTCAAGAGTGCCAATATAAAATATCAGCCATAGGGAAGCGAATGGAAAAGATCAAAATATAAAATGTCATGAGTACTTGTTGTAACTAGGCTACAATCTATACCCATTTATGTTAAATTAAATTATTACATAGGTATCTGAATTGTTATTTATAATAGATATCACTAAATTGGTTTGTTAAAATAATTTTGTATGGATCAAAATGATTGATGAATGCATCATAATTGAAATTGGAATTATGTCAATGTTGGTTTAATATCATTTGTAATGCATTAAGATCTTAATGTATTATTAGTACAAATGTTTTATACACACAGATAAAGCTTTAAACCATTCTTGAGTATGTTACATAGGAGAAATCATATATTCACATTTCACATGCATATGGATATGATTTCTTCTTTGTAGATTCAATGAAAGAAACATATCCTTTTGTATAAGGGAAGGGAATTTAGTTGAATAAATGGTTCACTAGATTAGATGGGTATATTGCATAGCATTGTTTTTGATGTTATTGATTGATAATTTATATTCAAACACAAATTTATAGATATACTTTATGAATACACAATTCCATGACATTGGAGAAGAGAAACTCCAGTTATATCTGTTTAACAAACAAATTTTTCTGGCTAGTTATCGTCACAATCAACAATTATACTAGACATCACAGTCAACTATCTGAGCGTATGAATTACTGAAGTCTAGTGAATGACATAGCTTGAATGGTTGTAGTGAATTTTAGTCAATTAGCGCGTGAACCAAGGCAGTGTAACACTATTCAGTAAGTGTCCATGTCAAGTCATTTGCGCTTTGGTTAACTAAGAGCTAATGACTTTTTATAAGTAAAAAATTTGGGCTCTTCGAGTTAACTTCTAGAAAAACTATTCACTCTGTTTATGTGTCATGAATGGGCATCAATTATTAATCACTTAATGTTCAGTAACTTTAATAAATCACCTTTAATATTCTTATGGGGATCACTTAATGTTTAGCAACTTGAAATGTTGCCCTTTTAGTGATTGTGCACTTTAATTTCTCGAAATAGCAGGTAGATATTGTTTGTAAAGGAATAACAGGTAGATATTGTTTATGAAGGAATAATAGGAAGATATTTTTTGTGAATGCAGCTAGTATGAAATTATTTTTAGTGATTATTCTTGGAATAACGGGTAGATATTGTTTAATTTCTCAGAATAGCAGGTAGATATTGTTTGCAAATATACTTAACACAAAATTAATATAGTTTGAAAAAAATTAGAATGTTTCATGAGAAGGAATTGTTAAGATCCAGTAATAATATCTAAATGATAATTTAAATACATTTGGATATCAATTAACCTCAAGAAAAATTTGAAAATAGGTAGCAGTCGTTAATCCAAGCTGAATCCTTCGTCCTTGAAGGGCTGTGTTGAATATATCTGGTTCAACAAAACTAACACATGATTGGCCAGTGTATGAATACTTATAATTTCAAATATTACCATTGTACATATCTCTGTATGCTTTAGTCCTTGATATTCACATTCCATGTGAGTTAAGCAGTAAATATTAAGTGAGCAACGACATAACTGTCATAACTATTGCATTGTAGTTGAAGGAGATAATATCCTTTCAAATATTTGTTATATAATTAAATAGTGATTGGATAAGGTTATAAAGAAAAATAATAATATATATTTTATGTTTATCGGGAGAATAACATATAATATACATATAATATTATAATTTTAATTTTAATTGAGTATCGTATTTGTGACTGTTTAATTGGAAAGTACCATGAAAATAAGTGTTATGTACCAAGAGATTTGACGTTCAAATTTCTTTGACTTAGTCATGTCTATGGAAGGGGCATATATAGGCACCTAGGGTTATAGTGGTAGCAATGAGAATAGACCCCATGTCACATGAATACAAAACACCCAAGCGTGAATTAATCACTATACATATATTTAATTAAACTAGTTCATTTACAAGTAAAAATTTCGTGAATAATCATTATGCATTGAAGAATATTCTGAATTTAGAATATTAACTTGGTTTAGATTGACCCTTTATCAAGGGTTAAATTTTGTTTAAATTAGTAGGTAGTATAATGTATTTCAAACGTCTAGATGAAATTTCACTTAGGATAAGAATTAATACCGTTGTCATCATATAAATCAATTATCCATTGAAGAATATTTTTAATTTAGAATATTAACTTGTTTTAGATTGACCCTTTATCAAGGGTTAAATTTTGTTTAAACTAGTAGGTAGCATAATTTGTTTCAAATGTCTTGTTGAAATTTCACCCCGAATAAGAATTAATACCCTTTTCATCATATAAATCAACAAATTATGAAATTTAGCCTTGCAATTACAAGCTAGTAATGATACATAGTTAATTTAATAATATTATAAATTAGATGATTATTATTAATTAAGTAAATCTTATCAATTATTGAACCAAATAATTCTTACTTGAGTAACTGACCCAAATAATTGTTACTATTGAAAAACAATTTTCTCATGAATTTGAACTTCTCTTTATGTTTAAAAAAATGTGTGTAATTCATAAGTTAGGTAAAGGAGGGAATTTGGGCACTACAAAATACTTGGTGGAAAATCATCTAAACGTATTCAATAATATTGTAATTCAATTATTATCTATTGATATTAACACTTCAAATGAAGATAAGTGCATCACTTTTTTGTATTACTTACAAGAGTTGTGGAATAGTTTGGTTGTTGCAATAAGTAGTGATGCAACTACTTTAAGTTTTGATGAAATAGTCTCACCCCCATTATTAGAGGAGATGATATGGAGGAACATGTAAAAGAAAAATGCAAATGCCTTATCTAGAAGAGGATGCTCCTAGGATAGAAATAAAACTAAGTCCTCAAGTGTGAGATCTATATATAGAGGAATATAGGAAGATTCATAAAGGTATGTTGGAGATGTTGAAAAAAAATGAATTACATGAAACACTTTAGATCCAAAAATGTAGAGAAACGAAAGGGATTTGAGGATGCTCCTTCTATAGTAACACAAACCTCCACAAAAAAAAGGAGAGGATGTGTACTTGAATTCTTTAAGCACACATGCAAATTATGAGGCATGGTTAGTTAGCTCAAGTGCATATTTTCATGACTCCTCATAGGGAGTGGTTTTGTGAGTATGAAAGGTATGCCAATAGTGATCTTTTCTTAGAAGATGACCCAATAGCCATAATCATAGGAAAAGGAAAATTCAAGTTGGAGTTCATAGATGGAAGAAATATGCCACACCCTAATATTCTTCACATCCCAAGTTTAGCCAAAAAATTGATTTCTACAAGTAATATGAGCAATGTATGTTGGGATTCAAGTACCTAATTTACACTTTAGATAGAAAAAGCCAAAATATAGAGTTGAATAAGACACCTAAACTAGAGTAGAAGCTCAGTTAATATAAAATTTTAAATATCATGAGAGAGCTTAAAGAACAATGACACATCATAAAGAATTACACAACAAATAAATATTTTACCATGGATACTATTAACCAAGAAAAGTAGCTAACATTGAGCTCCAATGCTCCTATATTATCAACCAAATATTGCAGCCAACCCATAATGGTTGTTGATCTTAGTCCACATCTAATACTAATGCATTCATATTACATCTGTTAACTTTCAACATTTTTTATTAGCCTTAGATCATGCTCTATTTATAGACATAGGAAAATTCTAATTTGAAGCATGTTGGATCAGTACAGGTGGCTAAATATCATTGGCTAAGATCCTTGGAACCCTAAGATTCATAATGATTTTCCAACTATAGTCAATTTGATCACTACTATAAGTTTATTGAGTGCGTACACTTGACTAATATTTCTTTGGCTACTATAGTCGAATATCAACATTTTTAAGTTGTTAAACTACCCATTGAGTTCAAATGAGGTAACTATTCTTCCAAATTTACTATTGACTTACTGACTTAACCATCAAATTGTCCTCCTAGTTGGTTTGTTCATGACTAGAATTGTTGAGGTTTATTCCTAGTCGTGTTTCCTAAACATATCACTTGATTGACTGAACTCCAATAAAATTATGACTTAAAAAGAGTAAATCACCTCAAAATTATCCCTCTTGTTGTATTCTTTGAATGAACTATTAATGTTGTGCTATTGGCGAACTTGGTATCCCAGGCTCCACTCCTATCCGCATGAAGAGAATTTACCAACACTCACCAACTTTGTTAGAAATTCTGCAAGATCATTCATTGTGCATACTTTACTTTTACCAACAATACCTTCTTGATTTACACCATGTTTCTAATGAAATGGTATTATACATCAATATTTTTTTGTCTTTGAATGGTAAGCCAAATTATTTTCAAGGAGAATTGCACTTTGATAGTCACAACCTATTCTTTTCTTTTTGAGAAAACCCAGTCTTTGAACACAATTGTCACAACCAAAATAATTCTTTGCTTGCATGAGTGGATTCCATGTATCCAACCTCCATCATTGATAGTGCCATGATTAATTTGTAGAAATTTATAAGCAAAATAATTTATTTCCGGATTCTCCTGATCTAAAAATTTAATCTTAAGTTAAATACAAAATCCTTCCACTTAATTCTTTGCGGAAATTAAATCGCCAATTGCAAAACAAATATGAAGCAAAATCAATCACACATAACAAGATGTTTTACCAGGAAAGCTTAAGGCTAAAAACCCTAACTATCATATATTATGTATATCAATTGATCTAAAATGTGATCGATTAAGTGCTGAGGTAGTTTGATTAGTTTGTCATTAAGATTGATTGTTAACTGGAGAGAGCTTTAAAGTGAAAGACGACATAAATCAACAGCAAATAAATGATTAAAATACAACATAAAACAGAGAGAAGAAGAAGAAAATAGTTGACTACAGAGTTCGTCCCTAGTGGACTACATCTCTGGGTCCGCTTTCAAGTGGGCATCCACTTTATTAGGATTGAACTAAGGAAGTCTTTATACAGAAAAACACTAGACTGACTGTGCTCGCAAGCACTTCTAGTTATTGAAAACAGGAAGCTCTCTCTCTCAGCTTTCCTACACTTGTCTTTGCGCTCAATTCCACCTTCGGACGGTGGAGCTATGCTGAAAACAAAACTACCTCTATCCTGCTAAAATTGCACACTGAATTCCCTCCAAGCCTTCAAAAACAAAGGTGTGTTCATGAAGAAATGTCATTTGTTTAAATAAAAACTCCCTCGGACCTTCTCCTTCTCCATTTAGCAATTTTTTTAGCTTTTGGTGGGATAAGAGGATCGATTTATTCATGTACATGAACCTATGGATAAAATCCTTAACCTTTGGCACTGAACTAAATACAAAATCCCAAAATTGACCTTATATTAAATTTCTTAACCATTTGGGATAACTAACTGGGTAGAGGATTTAATATAGAGCATGTGATAGGTTTAATTTCCAGCAGTTACAGTCTTGACTGATGATCATGGCCTTGATCGACGGTTAGGCTTATCCCGACGCATATGTTCACATTTCCGACGCGGTCTTCGGCTTACGGTTTAAATGTTATAACATTGTGCTTTTTATTAAAGTTTAATTGCAAACTATTTTATTTGCAA
The DNA here is from genome assembly GCA_034641835.2 of Pinus albicaulis. NCBI lineage: Eukaryota > Viridiplantae > Streptophyta > Pinopsida > Pinales > Pinaceae > Pinus > Pinus albicaulis. Next base: position 216,116,866 of record CM076578.1, on the reverse strand, counting down.
TGTATCATAGTGTTATAACATATAACCCATCATATGTTTATTGACCTGAACCTCAAAGGTTTTTGAAACATAAATTTAATACCCATAGCCCGAACCTTATTTATAAAGGTTTTTTAATATGATTAAACTTTGCGCTTAAGATTTTTAATATATAGTTTTATAACCATGTTTAATATACCGAGGTATTTAATACCAAAGTGCTTAGGTCCTTTAGGTGTTAGGTTATATGTTTAGGTTTTAGGCTAGCTATTAGGGTTTAGGTCTAGGTATTTAGGGTTATAGCTTATACCTTTTTACAAAATGAAGGTATTACACCTTTTTAAACCCCTTTTTCTTAACCCATTACATGCCATTAACCCTTTTTCATGTTTTTTTCTTCAATGTTACAGGCAAAACTGGTAGATTGGAGACTAAACTGGAATTCGAACTGCTGGAGCTGATCGAACTTTTCTGCTGAACTATAATAAACAAGATCCTCCTGGATCAATCCTCTCCACTTGAAAGCTTTTGGACCACAAAAGATTTATTTTAAAAAGACAATAAGAGAGGATACAAATCCATCACTTTTCCGATCTCTATCCATTTACTCAGATTCATGCCCATGAGTCCCAATCGAAGATATTCCAAATCTCTTTGCCTGGACGTACGAACTCTTCTGTCCAAGATGGTATCTTCCTGCAACTTTGTCATGTACTTAGGTGATAAGTCGTCAATAGAAGGGATTTGTATATCATCCTCAGAATCAACAATCATCGGAGGTTCATACAACTTCAAACTTTCAACATTCACAACTGAGTAAATATGCATATAAGGTGGTAAATCTAACCGGAACGCATTATTTCCAATATTTTCAACAATTTTTAAGGGACCATACCTGATTAACTTCAATTTCTTACCTTCCCCTTTTAACCTATCTTTGCTGATATACAACCATACCTGTTTTCCAACCTGAAAATGATGATCGACTTGATGCTTGTCGTGGTGCAATTTGAACTTGGCTTGACTCTCTTTCAACTGATTCCATACTACCCTGCGTTTCTGTTGTATTTGAGAAGAGTGACCTTTCTGAATAACTTTCACTTTTCCTTCCTGCGGTATACACAACTTACCCAAATAATATAACAATTTGTCATAAAATATGATAATTGTTTTCTTCTATCTAAGTACCAAGAGTTAGCGATTCATAACTTTCTTTAAAATTATCTCAGTATTATACTGTTCTACATAGCTTTCATGTTTCAATGAACTATTTTGCAATATTAATGAAGCATTCAAAGACAGTCTATTCATAATATCAGCTACTTTATTTATCACACCCTTGTTCTTAATTTCTAAGTGAATTTGCTGAATAAATTTCATCCAACTATAGTAGTGAGATTGTTGCAACTTAGACTGTGACTGAATGTATTGAAGCGACTGATGATCTGTATGAATCACTATTTTCTTACCCTTTGTATTACCACTAGCATATGTTTCAAATGGTTATCGATGATCTATCAAAACTGAGATTGATGTTGTGAAGATTTTCTGCTTAACTGATTTAAAAAATTTAAAATTGACACACATTCCCCATGTCCCGTTTTGCTTATGAGCCAAAATTATGGCCGAACTGTATGAGATGAACTGGGTCCCATGGATTCCATCCCTAGAATTTGTTGCTTTATTTATTTACACTGTATAACTGACCTGTGACACATTCCATTATAAGGGGCATCAGACATCAACTACATCTCATGTGATATTTCCTTTTTATGAAGTAGATGTTTTGGTTCTTTAACTAGACCTTGAAATGAATCTACCTTTTTAACCAAATTACCTTCATACTGAAATTCACAACCTGAAAAAGTATCATTAGGATCCTTATGTTGCTCTTTTATCGACATGAGTATGTATCTCTTACTTGAACTTATTAAACACTTCATCTGATTAGCATTAATTAAATTCAAGTGATTTTTTATTTTATGTGCCTGAACGATGTACTTAATCCCATATTTCTTGAGATGATACATATGTTCCTTCCTATAAAATACTGAATCACAGTCATAGAGATAAGGGCTTCCTAAGAAAATTCCACATATGTCTAAAGGTATCACATCTAGATCCACTTCGTCGATATAGTTAGCTGTGATTGCAAATTTTAACCGACACTGTTTGGTAACATGAATTTGAGATTGTTCCTTTAACCATCCTAAAGGATATGGTTTTGGATGATTATGTGTTTTCAAAGCCAATTGTTTAACCAATGACTCAGAAATCAAATTTGATTGTGATCTCGTATCGAAAAATGTATCTAACTTAGTATGCTTTGAAGTTACCCTTATATGAAATAACTCGATTATTTTTCCTTCATTCAATTGTTTTGTGTTTGAAAAAGCAGAAGTACTAGCTTTAGAAGTTTTACCTGTTGTAACAATAGCAGTGATTTTTTCTTCATCACCTGAATCAGATCCCAAGTCCAAGCCTTGTTGGATTGTTGTTTCAACCTTCTTTTCACCCTTCTTTGTTTGGAACTTCTTTGGATTTAGTTTCGGATGAAGTTTCCAATACCTAGCTTCATCATGGCCGATCCTTAGGCAATGTATACAGGTAGGTCTTTGATCTTCCTTCTGAGCTATGGCAGTCTTCTTTCCCTTTTACTTTCCCTTCTTTTTGCTGTCTTCGGTTTCCATCTACTTGGATGTCTTTGGTGTAAACTTGAAAGGTCTACCTCTTGACTCGACATGAATAGCTTGAACACAAACTTCATCAAAGTCATTAGGATTGAACATTAATAATGTATGCTAAAAATATGAATGTAAACTGCCAATATACTTCAAAAAAGTTTCTTTTGTGTCCAAAAGAAATACCAAGTGCTAACGCTTTCTTTCTGAATTCTTGTGTGAACTCTTGAACATTCTACCCCTTACCTTGTCGCAAGCATTGCCAATCAATTACAACTTTCTATGTGTGACCCAACGAATATAATTGTTTCTTTAGAGATTTTATAAACTTAATCCATGAGGTGATAACGTTTCCTTTACGCTTTAAATCTATCTGTGTCTTACTTTCCCACCAAATCAAATTAGTACCCCTCATTCTAAGAGTAGCTAATTGGATCTTTGTCTTATCATCAATAATATCTTGAATACGACAATAGACTTCTAACTGTTTTACCCAATTATCTAGTTTCTCAGGGTTTATTTCACCATCATACAAAAATAATTCAAACTTAACATAAAGTTTCAAAAGTGGACTCTTAGGTTTATTTTCTTTTTCTGATTCAGAACTAGAAGTAGAAGAGGAATAAGAAGATGATGGAGGAGAAGGAGATTTATCTGTCTTGCCTTTACCCTTGTCCTTCTTTGATGCCTTCAAAGATGAAGCTGCATCTCTTTTCTTCTTGTATTCATATAATTCTGCCAACATCTATTGCATGTTTATAAAAATCTAATGGATTTGATTCTCATCTATGGGTTTCATTTCAGTAGCTTCAGGAGTCTCAACGTTCTCAGTCCCAATCATTGTTGATTGATGAATGACTTTCCGGTTTATGATATCTGGATCGAATTCCCCAAGCTTGCCTTTTCCACATTGCAATCCCAACCTGGTTAACATCCACTAACAAACAAACTACAAAGCACAACCTTCTCTAATACCAAAAATGATCTGAAATGTGATCAATTAAGTGTTGAGGTAGTTTGATTAGTTTGTCATTAATATTGATTGTTAACTGAAGAGAGAAATAAAGTGAAAGATGACATAAACCAACAACAAATAAATGATTAAAATAAAGCATAAAACAGAGAGAAGAAGAAGCAAACAATTGATTAGGGAGTTCATCCCCGGTGGACTACATCTTCGGGTCTGCTTTCAAGTGGGCGTTCGCTTTGTTAGGATTGAACCAAGGAAGTATTTATACAGCAAAAACACCAGACTGATTGTGCTCGCAGGTACTTTTGGTTACTGAAAACAGGAATCTCTCTCTCTCAGCTTTCCTATGTCTGTCTTTACACTCAATTCCGCCTCTGGACGATGGAGCTATGCTGAAAACAAAACTGCCTCTATCCTGCTGAAACTGCACACTGAATTCTCTCCAAGCCTTAAAAAAAAAGGTGTGTTCATGAAGAAATGTCATTGGTTTAAATAAGAACTCATTCGAACCTTATTTTTCTCCATTTAGCAATTTGTTTAGCTTTTGGTGGGATAAGAGGATCGAATTCTTCATGTACATGAACCTATGGATACAATCCTTAACCTGTGGTGCTAAAATAAATACAAAAACCCAAAATTGACCTTATATTAAATTTCTTAACCATTTGGGCTAACTAACCGGGTAGAGGATTTAATACAGAGCATGTGACAGGTTTAATTTCTGGTGGTTACGGTCTTGGCCAACGATCACGGTCTTGATCAAAGGTTAGGCTTATTTCGACGCATATGTTCACATTTCTGACGCGGTCTCCGGCTTACGGTTTAAATGTTTTAACACTCTGGGTTTTATTAAAGTTTAATTGCAAACTATTTTATTTGCAATGTATCATACCATAACCCAATCATAGTGTTATAACATTTAGCCCATCATATGTTTATTGACCCGAACCTTAAAGGTTTTTGAAACATAGATTTAATACCCATAGCCCGAACCTTATTTATAAAGGTTTTTTAATATGATTAAACTTTGCACTTAAGATTTTTAATATACAGTTTTATAACCATGTTTAATGTATAGGCTTTTAATACCAAAGCACTTAGGTCCTTTAGGTGTTAGGTTATATGTTTAGATTTTAAGCTAGCTATTAGGGTTTAGGTCTAGGTATTTAGTGTTCTAACTTAGAACTTCTTACAAAATGAAGGTATTACACCTTTTTAAACCCCTTTTTCTTAACCCATTACATGCCATTAACCCTTTTTCATGTTTTTTTCTTCAATGTTACAGGCAAAACTGGCGGATTGGATACTAAACTAGAATTCAAACTGCTGGAATTGACCGAACTTCTCTACTGAACTGTAATGAACAAGATCCTCCTAGATCAATCCTCTCCACTTGAAATATTTTGGACCACAAAAGCTTGATTTTAAGAAGACAATAAGTGAGGATACAACTCCCTCACTTTTTTGATCTCTATCCATTTACTCAGATTCATGCCCTTGAGTCCCAATCGAAGATATTCCACATCTCTTTTCCTGGACGTACAAACTCTTCTGTCCAAGATGGTATCTTCCTACAACTCTGTCATGTACTCAGGTGATAAGTCGTCAATAGAAGGGATCTGTATATTATCCTCATAATAAACAATCATCGGAGGTTCATACAACTTCAAACTTTAAACATTCACAACTGAGTAAATATGCATATAAGGCAGTAAATCTAATCGGAACACATTATTGCCAATCTTCTCAACAATTTTGAAGGGACCATACCTGATTAAGATTGATCGACGCGGTCTCCTGCTTATGGTTTAAATGTTTTAACACTATGGGTTTTATTAAAGTTTAATTGCCAACTGTTTTATTTGCAATGTATCATACCATAACCTAAATCATAGTGTTATAACATATAACCCATCATATGTTTATTGACTTGAACCTTAAAGTTTTTTGAAACATAGATTTAATACCCATAGCCCGAACCTTATTTATAAAGGTTTTTTAATATGATTGAACTTTGTGCTTAAGATTTTTAATATATAGTTTTATAACCATGTTTAATGTATAGGTTTTTAATACCAAAGCGCTTAGGTCCTTTGGGAGTTAGGTTATATGTTTAGGTTTTAGGCTAGCTATTAGGGTTTAGGTCTAGGTATTTAGGGTTCTAACTTAGAAATTTTTACAATATTAAGGTATTACACCTTTTTAAACCCCTTTTTCTTAACCCATTACATGCCATTAAGCCTTTTTCATTTTTTTTTATTCAATGTTACAGGCGAAACTAGCGGATTGGAGACTGAACTGGAATTTGAACTGCTGGAGCTGACCGAACTTCTTTGCTGAACTATAATGAACAAGATCCTCTTGGATCAATCCTCTCCACTTGAAAGCTTTTCAACCATAAAAGCTTGATTTTAAGAAGACAATAAGTGAGGATACAACTCCCTCACTTTTTTGATCTCTATCCATTTACTCGGATTCATGCCCTTGAGTCCCAATCGAAGATATTCTACATCTCTTTGCCTGGACGTATGAACTCTTCTATCAAAGATGGTATCTTCCTGCGACTCCATCATGTACTCAGGTGATAAGTCGTCAATAGAAGGGATCTGTATATCATCCTCAAAATCAACAATCATCGGAGGTTCATACAACTTCAAACTTTCAACATTCACAACTGAGTAAATATGCATATAAGGCAGTAAATCTAATCGGAATGCATTATTGCCAATCTTCTCAACAATTTTGAAGGGACCATACCTGATTAACTTCAGTTTCTTACCTTCCCCTTTTAACCCGTCTTTGTTGATATACAACTATACCTGTTTGCTGACCTGAAAATGATGATCGACTTGATGCTTGTCGTGGTGCAATTTGAACTTGGCCTGACTCTCTTTCAAATAATTCCATACTGCCCTATATATCTGTTGTATTTGAGAAGAGCGACCTTTCTAAATAACTTGCGCTTTTCCTTTCTGCGATATACACAACTTACCCAAATAATATAACAACTTGTCATAAATATGATAATTTTTTTCTTCTATCTGAGTACCAAGAGTTAGCGATTTATAACTTTCTTTAAAATTATCATCAGTTTTATACTGTTATGCATAGCTTTCATGTTTCATTGAACTATTTTGCAATATTAATGAAGCATTCAAAGAAAATATATTCATCATATCAGCTACTTTATTTATCACACCCTTGTTCTCAATTTCTAAGTGAATTTGCTGAATAAATCTCATCCAACTGTAGTAGTGAGATTGTTGCAACTTAGACTGTGACTGAATGTATTGAAGCGGCTGATGATCTGTATGAATCACTGTTTTCTTACCCTTTGTATTACCACTAGCATATGTTTCAAATGGTTGTCAATGATCTATCAAAACTGATGTTAACACTAGAAAATCGTACAACAGAAGATGACAGAAATTAATGTAAAGCCTAAGGATGTACAGGGCAGGAACACATTATGGAATTAAGAAGTATTTAAAATCTCTAAGGTTTTGAGAAAATTAGATTTTAACTAGTCATAAATGCTGAATTTTGTGCTTTATCCTTCGATAAGAGCGCCCTCTGCATGCCTTTTTTCCTGATAAGCGCTTATTCCTAGAAATGGAAAAAAGTCGCTTTCTGGGACCACACCAAGAAAAGGATAATTACTCCTTGTGTGAAGCCACCTAAGGACAACCACCAGTGCCTCCTTAGACACTATGTGAGCACACAAAATAATATTTGAGCACACAATGGAATCACACCTCTCCCTTGGGTCACTATCCATCATGTACCAAGGGAGGGAACGAGGATTTGAAACTCACCTATATAAACCCACCAGGAGATGAAGAAAGGGTGAACACATTGTTATGTTGGCCAAAATTTCCGAAGCAACACCAGCAGTGTGTGACTCGGAGCTGGAGCTAAAGAGGACTCAATCGTTGGCCACCCAACATCTTAGTCCACCACAACAGAGAGAGAGAGAGAGAGAGTGCATCAGAGGTAGATCTTGGAAGGCAACATCCTTGCATTGGGACCTAGAGCCATTGCCTAAGGGTCCTTTGGCAAGTGGGTAAAATTTCTTCTCCATTTCAAACGTTTAATAAGAAGAGGCCATCGAGCCATCGTTTGCATTATTAGCATTTTGACTCTCTTTATAGCTTTTGTATATTTGTGTTTTAGTTTTGGTTTAACCAGAGCATACTTTAGCATATTGTTTTTCATTAAAAGTTATTCTTTTGAGCTCCCCCACTTTCTGCCTGTTACCAATAGTTTAAAGAGTAGACCACACTCTTTAAGCTGGTGCAATTTCGTACACCCATGCGACTAATCCACCACAATAGGATTGGCGACTCCACTGACGTGCTCCAAGTTTATGTGGTTGTGCCATCTTTTGTAGGATACCCTTTGTCTATGCTAGAGTGGAGCTGACAGTCCTCTGATCCATCTTACAGTCCCTAGACTCACTGAAGTGACATAATGAAGAAGGCAACTCCTAATATTTTTACTAGCAAGATTTTTGCACACAGTTTTTCCTCACAGAGGTGCATTGCATGCGTTCAGGACTGACCTGTGCATAGGAAGGTGCACCTGTGAAGGCTTTTTGCGCGAAAATTGCAGACTAAGATTTTTTCTCCTGATATTGTGCATTTTTTCTGCTTGTAAGTGTGTTGGGCATCCCCTAATGTATCTACCAGCACTTGTGTTGATACGCCACAGCTTCTGAGAACTCACTTTTTGCTGCTTTCTGTAGGCATAGAGTTAGTTTTCTTTTAAGTTGGTTTTTTGCAAAAAAGGCTTCACATAGTTTAAGTAGGGGGCGAATTAACCATTGCATTCCAAAAAATTTATGTTTTTTGCAAATTTGGTATGCACACTTAGTTTAACTAGTCCAAGTAAGTGGCCCAAGACCACACATGCATAAGCTAGTGTAGAAATTGTTTACCTTAAATTCAATTTTTACATTTAGGAAATTGCGGGACTAGGATTGAATCGTCGATTAGAGAAAGTAACCTCTGCTGCCTTTGCACCATTTGATGACCCTAGGCAAGCATATGAATGCTCTACATTTGCGATTCACCATCTCCCTTTAGTTACTCACATAGATTAACTAGGAAGATTTGGAAGCGGCCCATTATCTGCAAATGTTTTCCATTTGAGCAAGGAACAACGTCACAAAGTTTAACTAAGGGACACAAAAGAATTTATAGATTAAGTTAAGATCAAGGGGGCAGGCATCTAATAAGCCGCCTTGATCACACTTCATATTGAAACATAGAAGTTGTGCATTTAGGGAGCTTTAAAATCCACCTATCAGCCCACGGAAAAGAAAAACCGAGCGCGGAAGAGACCCGATTCTGAGGGGGTTAGGCTTAGGCACAGTGCGTGCGGTATCAGTTGGGGCTACTTGACCCGGCTGATACTCAGTACTGTTATCTGACTACCAAGAAGCACAAGACTTGAACACTCATGTGGGATGGTGGTTCTTAGTGGCCAAAAACTAGGGCATCCTTTACCCTATAGGTGACGGTGCAGGCAAGTGTTAGACCCTCTACCCTTACCTTGGTGGATTCTCTTCGGCTGACTGGGGGCGTCGCCAGCTCTTACGGGACGTTGTGCCAGCACTCACAAGAAATATTCTCAAGGCCCAGTTACTTTTGAGTGTGTGAGGAAGTAATAGGTCTTCTAGGATTTTGAGTATCACGCGCAAACAAACAAAACCATTTTTTCTTGATTGATCACATAGATTAAGTTAAAGGGAAAATTCATTTCATTTTCGCTTTGTTTTATGTATGTGGCCATAAATTTGTCGTGATCACAGACTCGATCCCCTCAAAGTTTTCCAAAATCTAACATGTTCGACACTAAAATGGTCCCAACGGAACCTCGTCGGTCCAGACGTCTTTTGGACCTCCCCCCATTACCGGGAGGGGTTCCAGGTCTTTCTCTGTTTAGGCGTCAAAGACGGAACATTGCCACAGTCATGGGTTCATCCTTTCTTGGAGCAACCTTAGTTTGTCACCCTTTCTAGTCTCCCAACACCACACCGCACACCATTCCCCCCTTGTCCCCTAGGGGGCAGAGGAGCGCGTCCCATGCGGGAAGCCATTTGAATTCACATCAGGGTACGTCACAAACTAACACTCGTTCTAACCAGAACTTCGTGTCTTCACACATTGCCATGGCGTCAACCTCTTAGTCACCCTTTTTAGCCACATTGAATCTAACTGATTTAACCATGCTCACATATGACCCCATCACACATGACCCCAATTGGCCTCCCATGCTCACGAAGCTCCCTTCAGATATACCAAAGTTCGAAGGTAAGCAAGTGGAAGACCCAGGTAGTCATGTAATGACCTTTCACTTGTGGTGCTCATCGAATAGCATCATTGACGATACTATTCGGTTGAGGCTATTTCAAAGCTCTCTTACGGGAGTGGCTGCGAAATGGTATGTGGAGAAATCACTTGATTCACATGGAACCTTTAGCGCCCTCGCTACCACGTTCCTCACATACTTTCAGTTGCCCATTCACCACGACTCGGGAATGGAATTACTAACTCATTTCAGACAATCCCCCTCCATCCATATCTCAGACCATCTACATGAATGGAGGCGGCGTCGTAGTTTATGAAAAGCTAAACTCGACAACCGGGTCCTCTTAGATTTATTCTTGAAAAATCTGATGACGGAGATTTCAAAGGATGTGGCGCAACGCAACCCCACATCTGAAGAGGATGCCATCAGTAAAGCCCAACAGCTTGAACAGATCTATACACAGTCAGGATACATCTACAATATCCTGCCTAATGCCTTGCACCTGCAATCTTATCAAGAATTCCAGGCACGTCTAACTCTGCAGATAGACTAATTGGGTAAATGACCTAAGGGTACCTATGCAGCAGCAGTCAAAATCCTTGTTACACACATAATTCTACCCCAAATATGTCTCAACCTGGATTTCAAAGTCATCATATGTAGCAGCAAAATTTGACTAATAGGGCACAAGTGTATCACTAAGGAGGACCTTATCCTCCGGCTGAGGGGACCCAGTACGCAGGAAGAAACACTGACGGAAGAGCTCCCCCCAATAGCTAGGTGCAAACACAGGACAACATTATGCTCAGTCCCAAGCACACAACCCACCTACGCAAACCAATGCACAGGTGAACTTTGTGCAGCCGTCCCAAAATCAACCACACCAGTATGATCAGGAGAAATACCCTCCTAACGTGGTTAAGAAAAAGACAAAAAAAAAGCCCAAAGGGAACCCTGGACAGGCGAGCAGCAACCAACAGTGCCCACCACAATCCCACGCTGGAGGTAAATCCAGCTAGAATCAGAACCAGGAGCCAAGCACTGCCCCAAGGCAAGGCAAGAGGCCACCTCTACGAACAAACCATTCTTGTTCAATATGTGGTGAGTACGGGCATTATACTCACCACTGTCCCGAACTCCCTGAGCTTAAAAAGCTACAGAATAACTGAGGACAAGGAGGGTCTTCCCAGCAAACTGCGGTGATGCAAAAACCTTTCCCACATCAAGGGACGGTGAGCACTCAACAGAAAAACCTAGATGATTCTGGGAAAAACAACCATGAAATTTACATGACTGGGGAAGAAATGTTTTTCTAGACTCAGAATCACAGCTACTACACCCCACCAAACACTAATACGTCAGGGGCTAGTACTAGCGTGCCGACGACACCTTTGACCATTCCAAAGAACCCTATAGAATCGTTGCCATAGATGGCAAAGGGACCTAATAAGCGAGCAGGTAACTACTCCAAAGCGGCCCATAATTATATCATCGTGGATGATTTAGCTAAATTACCCGCTGCTATGTCTGCGTTGGAAGTACTATAGTCGTGCCCTAAGAAACTGAAAGCCCTACTTTCCGCTTTAGGCACTATCGACCTCGCTGATAAGCACATGATGGCTTTTGACTTAGACAAGGCCACCCATTGGCTTCCTTCCATGGTCACCTTCCAGATACCAGTATCGGGACAAAATATCACTGTTCACTGATGTGTCATCGACGAGGGTGCATCGATGTGCATCATGTCAAAAAATGTGTGGCAGAAGTTAGGATCCCCCGAACTCAAACCTTTCGTCATCACACTCAGAGCATACGATGGTTGTCCCTCGACTCCCGTCGGCCTCTACCAAAATGTACCGGTTTGCTTAGCCTACAAGACGGTCCACATAGACATCGAAGTCTTGGACGCTCACTTGGATTACAACATAATCCTCGGGCAAAGTTACATGTACGCCATGTCTGATATAGCATCCTCCATCTTCCGCATTATGATGTTCCCCCACGAGGATCAAATCATTACGGTAGACTGGCTGACGCACAGTGAAAAGTGTCCCCTAACCAACACGGATGTAATTCTACCCTACGTAGATATAGCTGCAAATGGTCTTTCGCGGTACCAAGAATACGACCTTGGCCAATTTAAACCGTCGTTTGTCCTAGGGTCATTCCTAGGAGATCCTCCCATTATCCCTGAGGTATCGCCTGATGCCATAGGGGCCACGATGTGCATGATGTCCACATCAAGAACTGAGGTTAGTCAGGACACGGACTCAAGCAGTAACGACACTGAGGCATCGGCCACGACAGCCTCTCTAGTCTACGCCGCCTCCCAAACCCCTTTCCTCTACACTCTAGCTGGCTTCGTCTCCCAGCAGGTTTTGGCAACACTGGTGTTACCTAACATAACGTTGGCATTCCTAGTTTGGTACCTCATTCCCCCTTTCGGAATAGGAGCCACCAACATTACTGCCATAGGGTTATAGACCCTCAGTCCAGAGGATCCCTCACCCACCCAAGAAATGGTCACAACCGCCTCTGCATGGGAAGTTCCCATTACGAAACCGGTTATCACGGCCAAGAAAACTGCAAAAAGAGGAAAGAAAGTGGTGACCCCCACCATGCAAATGGATTCATCGACCTACGCTATATGAGATGTCATAGGATACCCTACCCACATATGTCTGGAGTTGGACGAGTTAAAGCCACTCCTCGACTCTGAAGCATACGTCTCGATGCCACGTTCCCGCAAAAAGGAACTTGCCCCAAAAAATACAGGAAAACCACTGCGTACCAATCACGCATGCGCTCTTTGACACCTATGGGCACTATACCCACCATTTTCCAGAAATACCGCGATATAGGGATGCCTTACACGCGATCAAGCGATCCTATCAAGAGGATCCCTCCATCCAGTCTATCAATGACGAGCTGCATACCATCCTATATTTACAAGAGGAACATAGATTTGTAGAGCGGCCCCCAGTTATTCCCATTATACGTTGTACACTATGCAATGAATGTGGCCACTACCTCGAAGAGTGTGTAGCATTGGAACTCATTCAAAGATGGTATTGGATTGAAAGGGTTTACTACGTGGGGCTACGGGCAACTCAATTCACATGCCCGTTATGTGCTGACAATCACCTTTTAGAGGAATGTCACTACATACCTCGCTTATGGCTAGCCCTAGCTAGCCTCCGCTTAGCCATAGTTCGCCTTTCCCAAGAAGACGATATGGATGTTGAGTCCACATGCAGCTCCATGACCCAAGCAGAGGAGATGAGTGGGTCTATCATGTTCTTGTCAGCCGAAAAACGGCCTAGCAAGGAACCCCTAGTTACCCTGAACGACACTTCACAAAACACACCCGCATGCACGTTATGCAAAAAGACAGACCATATATTCATCCATTGCTCTAACTTACTAGCATTGTGATGTTGGTTCCCCGCCTGGCCTCAGATCAAGCACGATGGGACCCCCATATCACGGATATTTTTCCTGATATGTCAGGGTAATCATTAAGACCGACATTGTACTTATGTTTCGCGGATATGTCCCACTATCGACATGATTAATGCCGTAGAAAAGAGAACAGATGATCTCCAGGAATGGCATAAAAGATACATCGCCGACTCAACGTCCCCACCATCGCAATCATGTGTCAAGCCTGATAAGACAGCATGCCAACCATGTGTACCCTAGGCAAAGCCTAGGATAACATGTGGCCTATGTGAGCTGAACGATCACCGAGTCAACCAATGCAGAGAACTCAAGCCCCTGGCAAACAGTCTCCGCATAATCACTGCACTCCCTCAGAAACTTCTCTCCAATCAAGAGAAGATCACATGCAATTATTGCCGAATTTGCTCACACTTTCATCATACATTTAAGTGTGCACATCTCCGCAAGCTGAGAGTGGCTCGAGCGGCATTAATCCTATCATCCACCAAAGAGGAAGACAAGTCTAAACCAACGATGCGGAAATGGAAGCAGAAGACGACCTTTTCTACGATCGACCCTTTGCAAGCGTCCACATCAGGGACATCGAGTAGTGTAAAATCTCACACTATCTACTTTGTCAGCACTGTGGTACCATGCACCATTTGCACTCGTCAAGATCACGCGCTAGAAGTATGCTTGCTACTGAAAGCATTTAGGCACCTCTGTGATAAGAACAAATTCCACCTACCGGAAATCGACTACGCTGGTGGGAGACCCGAGTTTATGATCAAATAGGACTCCATTACCGATATCCTTCCCTTGCTGCATGCCAGTCACACAATTCACCACATACGACTTGTCTCATCGCATGCCCAAGATAGGATTCCCACTGCCCCCTCATCCCAAGATTTCCACTTTATTCCTCTCGCAAAAGACCAAGGTACCTCGCGCTTTTGCATTGATTTCCACGAGATCCCAAACTTGCACACCGCCGTCAAACTCCTCGATGACACCCAGCCTCTAGAACAACACCTAGTACAACTAAAGCTAGTTGACGATAGTTGGCGGCAATCACTGCAACACAATGAGGCTCATAAGAAAAGGGTGAAAGCATCATTCGGCCGCCACATCACCCCTCTCTCATTTACTGAGGGAGAGTTAGTCCTTCGCTACGATGTCGCAAAAGAGGCCTTAGGGCCAGGAAAATTCGAAACCTTGTGGAATGAACCCTATATCATCAAACATTGCCTCCGACAGGGGGCATACATCTTGACAGAACCGGACAGGACCTACCTCACTAACCCTGTCAACGTTCTTTACCTGAAGAAGTTCTACCCATAAGGGCCCCAACAGCCCTTTTCCCCTAGAGTTAGAGCACACAAAAAATCCCATTCACGAAAATATTTTTGACCCAAGGACTTATGTAAAAAACGTGCTCGAAGTGCCACCATGGATCACCAAAATGAACCATACTTCGGATTTGCTGATGGAGCATCGCGATGGTCTCAAAACTTAGCTGCAGCCGCCTGGGTCATCTACCACCCTGACCGATCACCACTGTGTTCAAAGGGCGTGTGCATCAGATCAACAACAAACAATAAGGCAGAATATGATGTCGTCATTGGACTTATGTGCGATGCCTTCCATCGGGGCATTCGCCGTATGCATATCTACCTTGATTCCCAGTTAATGGTATCATAGCTAAACCAAAGATTTGAGACTAGAGACACACACCTATTTAGAAAATATTTGCATGCTAAACGATTAAGTAGATAATTTGATTACATTACATTTTCACATGTATCAAGGAATCAAAACCAGGTAGCTGATCGCATAGCTAACAATATCCTAGACTGGAATGCATCGCAAATAGACCATCATACATAAAAAACTAAAAACATAGATATCCATCAGTAGATATAAACCGAAAAAGATATCACACCATATAGAGCCGCAAAAAGATCTCTCATATATATATCAAAAATATGTGTATCTGAGTATAAAAAATAGAGTCGCTGGCCCACTAGCCAGCCCAAAGATACATAGGTCGTCAAAAATAAGGGAAGCATCCTCATGACGGGTGCTTTCCCTGTGTACAAAACTTCTCTAGGGGGGTGCCCCCTCAAGAGGAGCACCTGGACCCACCACTGCTCCTGGTGCCATGAAGATTATGTTGGCAATTTGGATCCACGGACCACTCAGCATGTGTTGGAGGATGAATTTTGCATGTTTGGGGTCCTCCGCAGTTATGCTACTGTTTTCCTATGACGTTGTTTTGCATGATACTTTGTTTTTGGAATATATGTAAAGAATCTGTCTATGTGTGTGTTTTTTGTAAAGGAGTGTTTTTAGACTCAATTAGATACTGTGGAATAGTATAAACTCTTCCTAGTCTGATTTTAGTCAGCGTTGTCATATTCTAAGTATTAAATGATTGCAAGGCACAAACATAAGTCAGATTGTCTTGGTGTGTGTTTGGAGTCGTACTTAATTGTTGGACTTGAGAGTGTTACCATTTAGAGTCAAATTCAATTGTTGGATTTGCAAGACAAATGCAAATCAGACGTAGGTTGTGGTTGTTCTAGTTGTTATTAGATGATTCCGTAAATATGATTGATGTAGAAAGATGTATGTTGCTCTCTTTTCATTCGGTTTGCAATCAATTTTTATTAAGCATGCTTATTTAATCTTTTTATTAAGCATGCTTATTTAATTTGTTTATTTTTGTAAATTGAAACTCTCAATAGAAATCACATTATAATTTGGATTCACATTATAATTTAATGTGGTTCATTGTCAAGACTAAGATGTTTGATGTTTATTTTTATCGGGGCAAGCAATAAACAATATGTATTGTCTTTTGTGTTTGGCAACTTAATATGTTATGCAGACAGAGTAAACTTATCAGTTCTATTATTTTGGATGATTTGGATATTCAATATTAATGTCTAGTAGATTTTATGATTGAATGTAGAAAAAATTGTTTGAGAATGGGGGCCATCCTAGGAAAATATAATTTGTCCTACTGTCTAGTTTGTAAGTGAGATTGAGGGGGCTAGTACCTTGTCAGCCCCACACTAACTTACAATGAGAGTTCTGATACCTTGCCAGCCCCACATTAATATCTCCAAAAACACAAATTGCTCACATGTACATACTCTGTGTCCCTCTAGAATTGAAATGTGATCGTCTAGGTGAAAGCCGATGTTCTTTACTGTTAGGCCAGGTCCACTTAGGCTGTACAATGGAGTCTTTTGTTGTTGTTGAAGGGATCTTAAAATGTAATTAATTTTCTTGACGAATTTGATTTTTGAATTTGTTTGGTGGTTGTAAGCCTGTGGAGCCTTGATAATGTTTCTTGTAAATTTGTTGTGACATGTTTAAAGACAATTTCTCAAGCCTCTTAGTTTGTGAACCCCTTTCATTCATAATAAAGTTTTTTTGGTGACTTCTATAGTGTTTGGGGTACTTTTAACACATTTTTGTGACTTGTATAGTGTCTGGGTTGCACGAAAGTCCCCAGGCTATGCCTTCATTGAGTTTGATGATCGCCGGGATGCTATAGATGCTATACGTGCATTGAATGGTAAGAACTATACCATAGAGATGACTATTTGAAATTATATTATAGAATTGATTACAGGGAATGCTTGTTAGATTGAGATAAAACGTTATCTTCTGGTTTTGGATGCTTGTTACAGGTAAGAATGGGTGGCGTGTTGAAATGTCCCGGAGTTCCAGAGGAGGCGGTGGTGGTGGCGGCGGCGGGGGTGGTCGTGGCCGTGGTGGAGGAGATGATTTGAAGTGTTATGAATGTGGTGAGCCTGGTCATTTTGCACGAGAATGTCGTTTGCGTATAGGTCCTGGTGGGTTAGGAAGTGGTCGCCGTCGAAGTCCCAGTCCTCGATACAGGCGCAGTCCAAGTTATGGGCGCAGGTAAAATACATAGCTAGATCTGTTATCTTTAAATATGTGATTTCAATTTTGTTATCGATTTCATCAAGGCTAGTTCTTTTGCTTTGTTTTAAAAGCAATACAGTTCAGGTACTGGGAAAAGATAAATAGTGAAGTCCTAAAAAACATAATTGGAGGTTATAATTTTTTTGCAGATTTATGAAAATCAGTGATTTCAAGGAGGTTATATGCATTGATTGTATGCTTCTTGTGTTTGTGTTTTGCTTTTCCATTTGGGATTTTTCTTTGGGTTGTTGGTTGCGTTCTCTACATGCTCATTGGATGGACTTGGACGATCGCCTTGACTTGGATGAATGGTTGTGGATGACTTGCTCTCGCCAATAAATAATGTAAGATATTAAAGCCTGTTAAGATTATTATTATTAGCATGATATATCCTAGATATAGTCCCTGGTTTTTGTGGAGATCTGGCAACTGGGACACAGCGTTCAAGTTGTAGTCAGAGTTGTGATAATCGGTAACTACAGTGCCAGTCCAGGTTATGGTAGCAGGAGCTATGGAAGGAGAAATCGGAGCCCATCCTATAGCCCCTATGATGGAGGTTATGGGGATGGGTATAGTTATAGCAGGTAAGGCTGAACAGTCTGGTTTTGAGCTGAAGCGAATGGCCACGCCTGACAGAAGGTTTAGGAACCATATGAATGAAAGAATGGTTTACTGTTTTCTGGCTGACATATCGAAAAATAAGTATAATGGTTACAATTTTCTGGTATGAGAAAATGTTGAGAGTAAATCTCACTCGGGTCTTTAACTTTGTTTCTGTGTTCTGAGGTGTGGTTTTGCTAAAAACGGCATGGCACGGTACTGCTCCGCATCTTCTCCCTGCCCGGGTAGTGTGCCTCTTCGGTCCTTCTGGTTTCCTCATTTGCATCACTACTGCAATTCGATGCCCACAGATCTTGGAAGTTTGGTTTTCTTCATGATTAGGGCTCTTCAACGAAATATTACTGCTTGCACTGTGACTTCAACAAAATATTACTGCTTTCACTGTGACCTTACATGGCCGCGGAACTACTGGAATGAGGTAGATGCATAATGTATTATGAAATGAACATAAGTTATTTTTAATTAATCCTTTTTCTGGAATGGAAGGTCCGGTCCCTCTTTGTTGGTTGAACACTACCCTCTTCACCCGATCAATCAAGAAATAAGAAATTTCTAGGCTGTAGGTAAAATCAGTTCACTGTTAACAATTAGTGATGCCTTGTTCCAAAGTCACTTTAAGGATCACCTGCAGGAAAGATACCGTTACCAAAAATTAACTATTCATCTAGATGGTAAGTGTAGAGGTTTATTTTCTGTATTTTGAAATGCTGATAGACAATAGATTCAGTGATACCAATATCTCGCAGTTATGAGGCCATTGCTACA
Source organism: Pinus albicaulis (assembly GCA_034641835.2). Taxonomy (NCBI): domain Eukaryota; kingdom Viridiplantae; phylum Streptophyta; class Pinopsida; order Pinales; family Pinaceae; genus Pinus; species Pinus albicaulis. The sequence goes on along the minus strand of CM076578.1, from coordinate 216,098,137 downwards.
ATTACTCCAGAAATTCACTGATGACTGGCACTTATTTGCGCAAGAAACTCTTCTATCCCCCCAGTTCCTGAATATGTACGTGCCAGTATTCCTGACTATGTACCTGATCACTGGCAGTACAGAATTTTGACATATTGTTTTTTGGTGTACTTCCAACGCCGTGGCGTGATTTTATGTTGGACACTTTTTTCTTTTCTAGTGTTTTTTTACTTTCAATATAGCTTTTCAGAAACTGTACGCTTATGGCTGTCATGGCTATCGGATGGAGTTTGCAATAGGCTTTTAATTGAAGAAAATTGTATAATCTTCAAGGTGCTTTAAAGTTACATTTGGCTTGTATTTGTATAATATTTATGCATCATAATATTTGTATAATAGTTTTATTTAAAATTGGTAAAAAAATAGTTGGAATTGCATTTTTCTCAGAGATTTTTTTAAACTGTGTAAAAATAGTTGGAATGGTCTTAACATTTGATGCATTCTGTTTTTTTGGTTTTGACATATTTTTGTATTATGAGATATTTTTGAGAATTTTAATGTTTGAATTTTGGCTTACCTGACCAGCGTGAATGGCTTAACCTCAACTCTCTTATCCAACCCCGTCAGTGTCCAAATGAGGTGTCTGGGATGATTTTTTTCAGAAGGAAAAAAACTCTGTATATATTAAAAATATAACAGTACATGATCATCAATACATTCTCAAGCTGTTATTTAAAACAGCGAGAAAAACCCCATATACCAATACATCCAGAAATCACTTCTGAAGAGAAGTAATTCGATGTCCATGGCCAACAACATAACGGGTAGTATAAAACATACCCACGAGATCATCCCTGTAAACATTGCAAAAGCCCAGCAGAGAGAATACAGCAGCATCATATTCATAATAATAAGGAAATAAAAGATAATTGAAATGAAAAAAGGCAAAAAAAGATAGTTCCAAAGTGTCTATATGGCAGATAAAAGGCCTCCTCGCAAGGCAAAAACGAATCAGGCTCGCTTGTAATACATCTTTGCACACAAGATATGGAAGCCAGCTTTGCACACAACATATGGAGACCGGCTTGCAGCCCAGGACAAAACAAAAAAAAAAAAACCTGCACACCAAATCAGGCTCGCTTGATGAAAGATGAACTGTCCTGAAAAACCAAAATAGCACCCAAAACATGATGAGCTTGGTTCCCATGATTGGGGGAAGATCCGACTCCCCAACTCGACCCGGGAAACCAACGCCTTATTGCAACCAGCCGAGACCGGCCAGCCCTTCAGATCCAGGGTCGTATGGATATGATATATCCAAGCGGAAAGTGAACACATCGGTCAACCGGGCTTTGTAAATACCCGAAGCAGCATCATACGAAAAATAAAGAAACTGATAAGCACCAGTATCCATCGCCAGTTCAGATGATGTTGGGGAGGATAGTCAGGATCCGATAAGGATTAACTGCTGAGGTAAGCCGCAGCGCTTAAAATGAGGCGTCCGGATCTGATTCAAAAGAAACACTCCCAGAAATTATCGCACACTGAAGAGATGGGGACGCGGAAGGTGAACGGACACTGACGAGTAGGTGAGCTAGGCGCCGAAGTATTGACTCAGCATCATCATATGTCAGACAATCCATGAAGCGAGTGTGCCATGATCAATATCGATTGAGTGGGTGAACGGTCACTGTTGAAATGGTGAACGAGGGTGTCATTAAATGAAACAGCCTTCCACCAACGGACCAAAAAACTAGTCGCCGCCGATGTCAGACGGAAATTAAATTGGGAAACTCGAAAAGCCACTTCCCCTGGAAAACAATTCAAAGTAGCCGGAAAAAACCAACGGCTAATCGGAAAAAGTAAAGACCCACAGCATGGCAGAATACTCAGTCATGGCGTCCAGGGGAAGTCCACGATCATCCTCCAAGGAAGATGCCCACCGCATCCACAATCCTGAAACTTAAACCGACCCGAGAGAAAGATGACCCCAAATCTAGAACCAGAGAAAGCACCGACTACCCCGGCTCAATTGCAACCATAAACCACCCTCAAACAAAAGCAAATCAACACGATTTCACCACGCGGGTTCGCATCATTATAATGTGCGCAGGAATTCAAACACCGCTACCACAGATGTGAAACCACGGAACCATCCCCTTAAGGTTTCAGCAACAGACACCTCCCCAAGATAAACGAGTTAAACAGACACTTCCACAAGATAAACGAGTTAAACCGCATCAACCTGGGTTCACCCACAGCCACCATAAGCAACATAAACTTGTTCACATTGGGTACCAGCCAGAGGCAAATTTCGATAGCCACCAAAACGTTCAACAAATGGTCACATTGGGTACCAGCTAATGATCCTTCATTAACCACCAATAACTTGCACAATTAGTCGACAGTGGGTACCAGCTTCAGAACATGCATCAACAGCCACCAATATCAAAAACAAAAATATGTTCTCATGGGTACTAGCTCGGCAAAACAGGCGCGCATCTAACCTCTTCAGAAACACCTACACCACAGAAATCCAGACCCCTGTGCAAGGATACCATGCCCTCTCAAATATAAGAACTAAAACAGCCATAGCCACCATCAGCCACAATATCGAGTTCACATTGGGTACCAGCATAAAAAATATTCATTAATAGCCACCAAAAGCAACATTGATTTGTCCTCCATGGGTTCCAGCATAAATATTATTCAATAGCCACCAATAGCAACCGAAAATTGTACAGAATGGGTACCAGCTAAAGCTTACCTAGCAGAAACCATAACTGGTCTCTCTGAGCCCCCCCCTAGAAAGCCAAGGAACAACTGCATCTTGCATCGCATTCCTCACCCAAACCTAGCATGACCCAGGGTGACCGATTCGAGCTTGCACCCTAACAAGCGCCACAGCGAATAAGTCACTACAGCGAGAAATGAAAAACATCTAAAGGAAAAACCTCTCTGGTCTCCACCGGAGAGTTCATGTACCACCCTTCTCAGAACACAAAACTCCCTCCAGCATCAATGGCCGCTCATGCAGGACACCAAAACCTTGAAGTCGCCCAACTATCTCTGCACTGCACCGGAGAGTTCATGCTTCACCCTCAGCATCACTCTCAGACCATCTTGACCGCTCATGCAGGACACCGAAACCCTTGAAGTCGAAAAGCGCCACAGCGAATAAGTCGATACAGCGAGAAATGAAAAACTTCTAAAGGAAAAACCACTCTGGTCTCCACCGGAGAGTTCATGTTCCACCCTTCTCAGAACACAAAACTCCCTCCAGCCGTCTGGGATGATACCACTTCCCATCAAGTTGTTAACGAGAGGAAATGTGACAGCGATCTTAAGGTTGGCCCCCTCGTCCAATTAGTGAAACCCAAGAGAAATAGTAGTAAAATAGATCCAGCCGGTAACCTCGCTTCATAGAATTTATCACCACTGATAGGTATTTCTTGCTTGACCGCATCGGGTAGGCGGCTCCGCTTCGCTCCATAACAAACCGAAAAAGACAAAAATGATGTGGGATAAAAAATAGTATGAATTGCCTTAGAAATGGGATAAAAAATAGCATGGATTGCCTTAGCATTTCAATGTTTGAGTACTATGTTTTGTTGGTACCTATTCTTTCAAAAATAAGACCTTTGCACACCTTCCCTCATAGGGTGGGGTGGTGTAAACACATCCAAGCAAGCGCATCCAACACCTTTGGCACCACCCTTTTTCTGGGTGGTTGCTTTCTGTTTTGAAATAGGACCCCAGGGTATCATGGTCTTGGACTGCGTTTGCGAATCATCTACTCTTGAAATACATTCATCACTCTAGAAATACATTCTATTAATTTTTTTTTTTGAAATGATTGTTAAAAGGAAAAATCTGTCAGAAATGCAGTCTAACAACCTTTTTCTTTTGATAATGATTGTTGAAAGGAAAAATTGTGTATTGCCTGTACTTTTTCTTTTGGAAATTAATTAAAATTTATCTTCATATTGTTGACCCTTACACATCTATGATCTTTCAACCTCGGAGCATGTCGACATTTTTGGTTTGTTGAATTAAATTGTTAAAAGTAGAGTGTACTAGGATCAATGAGCAACCTTGGAGCATGTCAACATTCTTGGTTTGTTGAAATAAATTGTTAAAATTAAAGTGTACTTGGATCAATGAGCATTGGAGAGATGTATCACCCCCTTTCTGCCCTTACTATTACTTTATTATCTAGCTCACAATCTGTTTCATCTAAATATTAATCCTTCGAATTTGCAAGACAACGATCTTCAATGTGTTTCCTGGGATGTAAATGTAAGAGTTAGGAATTCTATATTTGTTATGGCTCTGTGCGGGATGACAACAAATCGTAGCAGGATGAAACCAGCAGCAAAACCCACAAAGGAAGAAACATAGGCTACAATGCTCAGCTTTGGAGGACAAGGACTAGGGAATAGTGAACCAGACCACTCGCTAAAGAATCCAGGATTGGACCTTTATGTGGTTTTCAGGGTATGGATTGGAGCATGATTGGAGGTATTGTGGATAGCCAATGCTTTCACCCGTGTATGAGTGGTTATTAATATGTTCTTGCCGTGTGATTATTATGAAATAATTTATGTTAGGGGCATACTGTAATGAAAATGAAACATGATGCTTAAAACCTTTTGATGAATAAAGTTGTCAATTTAGAAGGGGAATTTGAATGTATATGCCTCTAATAGAGATGAATGCACGGAAGAGATGAATGCTTGGAGAATACTCAATTTTCTTATTGCCTTGAGTAGGTCTAACACTACTTGGTTTACTTCAATTGGAAATCATGTTGCGGGTGTCGTTTAGTTTAGAGATTAGATATGTGAAAGTTGTTAAATTAAACACAAATGTGTCCTCGTTCTTCGCACATGTGGCGGTACTAAAACCTCCTATAAAAGGAGAACATGCTATGAGAAGCTCACCTTTTTGCATACTATTGCAGGATGGATGTTCGAACGATGCTTAAACCGGCTATAAAAGGAAGAACATGCTATGAGAAGCTTACCTTTTTGCTTGCATACTATTGCTAGATGGATGTTCGAATGATGCTTTATTGAGTGATTACCAAGATTTGTTGTGAGTGAAATCCATTGAGTGGGAACCTCCTAAGTTAATAGTTCACCTTCACTCTACTATTGTACCCATCTCTTGCACAATTATATTCAAATTATATATAATATTTTGTTATTAATTAATTCAAATTACATAAAATAATAAAAAATAAATAAATTTAATAAAAATAATAAATAAATAATAATAATAAGGTGGTTACACGTGATTGACCTAGGCCGCCGCTCTGCAACAAGCTCGACCTCCATTGCTTGCGGCCTCTGGCCCTACCATGGCCCCTCCGGATGTTACATCGGAGGTGGCCGATGCTCAATATGCCTTCTCCACACTGGTAAAATCATTACCGCCCCAGCACCCTCGACCTGCTCTAACAAAATTTGTTAAAAAATTAGATGAACTGCAAGAAGTAGAACTTCCTCCTACTCTTCCGCGAATGGCTGCACTCTCTCTTGCCGAACGGGGCCTCATCAGGCAATTCACTGGCTTATGGCCATCCCAGAAAATAGTTCAAAGATGGATTGAGTGAAACTGGGCAGATAAAGTAAGAGGTAAAATCTCCATTCGTTTCTGTGGGAAAGGATATTATACCTTTCATTTTGAATCAAGAGCAGACAAGGATTTAATCTTCAGAAATGGACAATATTTTATGGACTCCAGAGGACTGTATCTGAACAAGTGGACTCCAACTTCGATCTCGAACTGGATGTCCCTAGTGTTGTCTCGGTCTGGGTCCGGCTTCCGCATCTCCCGCTCCATTGTTGGGGAGATGATTCGGTTTGAGCCATCGACAATGCTGTTGGGAAGTATATTGATCGGAGCGAGCCCAAGGACAATGTGCAAGCCTGTGTGCATATCTGTGTTGAAGTTGATCTTGGAAAGGGTCTTCCAGAGGCAATCAAGCTGAAAGTGGATGACTGGACACACATTCAACAACTAGACTACGAGAAAATCCCATTTAAATGCAAGGTATGTCATGAATACGGCCATTTTTCCAATCGCTACTCTAAACTAGTTAATGTTGAAAATGCTCCGCCAGATGAGCATTGGGAAACTGTTAAAAAAAAGAAGATTGCTGCCGCCCCGAAGGCAAACTATGAAGCTTCCCCTCCCAAAAATCCCCCCTCAGCCCCTCCCTCCTCCTCTTCCCTGGATCCTCCCATCAATCCTGTCTCTGGCCATATCTCTGAAAAACCCTTGGAATCTTCTAATCCCTTTGGCGCCCTCTCCCTCCCTAAAAATGACCCCCCGATCTCCCTTGAAAATGACCCCCCCATCTTCAATACCCTTTCCCAAACCTCCCCCTCCCCTCCTCATGATCCCCCCCCTTCTCGATCAACCAGGAGCTCCTCGAAAGAGCATGGTGTCAATTGGAAACGCAAAAAAAAGAACCTGGTAGGAATACTATAAAGCAGCAAAGGGATGAAAATGCCCAAAAATATATAGCCATGGGAACTCAAAATCCTATAGAAACTTATATTTTGGGTCAAAGCAATAAAGAAGCAACACACAAGGAACAAGGAGGGCGAGCATCTCTCTGTATACCCCATGCTCAATGATGAAAGTAATATCTTGGAACATCAGGGGACTAGGGCACCCCTCTAAAATTGCTGCCCTGAAAGACCTGATAGACCATGAGAAGCCAAGAATCCTAATGATCCAAGAAACTAAACAAGGATTTCAAGAGATGAAAGGAACCATAGATCAGCTTAGACAGTATGATGGACACATATGTGAATCAAGAGAAGCCTCCGGTGGAATCACCACTATTTGGAACAAAAACATATGGACATGCATATCCAATACAATCAGTCAGTATTGGATCAAAGTCACATTAGAAAATCAAGCAGACCACGCACAAATTGTCATCTACAATATATATGCACCAAACCATTTCAGAGATAAAGATCAATGTTGGGCCACTCTTCAAGCAGACATAGATGCTGAAGATAACAGTAATGTCATTCTCGGTGGAGACGTCAATCTTATAATACACTCTAATGAGAAAAGAGGAAGTGTCTTTGCCCATGACCCCTACAGATCAAAGCTGGAAGTAATCATGTAGGAGCATGACTTAGTCGATGTCATTCCAAAAAACCGGAGATACACTTGGAATAATCGTAGGCTGGGCAAAGATAACATAATGGAGCTGCTTGATAGAATTATGATAAAACCACTCTCCTTTCTGTGTACTCCAAAGCTTATGTTGTAATTCTTCCATATTTGGCATCCGACCACTATCCCACAAGCCTTGTTCTTGAGGCCCACTACCCATTGGGACCGATACCCTTTAAATATAGCTCCTTATGGCGCAGAAATCCTATCGTGGACCATATTGTCAAGCTAACATGGCAGCAACACATAGAAGGGTCATCGGGCTACATTTGGGAATGCAAACTGAAAAAAACCAAACGTGCCTTGAAGGACTGGGTGAAACAACATTACAAAGAACCAAAAAAGGCAAAAAATGAAATAAAAAATAAGTTGGAAGCAGTCCACAGAAAGATAGAGGAGCATGGACTCTCCCAAGAGGATAAAGCACTAGAAGGTGATTTGTACTTTCAGCTTTATCGTGTCAATAGAGATGAAGAGCAGAAGTGGAGAATAAAGTCAAGACAACTTTGGCTTCAAGGAGGGGATAAAAATTCCGCCTTCTTCCATAAGCAGGCCACTGTTAGGAAATTCAGGAATAATGTCACCATGATCAACAATGAGGAAGGCCACCCTCAAAAAACCCAAGACACTATCAAACAAATTGCCTCAGATTACTACAACTCTCTCTTAACAGAGACAAAAGAAGCAGAATATTACTTAGATCTCCTTCAGCATTTGCCCAAAGGAATCAGTGAGGATATCAATTCAAATTTGACCAAAGAAATTGATGAAGAAGAAATTCAAAATGCCATCTAGGTGCTTCAGCCAGACAAAGCACCTGGTCCAGATGGCTTCCCCATCTGTTTCTACAGAACATACTGGGGAACAATTAAAAAAGATCTTATCAAAATGATAAGATGGGCTCAAAGAAAATGTAAAATAGGAGGCTTCACTAATGCCACCCATCTTACCCTTATTCCTAAGGAAAATTGACCTTTATCCTTCTCTCATTTTCCACCCATCTCATTGTGCATCTCCTCTTACAAAATCCTGACCAAAATCTTGGCCACGCGCCTTAAACCTCTCCTCCCCTCTCTCATTTTAGAAAATCAAGGAGGATTTTTGGCCAATAGACAAATCTCAGACTCCATCCTTCTTGTCCAAGAGGCCATTCATTCTAGCCAAGCAAGAAATGAGAAAGGGTTCATCTTAAAATTAGACTTAGCCAATGCCTTTGATTAAGTCAGGCACTCCTTTTTATTTGTTGTTTTAGAAAAAATGGGATTTGCCACACCCTTTATCGACCTTGTTAAAGCCTGCATCTCAGGTCCTTGGATCTCCCCTCTCATTAATGGTAGACTAGGACCTTCCTTCCAATCGACCTGAGGACTAAGACAAGGTTGTCCGCTCTCTCCTTATCTTTTCATATTGATGGTTGAATCCTTCAACAGAGCCTTGGACTACAATCATCGTATGGGTCTAATTACTGGGATTAAATTTGGAAATGGAGTCAAGAACATCAACCATTCTTAGTTTGCTGACGATACTCTTTTAATGGGGGGAGCCTCAAACATCAAAGCCTGCCGTTTCAAAACTCTCCTAGACAAATACATGATCTATTCAAGAGGTTTGATCAACTACCACAAGAGCTGTATCTATGGCTGGAACACTTCTACCCAAACTCTTCATAGCATTGCCAGTACTTTTGGAGTCCCTTGTAAGTTGGCCTAGGAGCATTTTTCTTATTTGGGCATGCCAGTGAGTGCTGGAAATCTGAAAGCATCAGCGTGGGACATTATTATTGATAGATGAAAAGGAAGGTGCAGCAATGGGGTACCTCTTGGCTTAATCCAGCAGGGCACCTAATACTTCTTAAATTAGGTCTTTCCTCCTTACCCTTGTACTGTTTTTCACTCCTGCAAGCCCCAACCAGCTTTCATAACAAAGTGGACGCACTCCTTCGACACTTTCTATGGCAAGGGGGGGAAAAAGAAAGAAAGAAATATAATCTAATAAGTTGGAGGCAATTCATTCAATCGCAGGAGAAAGGAGGGCTTGGAATTAGATCCTCAAAACTTCTAAACCTTGCCTTTGTTGGCAAGCTTGTTTGGAGATTCATAACTGGAAAGAATGCTTGGTGGAAGAAAGTATTAGAAAACAAATATCTCAACTTCCCAAGGCAACAAATTTTGGACCATGAGATCCCTAATAGAGTGTGCTCAAAAATCTGGAGGATGTGTAAGAGAGCAATTCCACTTCTTGCACAAAGTACTTCCAAAGTTCCCAAAGGTGGCAGTCACATCAGAATTGGGGCTGATAAGATAATGGGGCAACAACCCATTAGTTGCAGGTCTGGTACTCAACAATTCCTAACCTTTCTTACCAGTATAGGGATACAAACTCTGGATCAGATTTCTCAGTGGGATGCCCATACTCAGACTTGGAAAGGATGGACCTTCCCTCGCATTCCTGCTGATATGGAAACTAGCCTCACTAAGCTGCAAGCTCATCTCCATGGCATAACGCCCTCCAAATGCTACAACAATGATGACTTTCGATGGGATCCTTCAGGCACCATCTACACTATTAAAGCTGCCTAACATCAGATTTGTAGCATCGACTTTCCCATGTCTGTTTGGGCGCAGTGGAGAATTGTCTGGAAAGCGGGGACTCTTCCAAAAATAATTTTTTTTATCTGGGTCCTCCTAAGAGAGAAAGTTCTCACCTCTGGGAATCTTAAAAAGCAAGGAGTAACTGGCCCATCTCACTGCCCAAATTGTCAATCAGATGAAGAAACCAGTCAACATCTTTTCATAGACTGCCCCTTTGCCATAAATTGTTGGAAGGAAGCTTTTCGGAGCATCAATCTCCCGTGGGCGCCCAACACCAGCATATATGAAGTTCTGCAAATATGGAAAAAAAGCTATCCCTGGAAAAAAAAAAAAAAAAACATTGCTCGAAGAGTCTAGAATGCTTTGCCATGTTCTCTCCTATGGAACATTTGGTTGGCAAGAAACCGCATGATCTTTAAAGATAAAGAAACTAGTGTTAGAAAGCTTTACAACAAGGCATGGAGCCTCACTCTAGAAGCATTGTCCATGAAATGTCAAGGGAAACTAGGCGCGGTGGACCTTTATGTTGAGGAAAGAAACTACGTAGGGTATTTACTGGATAGAAACAACATGGCCCTTAGTAGCGGCAATGCTAATAGCAGTACCAACTCTCGGTACAGCTGGAAAATTAGAATGAAAAATGAGGAATTTTCACTATGGCTCAAGAACTGCAATACTCATTATCTATTTTTTGATGGCGCTTCTAAATCTAATCCAAGGATGGCTGGGGCTGGAGGAATCATCTGTAATGTTAATGGGGATATCATAATTGCATATGAATGGGGACTGGGTAATCATTCCAACAATATGGCCGAAGCATTAGCTCTTTACCAAGGTCTACTCCAACTACAAAAACTTGGCATAAACACAGCAATGATTATTGGAGACTCGGCTATTGTCATTAGCCTGATGGTCCACAACAAGAAAGCCTCCAACTTGATTCTACAGCAAACTATAAGACGATGCCAAACACTTGATCAGTAGATGAAAGGAAATCAATTTTATCATGTACTCCGTTCCCTCAACAAGGAAGCGGACGCGCGGGAAAACAGAGCATGTCTTCATCATATTGGTACGCTTCGCTGTAACGCCTCTAAACATCACTGTTATCTACCATGATCAGAATTAAATACCCTCCCAGATTCGCACAGAGGAACAACGCCATCAGATTCCTTAATTCCATGCCTATCTTCATCTCTATGTCACATATTCTATCCACTAAACTCCTTGAAAAGGCTCCCTCTAATATAAAATCTATAGTACCACTTTATTTCCCCTGCAGATTCCCCTTAATCCTCGCGCCCCTGCCATCTCGTTACCTTTCTCGTGAACCAACCATCACTCTCCATGTAATCGAATCTTATCCTTTTGTAGATTGTTCAATCCTTGTGATCCTCAATAGCCCTTGCAGTCCTACAATTTCTAACAACATTTTCCAACCTCACAGGCCTGTTCTCCTTTCATCCTTCAGCAACCAAGCCATGGATGCATCAAGTATCAGCTCAGCAAATGCTTGAAATGTATAAGCGGAAGGAAATCCTGAAGAATTCATTGGGCTACAAATACTTCACATAAGCATAGACCGAACATGAAATGCAAATTTTGTTATTTAATATTCCAGTTTGTAAGAATCTACACTAGTTCAGTTTTTCTCACTGTGAAGAACATTGGATGCAAAAGGGATTTTGACATCAATATTGTCCTCAATTGCTCCAATTCTCACCTAAATTTCCATGTAACACTGGAGCACAAACTCCCATATTTTTTTTTAATATAAAACAACATCTAACTTTGTAAAAAAATAAAAAAATAAAAAAAATAATAATACTATGTAGATTAGTTGGAGCTTTTCTTATCTATTTAAATCAGTTTTTAGATTAGATTTCTCATCTTGTCCTGATGATGAACCACACTTTGGTTCGAAACGCATTGACGAAATTTTCTTAGATGTGATTTTCACTAAAATAATTTATACATGACTTATGTATACCATTAGAGCCTATCAACATTGGCTACATAGATTATGTATATGCCTACCTTAACCCCAATACTCAAATTGGCTCCATGGATTATGTATATTATTATTTGTAAAGGGAAAAAACATTAACCTTAACCCCAAGACTCAAATTGGTTCTATGGATTATGTATAATATAACCCAAGACTCAAATTGGCTCCATGGATTATGTATACTATTAATTTAAAGAGAAAGAATCAATTATGTATACTATTAATTGCAAAGGGAAACACTCAAATTGGCTCCGTGGATTATGTATACTATTAATTTCAAAGAGAGAATCAATTATGTATATTATTAATTGCAAATATGTATACTATTAATTGCAAAGGCATACTATTAATAATTGCAAAGGGAAAGACTCAAATTGGCTCCATTGATTATGTATACTATTAAAGGCAGCATGGATTATGTATACTATTAATTGCGAAGGAAAAAAAAACCAGGAAGGGGATTGCATGGCACCCCGAAGTATATTTCAAGCATGTAGATGATGTAATTTGACCACCATTACAAGGACAAAGTTCATTTCAATGACCAAAATAGGACAAGCACTTATGAGGAATTATTCAAAATGGAAATTATGACGAGTTATTCAAAATGGAAATTGAGGAGTATTCAACTATCGTAAAATGGAAATTATGAGGAGTTACTCAACTATTACTCTGGCCGCATCTGGGATTGAGGGATGGGGCATAAATCTATGAGAGAAGAAAAATCAATAGCCAAGAGGGATTTCCATTTCAGTTATCCATTTGGAAATAAAACACCAAAGGATATGGCTAGTTCTGTGGAAATGAAGACGCCATGTTAGTGCATCTCTGTTCTCAATAGTGAGATTCAAATCCCTAGTTATGTCAACCCCCTTGTTATCAACCAGGGATTTTCAAGGTGTATATTCACAACTAGATACAGTGGGACGTCGAGTAGTTATTAGCTATTGGTAAATGGGAAAAACATGGTGGGAAATTTTATAGTTGTGTTCGAGCTCCGCTTTTGAAGAGATCTTGAAGATAAATGTAGTGCATCAGAGATTGGTAATGTCAGGAATCGACCTTGTTTGGTGGCTTTAGGTGCAAATTTGGGCTCCAATTTACTCAATACTATAACACAATTGCAAACGAGCATTGATTTACATTGATTTAAGAACAATCACGCGGTTGATGTGGGCGTACTCTATGTGTATCCTGGGCTGAATGTCATTGAGCTTTACCTGATAGTTTCGGTGAAAGGAAATTGTCCCTCCTGGGACTCGTGTGCAATACAACTATTGAAGGTTTGTAATCATCAATTGGGTGAAAGGACCCAAGAGGTGGGAAAAATTGTGGGAAGCAACGAAGAGAGAGGAAATTACAATGTTTGAGAGGCCAAGAAAGAGTATTGAGGACTAGAAGTTGTGTTTGGTATCCCAATTGTGGTTGCAATGACATGGTCATTCAACCGATCAAGAAATTGGATGTCCTCCAGTTGGACTTGATTATGAAGGACTTGAAGCTCAAGGAGCATATGGCGACAAGTGTGAAAGCGTTGGAGGAGGTTCAGGCCTTCTACATGAGGATGAGACAGACTATCCATAGCCAGATAGTGGAATTAGAAGGTTCAACTATTGAATACCAAACTTAGTGACTACAACAATGAGAATTGGAGACAAGGTGGATAGTGTCTAGATCTCAATTGAAAACCAACAAAGGAAGTAGATAGTTGTAATTGAAGTATGCATTGTTGCAATTATTTTTTTTCCCATCAGTTTTTGGAGAGTATTTTTTTTCCAAAAGAAAAAAATTGTCTTTCATCATTAAAAAAAATGTGAAATATGCCTCCTGGGACTTTGTGCAATACAATTATTGAAGCTCTGTAATCATCAATCGGGTGAAAGGACCCAAGAGGTGGGAAAAATTGTGGGAAGCAACAAAGAGAGAGGAAATTACAATGTCTGAGAGGCCAAGCAAGAGCAGTGAGGACTAGAAGTTGTGATTGGTATCCCAATTGTGGTTGCAATGACATGGTCATTCAACCGATAAAGAAATTGGATGTCCTCCAGTTGGAATTGATTGTGACAAACTTGAAGCTCAAGGAGCATATGGCGACAAGTGTGAAAGTGTTGGAGGAGGTTTAGGCCTTTCAAAAAAAAGTTAGCTAGACATGAGGATGATACAAACACTCCATAGCTAGATAGTGGAATTAGAAGGTTCAACTATTGAATACCAAACTTAGCGACTACAACAATGAGAATTAGAGACAAGGTGGATAGTGTCCAGATCTCAATTGACCACCAACAGAGGAAGTAGATAACTATAATTTAAGTATGCACTATTGCAATTTTTTTTTGCTCAACAGTTTTTGGAGAGTATTTTTTTTTCCAAAAGGAAAAAATTGTCTTTCATCATTAAAAAAAAATATCAAATGTGAAGATACATAATCAAGAAATGTAGATGTCGCTCATTAAAAAAATGTGAAATGTGAAGATACATAATCAAGAAATGTAGATGTCACTCTGGAGAGGGAAAAACAATTTGAGAGTTACCAAAATCATAGCAAAACAAAGCATAGCATGAAGAAACAAAAAAAAAAACACTAACAAAAACAAAAAACCTACAAATATGCGAATCCCAACCAAGGGCACAGAAAAAGCCCAGAGCGGAGACAATCCAAAGGTAAACCAATGGCAATCACTCCAAAGAGAAACCAAGGGAAATCGGAGCTCAAAGGAGCCCATTGTTTTTGAAAGTGTATATCTACATGAATGTATTGAATGTTGACATTATATGTAGTCTTTCAAGAGTGCCAATAGACAATATTAGCCATAGGGATACGAATGAAGAAGATCAAAATATAAAATGTCATGAGTACTTGATGTAACTAGGCTACAATATATACCCATTTATGTTAAATGAAATGATTCCATAGGTATCTGAATTGTTATTTATAATAGATATCACTAAATTGGTTGGTTAAAATAAATTTGTACGAATCAAAATGATTGATGAATGCATCATAACTGAAATTGGAATTATGCCAATGTTGGCTTAATATAATTTGTAATGCATTAAGATCTTAATGTATTATTAGTACACATATTTTATACACATGGATAAAGCTTTACACCATCCTTGAGTATGTTACATAGGTGAAATCATATATTCACATTTCACATGCATATGGATATGATTTCTTCATTGTAGATTCAATGAAAGAAAGATATCCTTTTGTATAAGGGAAGGGAATTTAGTTGAATAAATGGTTCACTAGATTAGATGTGTATATTGCATAGCATTGATTTTGATGTTATTGATTGAGAATTTATATTCAAACACAAATTTATAGATATACTTTATGAATACACAATTCCATGACATTGGAGAAGAGAAACTCCGGTTATATCTGTTTAACAAACAAATTTTTCTGGCTAGTTATCATGACAATCAACAATTATACTAGACATCACAATCAACTATCTGAGCGTATGAATTACTCAAGTCTAGTGAATGACGTAGCTTGAATGGTTGTAGTGAATTTTTGTCAATTAGCGTGTGAACCGAGGCAGTGTAACACCATTCAGTGAGTGTCCACCTCAAGTCATTGGTGCTCTGGTTAACTACGAGCTAAGGAATTTTTATAAGTAAAAAATTTGGGCTCTTCGAGTTAACTTCTAGAAAAATTGTTCACTCTGTTTATGTGTCATGAATGGGCATCAATTAGTAATCACTTAATGTTCAGTAACTTTAATAAATCACCTTTAATATTCTTATGGGGATCACTTAATGTTTAGCAACTTGAAATGTTGCCCTTTTAGTGATTGTGCACTTTAATTTCTCGAAATAGCAGGTAGATATTGTTTGTAAAGGAATAACAGGTAGATATTGTTTATGAAGGAATAATAGGAAGATATTTTTTTTGAATGTAGCTAGTATGAAATTATTTTTAGTGATTATTCTTGGAATAACGGGTAGATATTGTTTAATTTCTCAGAATAGCAGGTAGATATTGTTTGCAAATATACTTAACATAAAATTAATATAGTTTGAAAAAAATTAGAATGTTTCATGAGAAGGAATTGTTAAGATCTAGTAATAATATCTAAATGATAATTTAAATACATTTGGATATCAATTAACCTCAAGAAATATTTGAAAACAGGTAGCAGTCGTTAATCCAAGCTGAATCCTTCGTCCTTGAAGGGTTGTGTTGAATATATCTGGTTCAACAAAACTAACACATGATTGGCCAGTGTATGAATACTTATAATTTCAAATATTACCATTGTACATATCTCTGTATGCTTTAGTCCTTGATATTCACATTCCATGTGAGTTAAGCAGTAAATATTAAGTGAGCAACGACATAACTGTCATAACTATTGCATTGTAGATGAAGGAGATAATATCCTTTCAAATATTTGTTATATAATTAAATAGTGATTGGATAAGGTTATAAAGTAAAATAATAATATATATTTTATGTTTATCGGGAGAATAACATATATTATATACATATAATATTATAATTTTAATTTTAATTGAGTATCGTTTTTGTGACCGTTTAATTTGCAAGTACCATGAAAATAAGTGTTATATACCAAGAGATTTGACGTTCAAATTTCTTTGATTTAGTCATGTCTATGGAAGGGGCATATATAGGCACCTAGGGTTATAGTGGTAGCAATGAGAATAGACCCCATGTCACATGAATACAAAACCCCATGCGTGAATTAATCACTATACATATATTTAATTAAACTAGTTCATTTACAAGTAAAAATTTTGTGAATAATCATTATGCATTGGAGAATATTCTGAATTTAAAATATTAAATTGGTTTAGATTGACTCTTTATCAAGGGTTAAATTTTTTTTAAATTAGTAGGTAGTATAATGTATTTCAAATGTCTAGATGAAATTTCACTTCGGATAAGAATTAATACCTTTGTCATCATATAAATCAATTATCCGTTGAAGAATATTTTTAATTTAGAATATTAACTTGTTTTAGATTGAACCTTTATCAAGGGTTAAATTTTGTTTAAACTAGTTGGTAGCATAATTAGTTTCAAATGTCTTGTTGAAATTTCACCCCGAATACCTTGTCATCATATAAATCAACAAATTATAAAATTTAGCCTTGCAATTACAAGCTAGTAATGATACATAGTTAATTTAATAATATTATAAATTAGGTGATTATTATTAATTAAGTAAATCTTATCAATTATTGAACCAAATAATACTTACTTGAATAACTGAACCAAATAATTGTTACTATTGAAAAAAAATTTGCTCATGAATCTGAACTTCCCTTTATGTTTAAAAAAAAGTGTGTAATTCATAAGTTAGGTAAAGGAGGGAAGTTGGGCAATACAAAATACTTGGTGACAAATCATCTTAATGTATTCAATAATATTGTAATTCAATTATTATCTATTGATATTAAAACTTCAAATGAAGATAAGCACATCACTTTGTTGTATTACTTACAAGAGTTGTGGAATAGTTTGGTTGTTGCAATAAGTAGTGATGCAACTACTTTAAGTTTTGATGAAATAGTCTCACCCCCATTATTAGAGGAGATGACATGGAGGAACATGTAAAAGAAAAATGCAAATGCCTTATCTAGAAGAGGATGCTCCCAGGATAGAAATAAAACTAAGTCCTCAAGTGTGAGATCTAAATATAGAGGAATATAGGAAGATTCATAAAGGTATGTTGGAGATGTTGAAAAAAAAAGAATTACATGAAACACTTTAGATCCAAAAATGTAGAAAAACGAAAGGGATTTGAGGATGCTCCTTCTATAGTAACACAAACCTCCACAAAAAAAAGGAGAGGATGTGTACTTGAATTCTTTAAGCACACATGCAAATTATGAGGCATGGTTAATTAGCTCAAGTGCATATTTTCGTGACTCCTCATAAGGAGTGGTTTTGTGAGTATGAAAGGTATGCCAATAGTGATTTTTTCTTAGAAGATGATGTAGAAAATCATATAACTGATATGTTATACATCTAAGATTCTCTTAATCACACACTATTTGACTTCATGCACAATACAAAATCTCTTCTACTACTGATCATTACTTGCGGAAATAAAATCAATTGCATGCACACATTAAAACCATAAAAATTCACACATATGAACACAGTAATTTATGGGAAAGCTTAAAGCTGAAAACCCCCAACTATCTGTATATTATATGTCATAGAGATCATGTAACAATCATCATACAAAGCTCCTCACAAGCTCTCAGTACAATCTCCAATTGCTACACACTAATCAGGTTCGATCTAGCAAATCCCATGCACCGATCTCTGCCACCTGCTAGCCTGCCTCTACTGCGCAATCACTGCTGAAGAATGGCTCTGAATGAACTCGAATTGGTCCAGCCTTGCTCACACAATCCTCATTGGCATCTCCAACCACTGTGTGTTGCAAATCATGCAACACTATAGTCACAACTGATAGTCACACTGCTCTTTCACCTACCTCTTCATTGGTCTCCACTGAAACTGTCCATGCACTGTAGTTAACTGATGTATTCTTTAGTTGATTAATGAGTTAATAATTAGTGAATTAATTAATAATTAATTCACAACACTCTCACTAGTGTATCAATCAGTTAGACTAGATACAACTAGCTCAACTATGTTTAACTGAGTTAAACTGAACACAACTCCACCAACTACCTCAATAACTCCACCAAACTCTGTCACATGAGTTCTAACTGAAGTCTCCATGCAATAGCTCCACTTAACCCTGAGGAATAGCGTAATTCCTTCTATCAGCTCTCGTGTCACATCTGTGCACTTAACGAAAGTGCTCCAAGATGATAAGATAATGTTTATAGACCAAATATTATTAAGAGCTAATAATATTCGACATATCTATTTTTAGTCTGGCAATCTAAAAATAGATTGCGACCAATATGTCTAAAAATAGAAGTCCATATATTTTTCCAACTTGACCAACCATCCACAAATAGCATCCTGCAACTCATAGAATATGACCGACATGTCTAAAAATAGACATAGTCTAAAAATAGACTTGCACCAAAAATAGCCTGCGGGCCCACTTAGTGAAGGCGACTCTTTACACTAAGCTCATCATCTTGTTGCAATCTCAACACTCCCTCTCAAAAATATAGGATTATCTACCACCCCGATCCTGCCTCTGTGGTATTCGAATTTGCTCCTGGTGAGCGCCTTCGTCAAGATATCAACATCTTGATCCTCCGTGGGAATGTAAGAAAGTAACATGATCTTCCGATGCACACAATATCTGATATGATGTTACCGGATGTCAATGTGCTTATATCTATCATGAAATACTGGATTAACCGAGAGTTTGATGCAACTCTGATTATCACAATATATCACAGTAGGATCTAAGTGTGAACCGAACAACCCGACCAGGATCTTCCTCATCCATATAGCCTCGCATGCAGCCAAACTCGCTACCATGTACTCGATCTCTACTGAACTAAGTTCCATGGATCTCTGCTTCCTATTGTACCAAGAAACTGCTGTCGACCCGATACTGAAAATCCCTCCAGATGTGCTCTTTCTGTCTGTTGGGCTTCCTGCCCAATCTGCATCTGTGAAGCCACACAGCTTCACCTCATCCGACTGTCTGTACCATAATCCATATCCAGATGTGCCTCTGAGATATCTCAATACATGCTTGCCTACCTTCCAAAAGAGCTTGGTAGGCTTAACCATAGCTTGTGAAAGCTAGTTAACAGCGTAGCATATGTCAGGTTGTGTATTGAATAGATACATAAGTGACCCCACCAACTGTCGGTAAATAGTGGCATCCACTACCTTTGCCGATGTAGCATCATCTTTCCTCCATCCACCAGGAAGAGGAGTGTCGATAGGCTTGCAGCCTTGCATGTTGAACTTCTCCAGTATCTCCCGGGTATACTTGCCTTGAGACACAAACAATCCATCACTGCGCTGCCAAATTTCCAATCCCAAGAAATAATGAAGGAGGCCCAAGTCCTTCATCTCAAACTCTTTTTCAAGATCAGCCTTACATGAGAGTATCAACTGTTCATCACCGGCCAGTATCAAATCATCTACATAAAGTACAATGATCAACAACTTACCCTCAACCACTATCTGGTACAGGTTGGGATCTGCCTCATTCTTGGTAAAACCAAGTCCAGTGAAATAACTGTCAATCCGTGTGTACCAAGCACGAGGTTCTTTTTTCAACCCATACAACGCTCATTTGAGCCCGCACACATGTGACTCGCTGCTAAAGATCTTGAAACATTCGGGCTGCTCTATGTACACCTCCTCCTTAATCACTCCGTTGAGAAACACAGTCTTCACATCCATCTGATGTGTTGTCGACAATTATTGTCTACCCTAGAGACAGTCTAGAGTTTCCATAGACCAGTGCCTAGGACATCTTATCATAGCAAGGAGCTCATAATAATATAACTTGGGTGTCAGCCAAAAGCTCTCTTGCTATCTCTCTTAAAACAAGGGAAGTGATTTTGAATGGGACCAAACTCTCTCATAAGCTGATACAAAGATAAGAATAATGTAGGAACAGCATGCAAAACTCCAATACAAAAGCATCAGACAGTTAAGAGACAGCTTACTGCAAAGAGGGCCAGTTCAAATAATATGCCACAGAAATCAAATATCAGAAAGTGGATGCGGTGAAGAAACATGAAGAAGATACTAGTTAGCATGAGGCTGATACCCAGATACACAACAAAACCACATATGGGCTTATCCAACTAAGAATCCATACATGACAATGGTGTTTTAAAAGCACCCTCCTCAAGTAAATAATATAGCAGAAAATATGGATGAAATGAACATGGAACAGTATATCATGACTAGGCCTATTTAAAGTGCTTGACTAATCCAAGTATGGGCACCAACTAGGATGAATCCTTACTTAAGATCAGTGAGCCACTCACATTCTAGAACATGATACAAGAAGATAAATGCAATGAAATGAGATATTATATTAACACATAAGAAAAGATTACATACTGTGGGATACCAAAGACCAGAATCCTCATTACAGTTATAACTCCTCCTCACTGAGACCCTACGGGCTCTGAGCCTTTACACAAAAGCTTTACAAGATGTATACAAGAACTTCTCACTGCACAGTTTGCTGATAGAAATTTGGAACCCTTACAATGTGTTTTTTCATAGTTTTTATAGGAGAAGCAGAAAACTCTAGAGAAAGGAGGTAGGTGATACACATTTAATGATCTGATTTGAATAAAATGGCGGAAAACATTCGCGCCCAAACTATAAATGACTAAATATAAATAACTGTACTTTACAATCTACCTCCAGAAATAAATGCTGAGGATGAAAATATCCTTATAAACAAGACACAAATAATAAAATATAAAAATGTTTTGCCCTTTGCTGAAAGGGAAAAATTTGCTGCCATGAAACCTTGAGATTGCTTGTGATTGTGCATAGTACTCTCGGCCCTCTAACTTTGAATTTAAACCCCAGATATTTAATGCAGGGCGTTGTGTCTCTTGATCTTTCGCTGATATTTCATGCTGCCCCATTAATGTTTCTTGCTGTGTAATCTTTCCCTCTGCAGGCGTCTTTAGGGTTCAATGGATTTTATTTATGCTTCCATTAATGAGGTCATATCATAGCAACCACCGCCAGCCTTGTTCTTAAATTTCTGCTTTTAAAGATTGTCCTTAGAGAAGATCTTGGCCTCTGCAACAGAGGCGATATATTGCGGCAACTCCTTCTCCATATAAACCTGCAAAACTTGCAAATATATTAGAAAAACCAGACACAGGTGCAAGGGGAGTGGAGGTGGAGACAATGGTGGCGTCGATGATATGGCTACATGGCAAGAACATGCGGGGTGATGGCGGAATTACAGAGAGGTTTTGGTAAACAGACAGGATGTAAGTTTTCCACGTAAAACATAATGTACAAATAAAAAACGATGAATATGGATGCAATGCATGTATATAGGTGGCGAGACTGGAAATACAATGGGCACGCGGGGTGATGACACGTAGGCGTATGAACAACCAAGGGGAACAGATGACATGGCGGAGGACTTTGTCAAGCGGGAAAAATGCGAGTGATTATGGGACACACGATCTCTGAATGAGATCGACGGTTTTAAAAGAATCGGAGAGCAATGAAGTGGTGGGCCAGGGACGCGATGGACGTGGGTTAAAACATGTGCAGCTCCGGAGGATAACCACCGTTGGATGGAGGACTTGAGATCTGATGGCTGACGATGATTCCATTGCTCGACCTTTGACTGAACAATAACGTGTGAAATGGGAGCGGTTTCGGGCCCGTACAAAAGACACGCGGCACACATTCAATGGGATCGTTGGCCCTGCGGAGAATACCGCCCTCTCGGCAATGGTAGTGCGGAATGAAACCGCAGGTTTTTGCAATGCGCACAGGTGCGGGGACCACCACGGAAAACCAACTCCGCTCCGTCGACTGGATTTGATCGGACGGCTGCAGACGTGCCCAAAAACCTTAACGATAGGCTCCTTTCCTCTGGCGCTTGGTCTAGCACTTGAGTCATATGGGGAACAAAACAAAGGGGCTGGAACTGCAGGGGCTAGGCCTGATAAATCTTATATTGTGATTTTTAGCCTTTGTACAATGTATTTTTCGGGCGGAAAGGGTAATGACAAGCAGAATATGGAGGTTTTTGGCCACGACGGGGGATTTAAACAGATTTAAACGGATCTGCAAGTTAAAAACTTGAATGGAGGAGCTAATGACCACAAAATAAATGTAGGGGTTGATATGTACAACATGATGAATGTGCCACCCCATCTGCGCTGAGAGAGCAAGAATCGTCTGTATGGAAGAATACCTTGCGACAGGTGCAAAGGTTTCCTCATAATCGATCCCCTCAATCTGTGAGAAGCCCCGGCAACAAATCTTGCCTTGTACTTCTCAACGCTCACGTCAGTTGCTTGCTTCACTTTGTATATCCATCTCGAACCTACCACTGATTTCCTTTCCGGCCTTGGGACAATCTCCCATGCACTGTTTCTGACAATCGAATCATACTCTTCCACCATGGCATCTACCCATGCAAGGTCCTCCACAGCTTCTTCGAAAGAGGATGGCTCTGTCACGATACACTTGCTCATTAGAGCCATGTATCCAGTATATCGGTCAGGTGACTGTCTCTATCTGCGCTGTGATGTAGGTGCTCCTACAATATTCTCTACATCAATATTCAGTCACTCAGCTTCTATAGTGTGCTTTCGCCCTCTGATGGTTGGCGCTGCATGAGTGGTTTCTTCCACTCCATGAACCTCCTCTTGTGGCTGATCCACATCCTGAGGCTCACCCTTAGGAACTAATAGCTCCTCATCTGCATGCAAGTGTGGCTCCCTCTCAAGCGAACACTTAATGGCTTTCTCCTCATGAAATTTGATATCCCGTCGCACAACAGTCTTTAGAAGTATACCGTACACGATAGTTGTAGGGTGTGTCATTTTAAATATCGAGCCTGCGGTCGGCTCATTTCTTCCACCGGCATCATCGTCACATGAATGTAAACGGGTGAGCCAAAAAATCTTAAAATGAAATATCGAGGCTTAGTCGAGGCTTCTTTTGACATCTTGGGGTGTACTCATGCCAGAAGTACTGCGCGGGGACAATGGTTTTGCACATAAACGCGTGTGCATGCCTCGATAAAGTGTGGGAAGGCACGGTCATCTGTCCTTGCGTCTTAGCTTCCTTGATCGTTCTGTTCTTTCGCTCCGCGACCCCATTCTGCTGTGGGTTATGAGGTGTTATGAGCTCTCTTCGAATTCCTTATGTGCTGCAAAAGTCCTTGAATTCGCCAAAGATGAATTCACCACCATTGTCGCTCCTAAGAGCCTTCACCTGCTTCCCCGATTCTTTCTCAACTAGTGCCTTGAACTCACAGAACTTTGAGTATGTCTCACTCTTCTTTTGCATGAAGAATATCCAGCACTTACGAGAAAAATCATCAACAAATATCACATAATACCTGTGCTTTGTTGTCAAAGCTACTAAGAAAGGTCCACACACGTCTGTGTGAATTCTCTCAAGGATCGTCATGGTGCGACTATCCTTCTCATGAAAGGTGGATTTCACAAATTTTCCCAAAGTACATCCCTTGCACTGATCTGATTGTGCAAGTGTACCTTTAGGAAGCTCGGTAGAAATCTGCTGCAAAATTTTCAAAGCACCATGGTGAAGATGGCCCAATATCCTGTGCCATAGCTCGCCCTCATCCCGACTCACCACTCCTTCTACCTTGCCTGCCATTGCTACATAGACATCTACCTACAATTGATAAAGGTTCTTAACTCGAACCCCTATCCTCCAGGTTTCACCAGTTGCCTTACTGCGCAGGAAAGCCTTTCCCTCGCTAAAGGCAACATCATATCCCGTGTCTTCCAACATGTCCACCGAGATCAGATTCCTCTTCAATCCTGGAACATGCATGACATCCTTCAATATGAAAGGTTTACCAGACTCCCTCTCAAAGGAAATGGTCCTGATACCAGTCACACTATATCTACCATCATCGCCCATCTCGATGTGCACTCCAAGATCCTTCTCATCCAGATCACTGAACAAATCTTTGACTCCATTCAAATGAAAAGATGCACCACTGTCATTAAACCACACTGAACCCATCATACTTGAGACCAAGCATGCGATCAGCGAAAAATCCATCTCAAACTACGAGGCTAAGGCCTCTCCAGCTGCAGATCCAGCAACCTGCTTATTTTTCTTCTTCTGTGGACAATTAGTGGCATAATGTCCATGTTGGTGACAATGAAAGCACTTCACCTTGGACATGTCCTGCTTCTTTCCTTTCACACTGGATTGAGACACATTCTTCTTGCTCTTCCCCTTCCTTGCTTTGGCAGCCAAAGTGAAATTTTCTTCATCTACATTCTTTGATGAAGATCTGTCCCTGGTACTCCGCCTTATCTCCTCCTGCACAAGATCCGACCAAATTCGCTCCCATCCCGACAGTTTCTCCCGACCATTAACAGAGTCCTGATATGAATTCCAACTCTTCGGAAGCCCAAGGAGATCCAAGCTGACCAAATCCTTGTCATCAGTAACCCCCACACTTCCCATCTCATCCCTGCACTGGACAAACTTCGTGAGGTACTTGGGTATAATGTCGCCTTTCTCCATTTTTATGTTCCTGAGTTTATCCTTGAGCGCCAACTTCCTCTGGTCGCTCTTGCTTTGGAAAAAATCCGTCAAATATTTCCACATCAATAATGGAGAAGATTTACCATGAAGGCTGGACACTATGTGATCCTTCACACTTTCCAACATAATCCTTCAACATTTTTCTGTCTTCTTTTGCCATGTGTCAAGTGCGGTAGCATCGCTAGAAGCAGGTTTTGGAATTTCTGCATCTATGAACTCCTTCAACCCATTATCCTCCAGCACCGCCTCCATCCTGTTCGTCCATGCAATATAATTTGAGCTACCCTCAAGGGCATACTCCAATCGCAATCCGTTGAAAGACATCTCAACTTCAACACCAAGAAAACACTGCTGAAAATTCGAATTCCACTAGCACAAAACTCAACCGCTTCAATGCTTTGCAATTGCTCCAATGATCAATATCGCTTTAATACCATGTAGAAAATCATATAACTGATATGTTATACATATAAGATTCTCTTGATCACACACTATTTGACTTCATGTACAATACAAAATCTCTTCTACTATTGATCATTACTTGTGGAAATAAAATCAATTGCATGCACACATTAAAACCATAAAAGTTCACACATATGAACACATTAATTTATGGGAAAGCTTAAAGTTGAAAACCACCAACTATATTTATATTATATGTCATAGAGATCATGTAACAATCATCATACAAAGCTCCTCACAAGCTCTCAGTACAATCTCCAATTGCTACACACTAATCAGGTCCGATCTAGCAAATCCCATGCCCCGATCTTTGCCACCTACTAGCCTGCCTCTACTACGCAATCAATGCTGAAGAATGGCTCTGAATGAACTCGAATTGGTCCAGCCTTTCTCACGCAATCCTCATTGCCATATCCAACCATTGTGTGTTGCAAATCATGCAACACTATAGTCACAACTGATAGTCACATTGCTCTTTCACCTACCTCTTCACTGGTCTCCACTAAAACTGTCCATGCACTGTAGTTAAGTGATGTATTCTTTAGTTGATCAATGAGTTAATAATTATTGAATTAATTAATAATTAATTCACACCACTCTCACTAGTGTATCAATCAATTAGACTAGATACAACTAGCTCAACTATGTTTAACTGAGTTAAACTGAACACAACTCCACAAACTACCTCAATAACTCCACCAAACTCTGTCACATGAGTTCTAACTGAAGTCTCCATGCAATAGCTCCACTTAACCCTTAGGAATAGTGTAATTCCTTCTATCAGCTCTCGTGTCACATCTGTGCACTTAACGAAAGTGCTCCAAGAAGATAATATAATGTTTATAGTCCAAATATTATTAAGAGCTAATAATATTCGACATATCTATTTTTAGACTGCCAATCTAAAAATAGATTCCGCCCAATATTTCTAAAAATAGAAGTCCATCTATTTTTCCAACTTGACTAATGATCCACAAATAGCATCCTGCAACTCATAGAATATGATCGACATGTCTAAAAATAGACATAGTCTAAAAATAGACTTGCGCCAAAAATAGCCTGCAGGCCCACTTAGTGAAGGCGACTCTTTTCACTAAGCTCATCATCTCGTTGCAATCTCAACAGATGACCCAATAGCCATAATCATAGGAAAAGGAAAATTCAAGTTGGATTTCATAGATGGAAGAAATATGCCACTCCCTAATACTCTTCACATCCCAAGTTTAGCCAAAAAATTGATTTCTACAAGTAATATGAGCAATGTATGTTGGGATTAAAGTACCTAATTTACACTTTAGATAGAAAAAGCCAAAATATAGAGTTGACTAAGACACCTAAACTAGAGTAGAAGCTTAGTTAATATAAAATTTTAAATATCATGAGAGAGCTTAAGGAACAATGACACACCATAAATAATTACACAACAAATAAATATTTTACCATGGATACTATTAACCAAGAAAACTAGCTAACATTGAGCTCCAGTGCTCCTATATTATCAACCAAATATTGCAGCCAACCCACAATGGTTGTTGATCTTAGTCCACATCTAATACTAATGCATTCATCATACATCTTTTAACTTTCAATGTTTTTCATTAGCCTTAGATCATGCTATATTTATAGACATAGGAAAATTCTAATTTGAAGCATGTTGGATCAGTACAGGTGGCTAAATATCATTGGCTAAGATCCTTGGAACCCTAAGATTCATAATGATTTTCCAACTGTAGTCAATTTGACCACTATATAAGTTTATTGTGTGCGTACACTCGACTAATATTTCTTTGGCCACTATAGTCGAATATCAACATTTTTTAGTTGTTTAACTACCCATTGAGTTCAAATGAGATAAATATTCTTCCGAATTTACTATTGACTTACTGACTTAACCATCAAATTGTCCTCCTAGTTGGTTTGTTCATGACTAGAATTGTTGAGGTTTATTCCTAGTCATGTTTCCTAAACATATCACTTGATTGACTAAACTCCAATAAAATTATTACTTAAAAAGAGTAAAACACCTCAAAATTATCCCTCTTGTTGTATTATTTGAATGAACTATTAATGTTGTGCTTTTGGTGAACTTGGTATCCTAGGCTCCACTCCTCTCTACATGAAGAGAATTTACCAACACTCACCAACTTTGTTAGAAATTCTGGAAGGTTATTCATTGTGCATACTTTTACCAACAATACCTTCTTGATTTCCACCATGTTTCTAATGAAATGGTATTATACATCAATATTGTTTTGTCCTTGAATGGTAAGCCAAATTATTTTCAAGGAGAATTTCACTTTGATTGTCACAACCTATCCTTTTCTTTTTGAGAAAACCTATTCTTTGAACACAACTATCACAAAAAAAATAATTCCTTGCTTGCATAAGTGGATTCCATGTATCCAACCTCCATCATTGATAGTGCCATGATTAATTTGTAGAAATTTATAAACACAATAATGTATTTCCGGATTCTCCTGATCTAACAATTTAATCTTATGTTAAATACAAAATCCTTCCACTTAATTATTTGCAAAAATTAAATCGTCAATTGCAAAACACATATGAAGAAAAATCAATCACACATAACAAGATGTTTTTTCGGGAAAGCTTAAAGCTAAAAATCCCAACTATCATATATTATGTATATCAATTGATCTGAATTGCGATCAATTAAGTGCTGAGGTAGTTTGATTAGTTTTTCATTAAGATTGATTGTTAACTGAAGAGATATTTAAAGTGATAGAAAACATAAACCAACAACAAATAAATGATTGAAATACAACATAAAACAGAGAGAAGAAGAATAAAACAATTGATTACGGAGTTCGTCCCTAGTGGACTACATCTTCGGGTCCACTTTCAAGTGGGCGTCCGTTTTATTAGGATTGAAACGAGGAAGTATTTATACAGAAAAAAACTAGACTAATTGTGCTCGCAGGCACTTCTGGTTACTAAAAATAGGAAGCTCTCTCTCTCAGCTTTCCTACGCTTGTCTTTGCGCACAATTCCGCCTCCGAATGGTGGAGCTATGCTAAAAACAAAACTGCCTCTATCTTGCTGAAACTGCAAACTGAATTCTCTTCAAGCCTTCAAAAGCAAAGGTGTGTTCATGAAGAAATGTCATTGGTTTAAATAAGAACTCACTCAGACCTTCTCTTTCTCCATTTAGCAATTTGTTTAGCTTTTGCTAGGATAAGAGGATCGATTTCTTCATGTACATGAACCTATGGATAAAATCCTTAACCTTTGGCGTTGAAATAAATACAAAAACCAAAAATTGACCTTATATTAAATTTCTTAACCATTTGGGCTAACTAACCGGGCAGAGGATTTAATACAGAGCATGTGATAGGTTTACTTTCCGGCGGTTACAGTCTTGACCGACGATCACGACCTTGATCGACGGTTAGGCTTATCCTGACGCATATGTTCACATTTCCGACGCGATCTCCGGCTTACGGTTTAAATGTTACAACACTATGCTTTTTATTAAAGTTTAATTGCAAACTGTTTTATTTGCAATGTATCATACCATAAGCCGAATCATAGTGTTATAACATATAACCCATCCTATGTTTATTGACCCGAACCTTAAAGGCTTTTGAAACATAGATTTAATACCCATAGCCCGAACCTTATTTATAAAGGTTTTTTAATATGATTAAGATTTTTAATATATAGTTTTATAACCATGTTTAATGTATAGGTTTTTAATACCAAAGTGCTTAGGCCCTTTAGGTGTTAGGTTATATGTTTAGGTTTTAGGCTAGCTATTAGGGTTTAGGTCTAGGTATTTAGGGTTCTAACTTAGACATTTTTACAAAATGAAGGTATTACACCTTTTTAAACCCATTTTTCTTAACCAATTACATGCCATTAACCCTTTTTCATGTTTTTTTTCTTCAATGTTACAGGCGAAACTGGCGGATTGGAGACTGAACTGGAATTCAAACTGCTGGAGCTGACCAAAATTTTCTGCTGAAATGTAATGAACAAGATCCTCTTGGATCAATCCTCTCCACTTGAAAGATTTTGGACCATAAAATCTTGATTCTAAGAAGACTATAAGTGAGGATAAAAATCCCTCACTTTTCTGATCTCTATCCATTTACTCAGATTCATGTGCATGAGTCCCAATCAAAGGTATTACACATCTCTTTGCCTGGACGTACGAATTATTTTGTCCGAGATGGTATCTTCCTTTCTGCAGTATATGCAACTTACCCAAATAATATAACTTGTCATAAATATGATAATTGTTTTCTTCTAAGTACCAAGAGTTAGCGATTCATAACTTTCTTTAAAAATTATCATCAATATTATACTGTTCTACATAGATTTCATGTTTCAATGAACTATTTTGAAATATTAATGAAGCATTCAAAGAAAATCTATTCATCATATCAACTACTTTATTTATCACACCCTTGTTCTCAATTTCTAAGTGAATTTGCTGAATAAATCTCATCCAACTGTAGTACTGAGATTGTTGCAACTTAGACTGTGACTGAATGTACTGAAGAGGCTAATGATCTGTATGAATCATTGTTTTCTTACCCTTTGTATTACCACTAGCATATGTTTTAAATGGTTGTCGATGATCTATCAAAACTGAGATTGATGTTGTGAAGATTTTCTGCTTAACTGATTTAAAAACTTTAAAATTGACCCACATTCTCCATGTCCCATTTTTCTTATGAGCCAAAATTACGGGTGAAATGTATGGAGATGAACTGGGTCGCATGGATTCCATCCCTGGAATTTGTTTCTTTATTTCTTTACACTCTATAACTGACTTGTGACACATTCCATTATAAGGGGCATCAGACATCAACTGCATCTCATGTGATATTTCATTTTTATGAAGTAGATGTTTTGGTTATTTAACTAGATCTTGAAATGAATCTACCTTTTTAACCAAATTACCTTCATACTGAAATTCACAACCTGAACAAGTATCATTAAGATCCTTATGTCTCTCTTTTATCGACATGAGTATGTATCTCTTACTTGAACTTCTTAAACACTTCATCTGATTAGCATTAATTAAATTGAAGTGATTTTTGATTTTATGTGCCCGAACAATGTACTTAATCCCATCTTTCTTGAGATGATACATATGTTCCTTCCTATAAAATACTGCATCATGGTCCTAGAGATAAGGGCTTCCTAAGACAATTCCACATATGTCTAACGGTATCACATCTAGATCCACTTCATCAATATAGTTAGCTGTGATTGCAAGTTTTAATCGACACTATTTGGTAACATGAATTTGATATTGTTCCTTTAACCGTCCTAAAGGATATGGTTTTGAATAATTATGTGTTTCAAAGCCAATTTTTTAACCAATGAATGAGAAACCAAATTTGCTTGTGATCTCGTATCGAACAATGTATCTATCTTAGTATGCTTTGAAGCTACCCTTATATGAAATAACTCGCTTATTTTCCTTCATTAAATTGTTTGATGTTTGAAGAAGCAGAAGTAATAGCTTCCAAATTTTTACCTGTAGTAACAATAGCAGTGATTTTGCCTTCATCACCTGATTGGATCCCAAGTCCAAGCCTTGTTGGATTGCTGTTTCAGCCTTCTTCATTTCGAACTTCTTTGGATTTAGCTCTAGATGAAGTTTCCAACACCTAGCTTCATCATGGCTGATCCTTTGGCAATGTGGACAGGTAGGTCTTTCATCTTCCTTCTAAGTTGTGGCAGTCTTCTTTCCCTTTGATTTTCTCTTCTTTTTGCGGTCTTCGGTTTCCATCTACTTGGATGTCTTTGGTGTAAACTTGAAAGGTCTACCTCCTGAATCAACATGAATAGCTTAAACACAAACTTCATCAAAGTCATTAGGATTGAACATTAATAATGTATGCTGCAAATATGAATGTAAACTTCCAATATACTTCAAAAAAATTTCTTTTGTGTCTAAAGAAATACCAAGTGCTAACGCTTTCTTTCTGAATTCCTGTGCGAACTCTTGAACATTCTATCCCTTACCTTGTCGCAAGCGCTGCCAATCAATTACAACTTGCTTTGTGTGACCCAACGAATATAATTATTTCTTTAGAGCTTTTATAAACTTAGTCCATGAGGTGATAAATTTTCCTTTACGCTTTAAATCTATTTGTGTCTTACTTTCCCACCAGATCAAAGCAGTACCCCCCATTCTAAGAGTAGCTAATTGGATCTTTATCTTATCATCAGTAATATCTTGAATACAAAAATAGACTTCTAACTGTTTTACCCAATTATCTAGTTTCTTAGGGTTTATTTCACCATCATACACAGGTAATTTGAACTTAACATCAAGTTTCAAAAGTGGACTCTTAGGTTTCTTTGCTTTTTCTGATTCAGAACTAGAAGTAGAAGAGGAAGAAGAAGATGATGGAGATGATGGAGGAGAAGGAGATTTATCTGTCTTGCCTTTACCCTTGTCCTTATTTGATGCCTTCGAAGATGAAGCTGCATCTCTCTTCTTCTTGTATTAATATAATTCTACCAACATCTGGGACATGTTTAGAAACATCTGATGGATTTGATTCTCATCCATGGGTTTTGTTTCAATAGCTTCAGGAGTCTCAAAGTTCTCAATCCCTGTCATCATTGATTGATGAATGAATTTCTGCTTTACGATCTTTGGATCAAATTCCTCAAGCTCACCTTTTCCACGTTGCAATCCTAACCTAGTTAACATCCACTGACAAAAAATCTACAAAGCACAACCCACTATGATATCAAAAATGATCTGAAATGTGATCAATTAAGTGCTGAGGTAGTTTGATTAGTTTTTTGTTAAGATTGATTATTAACTAAAGAGATTTAAAGTGAAAGACGACATAAACCAGCAGCAAATAAATCATTAAAATATAGCATAAAATAGAGAGAAGAAGAAGCAAACAGTTGATTATGGAGTTCGTCCCTAGTGGACTACATCTCCGGGTCCGCTTTCAAGTGGGTGTTCACTTTATTAGAATTGAACCGAGGAAGTATTTATACAGCAAAAACACCCGGCTGATTGTGCTCGCAGGCACTTCTCGTTACTAAAAACAATATGCTCTTTCTCTCAGCTTTCCTACCCCTATCTTTGCGCTCAATTTCGCCTCTGGATGGTGGAGCTATGCTGAAAACAAAACTGCCTCTATCCTGTTGAAATTGCACACTCAATTCTCTCCAAGCCTTCAAAAACAAAGGTCTGTTCATGAAGAAATGTCATTGGTTTAAAAAAGAAATCACTCGAACCTTCTCTTTCTCCATTTAGCAATTTGTTTATCTTTTGGTGGGATAAGAGGATCAAATTCTTCATGTACATGAACCTATAGATAAAATCCTTAACCTTTGGCGCTGAAATAAATACAAAAACCCAAAATTTACCTTATATTAAATTTCTTAACCATTCGGGCTAACCAACCAGGCGGAGGATTTAATACAGAACATGCGACAGGTTTACTTTCTGGTGGTTACGGTTGTGACCGGCAGTCACGGTCTTGATCGGCGGTTAGGCTTATCTCTGGCTTACGGTTTAAATGTTTTAACACTGTGAGTTTTATTAAAGTTTAAGTGAATTTTTTTTTATTTTCAATGTATCATACCATAACCCGAATCATAGTGTTATAACATATAACCCATCATATGTTTATTGACTTGAACCTTAAGGTTTTTGAAACATAGATTTAATACCCATAGCCCGAACCTTATTTATAAAGGTTTTTTAATATGATCAAACTTTGTGATAAGATTTTTAATATATAGTTTTATAACCATGTTTAATGTATAGGGTTTTAATACCAAAGCGCTTAGGTCCTTTAGGTGTTAGGTTATATGTTTAGGTACTTTTAGGTAGCTATTAGGGTTTAGGTCTAGGTATTTAGGGTTCTAACTTAGACCCTTTTACAAAATGAAGGTATTACACCTTTTTAAACCCATTTTTATTAAACCATTACATGCCATTAACCATTTTTCATGTTTTTTTCTTCAATGTTACAGGTGAAACTGGCGAATTGGAGACTGAACTAGAATTCGAACTGCTTGAGCTGACTGAACTTCTACGCTCAACCAAAATGAACAAGATCCTCCTGGATCATCAATGGAACATGTAAAAATATCATACAAATCTCAGATCATAGAGCTCTCTGTACAATATACAATCTTCACACACTGTCATTCAGAAATTTGCATATCTATGCACCAATTTCTTGCCTCCTGACAGCTTGCCTCCACTGCACAATCCCTGCTGAAGAAGATCCCTGAATGAATTTGATCTTGTCTTGCTTGAACTATGAAATCCTCATTGGAATCTCCAATGTCTGTGTAGATGCATTGAATGCATCACTATAGTCACAACTGATAGTCCATCTCACCCTTTCACCTATCTCTCCACTGGGTCTCTAGTGGATCTCACATGCAAGTAGTTAACTGCTGTATTTTTTCAGTTGCAAGTAAGACACTACTTGTGAATTAATTAAATAATTAATTCACTCATATTTCACTAGTGTATATTTATTTACAACTAACACAACTGAGTTTAACTCACTTAACTGAGTTAAAATAAATAACAACTCCCATAACTACTCTTCCAACTCTATTACAATTTGCCACAATCGGTTATAATGAAGTCCATCATGCATGACTCACCAACCACCCTAGGAATTACGTAATTCCTTCAGCCCACTGATGTGCCACATATGTTCATTGAAATAAAGTGCTCCAAGAGAATACATTACTATTTATTGTCTGATTATTATTAAGGGCTAATAATAATCGACATGCATTCTATTTTTAGACTAGTGATATATAAATAGAATTCACCCATCTTCTAAAAATTGAAATTCATCCAAAGATATAATTTTCTCAACCATCTAGAATCAACATCCTGCCAATTTTAGAATATGCTCACCATTCTAAAAATACACATACACCAAAAAATAGCCCGCGGGCCCCACCTAGTGAAGGTGCTTAATTTTCACTAGGATCATCATCTTGTTGAATCTCAACACTCCCTCTCAATAAGAAAGGGATTATCCTTCACCCTGATCATGTCTCTATGGTATTCAAATTTTCTCCTGGTGAGTGCCTTCGTCAGAATATCTGCATCCTGATCTTCTATAGGAATGTACTGAAGCAACATGATCTTCTGTTGCACACAATCTCTGATATGATGAAACCATATATCTATATGCTTAGATATATCATGAAACATAGGATTGATTGCGAGTTTAGTGCAACTCTAATTATCACAATGAATCGCTGTAGGATTAAAATGAGAACCAAACAAACCGACTAGGATCTTCCTCATCAAGATAGCTTCACATGTAGCTTGACTTGCTGCCATGTATTCCGCTTCCACTGAACTGAGTGCCAAATATCTCTGTTTCCTGTTGTACCAAGAAAAAACTGTAGATCGATACTAAAACTCCTCCTGATGTGCTCTTTCTGTCCGTTGGGCTGCCTGCCTAATTTTCATCCGTGAAGCCATGCAACTTCACCTCATCCGTCTGTCTGTACCATAAGCCATACTCAGATGTGCCCTTGAGATATCTCAGGACATGCTTTCCCACCTTGCAAAAGAGCTTGGTAGGCTTAACCATCTCTTGACTAAGTTGTTTCACCACATAGCATATGTCTGGTCTTGTATTAAATTAATACATGGGAGAAACCACCAACTGTCGATAGACAATAGCATCCACTACCTCTGCCAATGTAGCATCCTCTTTCCTCCAATTTCCTAGAAGAGGAGTATCCATGGGTTTGCAGTCCTCCATGTGAAACTTACCGAGTATCTCCCTTGCATACTTTCCCTGAGACACAAATAGTTCACCTTCTCACTTCCATTTTTCCAATCCAAGGAAATAATGAAGGAGACCCATATCCTTCATCTTGAACTCCTTTGCAAGGTCCTCCTTGCATGAGTGTATAAGCTTCTCATCACCAGTTAGTATTAAATCATCAACATAAATAAAAATGATTAAAATGTTACCCTCCACCACAATTTAGTATAGGTTTGCATCTGCCTTACTCTCGGTGAAGCCAAGTCCAGTGAAATCGCTGTCAATCCGAATGTACCAAGAACAAGGTGCTTTCTTTACACCATATAACGCTCTTTTGAGTCTGTACACATGCGACTCGCTGCTGAAGATCTCAAATCCTTCAGGCTGTTCAATGTACACTTCTTCCTCAATGATCCCATTAAGGAACATAGTCTTCACATCCATCTGATGAATGTGCCAACCCATCTGTGCTGAGAGAGAAATGACAGTCCTTATGGAAGAATACTATGTGATAGGTGCAAAGGTTTATTCATAATCAATCCCCTCAATCTGTGACAAGCGTTGGGAAACAAATCTTACCTTATACTTTTTGATGCTCCCATCAACAACTTTCTTTACCTTGTATATTCATCTTGAACCTACCATTGATTTACCAATCGACCTTGGAAAAATATCCCAAGCACTGTTTCTGACAATGGAGTCATACTCCTCCACCATGGCATGTACCCATGTGGGCTCCTGCACTGCTTCCTCAAAGGAAGATGGCTCTGTCATGATACACTTGCTCATAAGAGCCATGTCTCTAGTATATCGGTCAGGTGACTCTCTCTGTCTGCGCTGTGAAGTAGGGACTCCTACATTCTGTGCCGAATCAAGCTTAACCTCTCAGCTTCTGTGGTATGCCTTATGCCAATTCTGATGTTTGGCTCTATGTGAGTGGACTCCTCCACTCCAAGGTCCTGCTCCTCTGGCTGATCCACATCTTGAGGCTCATCTTTGGGAACAAGCAGTTCCTCCTTTTCATGTAAGTGTAGCTCCCTCTCAAATTACAACTTCATGACTTTCTCCTCATTGAATTTTATATCTGGTCGCACCACAATCATCCAATTGTTTGGAAAATACACATGATAATTATGGGGTGTTCCTGTGTACCCCACAAATATCCCAACTTCTGCAGTCGGCTCCAGATTCTTCCTGGCTTTCTTGATCACATGAACATAAACATATGAGTCAAAAATATTTAAATGAGAAACATCCGGCTTCTTACCAATAAAAGATTCTTTAGGTGTACTCATGCCAAGTACTCTATGAGGACAACGGTTTTGCACATAAACTGCAGTGTTGCATGCTTCCACCCACAAGTGCATTGGTAGGCCCTTATCATGCAACATAGCTCGTGCAACACCCACAATCGTTCTGTTATTCCTCTCTGCGACCCCATTATACTGTGGGTTATGAGGTGCTATGAGTTCTCTTCGAATACCTTTATTGCTACATATGTCTTTGAATTCGTTCGAGATATATTCACCACCATTATCGCTTCACAAAGCCTTCACCTGATTCCCCAACTCCTTCTCCACCAATGCTTTAAACTCACAAAACTTTGAGAATGTTTGATCCATCTTCTGCATGAAGAATATCCATCATCTACAAGAATATTCATCAACAAAAATAAAATAATATATGTGTTTTGTTGTTGAATAAACCGAGAATGGTCCACACACGTCTGTGTGAATTCTCTCCAGGATCACCGAAGCACGGTTCTCCTTTTCATGAAAGGTGGTATTCACAAACTTACCCATAGTACATCCCTTGCACTGATCTATCTGTGCAAGTGTACCCTTGGGAAGTCCAGTAGAAATCTGCTGCAAAATCTTTAGGGCGCCATGGTGAAGATGGCTCAACATCCTGTGCCATAATTCGCCCTCATCCCGGCTTACCACTTCTTCTTCTTTTCTCACCATTGCAGCGCAACCATCTACCTCTAGCTTGTAGATATTCTTAACTTGAATCCCTATCCTCTTGGTTTGACCCGTTTTTTTTTGTCACAGGAAGGATTTTCTCTCGCTGAAAACAATGTCATAACCTCTGTCCTCCAACATCGAGACTGAGACCCAATTCTTCTACAAACCTGGAACATGCATAACATATTTTAACATAAATGGTTTACCTGACTCCCTCTCAAAGGTAATGGCTCCAATTTTGGTCGCACTATTTCTACCATCGTCACCCATCTCTATATGCATTTGGAGATCTTTCTCCTCAAAGTCGGTAAACAACTCCTTGTCTACCGTCATGTGGAAGGAAGCACCACTATCAAGATACGACATCGATCCCATTGCGCTTGAAACCAAGCATGTGATAAAAGAGAAATCAAGCTCAGATTGTGAGGCAAGGGCCTCACTAGCTGCAACTCCAGAAACCTTCTTATTCTTCTTTTTTTGTGGGTAGCTAGTGGCGAGATGCCCATGTTCGTGACAGTGAAGACACTTCACCTTGGACAAATCCAGCTTCTTGCCTTTAGCCTCGAATTTTGGATGGGATTTCTTCCCCTTATATTTCCTCACTTTGGCATCCAAAGAAAAATCCTATTCATCATCATGTTTTGATGAAGAGCCATCCTTGGTACTCCGCCTTATCTCCTCCTGCACTAGATCTGACAAAATTCGCTCCCAGTCCAACAGTTTCTCCCGCCCATTGACAAAGTCTTGATAACTGT
Organism: Pinus albicaulis; assembly: GCA_034641835.2. Lineage (NCBI taxonomy): Eukaryota > Viridiplantae > Streptophyta > Pinopsida > Pinales > Pinaceae > Pinus > Pinus albicaulis. The sequence goes on along the minus strand of CM076578.1, from coordinate 216,060,207 downwards.
GCCAACTCTTTGGAAGTCCATGGAGAGCCAAGCTCACCAAGTCATCATCGGCAACTATAATTCCCACACTCCCCAGCTCATCCCTACATTGGAAAATCTTCGTGAGATACTTTGGAATAATGTTTCCCTTATCTATTTTTTTTTTTGAGTTTATCTTTCAGTGCTAACTTCCTATGGTTACTGCTACTTTGGAAAATATCTATCAAAGCCTTCCACATTGCAAATGGAGTGGATTTCCCGTGAAGGATTGACACAATATGGTCTTTGACACCTTCCAACAAAATTCTTCTTGTCTTCGCTACTTTCTTTTGCCAGGAGTCAAGTAATGCAGCATCCGTCGAAGTGGGCTTAGGAACATCGCTATCGATGAACTCCTTCATACCATTATCTTCAAGCACCGCCTCCATCATGTCCTTCCAGGATATGTATTTAGAGCTACCCTCGAGTGCATACTCCACCCGCAACCCATCGAAATCCATTTCAATGTTTACTGAACTATCACACCAAGAAATTCTTGTAGCAAATTTGAATTGTCGACTAGCACAAAATTCAACACCGCTTCAATATTGCAATCTCCAGTGATTAACACTTCTCCGATAACATGTATGAATTTATAAACACAATAATGTATTTCCAGATTCTCCTGATCTAACAATTTAATCTTATGTTAAATAAAAAATCCTTCCACTTAATTCTTTGCGGAAATTAAATTTCCAATTGCAAAACACATATGAAGCAAAATCAATCGCACATAACAAGATGTTTTACCGAGAAAGCTTAAAGCTAAAAACACAAACTATCATATATTATGTATATCAATGGAACATGTAACAATCTCATACAAATCTCAGCTCATATATCTATCAGTACAATATACAATCGTCACACGCTATCATGCAGAAATTTGCATATATATGCACCAATTTCTTGCCTCCTGATAGCCTGCCTCCACTGTGCAATCGCTGCTGAAGAAGATCCCTGAATGAATTCAATATTTCCTTGATTTCACTGCGCAATATTCATCGGCATCTCCAATTTCTGTGTAGATGCATTGAATGCATCACTATAGTCACAACTGATAGTCCATCTCACCCTTTCACCTATCTCTCGAGTGGGTCTCCACTAGATCTGACATGCAAGTAGTTAACTTTAATATTTGTTCAGTTGCAAGTAAGACACTACTTGTGAATTAATTAAATAATTAATTCACTCATATTTCACTAGTGTATCTTTAGTTACAACTAACACAACTGATTTTAACTCACTTAACTGAGTTAAACTAAATAGCAACTCCCATAACTACTCTTCCAACTCTTTTACAACTTGCCACAATCAGTTATAACGAAGTCCATCATGCATGAGTCACCAACCACCCTAGGAATTGCGTAATTCCTTCATCCCACTGATGTGCCACATCTGTTCACTGAAATAAAGTTCTCTAAGAGATAAGTTACTATTTATTGTATGATTATTATTAAGGGCTAATAATAATTGACATGCATTCTATTTTTAGATTAGCGATCTATAAATAGACTTCAATCATCTTCTAAAAATATAACTTTATCCAAAGATAGAATTTTCTCAACCATCTAGAATTAGCATCTTGCCAATTTTAGAATATGCTCACCATTCTAGAAATAGGCATACACATAAAAATAGCCTGCGGGCCCCACCTAGTGAAGGTGCTTAATTTTCACTAGGATAATCGTCTTGTTGAATCTCAACATAATTGAAACTTATCCATCCAATATATTTATTTAACAACTTGAACACATATCTGCTAGTTAACCTTCATCTATCCAGAATGCCAACCTAGTAAGCATGAATAGATATTTGTACGATTTCTCCACTGTCATCCTCAAGTATTTCATGGTAACATATCACATTATCACTTGTGCCATGCAAATACTTGAATACACTTTTGAAAACACACCAATTCTATTTTATAGGTGTTGTCATGTATCTACTCAATGTTTCCATTTCATGAGCAATATCTAGTTGATTGCTGACCATTGCATACATCAAACTACATACAACACTTGCATCTGGAACACAAGCCATGCTATTTATTTGTTATTATGCCTATGGAAATTGTTCAAAAATTATAATTACCCCTAATGGAGTTGGTGCATTCATCAATTTACAATCTTGCATGTTAAAATGATTCAAATTTGTTTCAATGTACTTCCTTTGATTTATCTAGATTTTCGTAATTGTGTGGTCTCTCCTGATATCATTTTCCAAGAATGAATTGTATCGAGATCCTTCATGTTAAATTTTAAGAACAGATACCTCTTCATCTCTTTGATTATATCCATTTTGTTTCCAATCAAAAACATGCCATCGACATATAAACAACAACATGCCATCGACATATAAACAATAACATGCCATCAACATATAACACTACATCTATGAAACACTCACCTTTCGACTTGAGATATACATAATAGTCGTATTGGCTTCTCACAAATACCTAGATGTATGTGTGGAAATCATGGAACCACACCTTGGGTGACTACTTTAGACCATAAAGGGACTTCTTAGCTTGCAAACTAGATTTTCCTTTCCCTTTGCTACAAATCCCTAAGCATGCTTCATGTAGATTTCTTCTTCCAAATCATTGTGTAGAAATGATGTATTTACATCCATTTTCTCTATTTCCAAATAAAATGCTACATCTAGAGACATCAATATTCTAATAGAATTTAATTTTGCAACAAGGGAAAATATCTCACCAAAATCAGCTCCTTAAACTTGGGAATAACCTTTTACCACTAGTTGAGCCTTTTACTTCTCAATTTGACTTGTTGTGTTAAAATTATTTTTGAACACCCACTTACAACCAAAAATATTCCTTCCATCAAGTAATTTGACTATATTCCATGTCTCACTCTTGTGAAAGAATCCATTTCTTCTTTAATGTATTTTGACTAGAGTTTATCCATTTTTGAGTTATTTCCTACTTGACTGACTTTGATTAACCTTCATGACATAAAATACAAAAGAAGATTGAAATTTAGGTGGGGTATACCTTAAATATTTTATTTCCTTACTTGAATAGACCTCCTTAAAATTAGATTTTTTCATTCCACCTCTTTTTCTGACTCAATCGACTCATCTAGATCACTCTCTTGCAACTTCAAGTCAACCACTAGCTTTTGTTTTCCTTTATCTTTTTCTGGAGTGTTTACAATTTTGGAAGCACACCTAACTTCCTTGAAGATCACATATTGAATATAAATTTTCTACCTTTTCATTGAATCCCAAAAATTATATCACTTCATTTCCACATCCTTATATCCAATGAAGATACACTTTACTGCCTAGTTATCTAGCTTTTTACCAAACCATACTTCATATAAATTTTTTTCAACCAATGCCAATGATGGATACATATCCAACATGTAATATTCAATGCTAATTTCCTTTTCCCAAAACTCTTGTGCTAATCCCACACTACTGAGCATGCTTCTTGCCTTGTCCATAAATGTCTTAGTTCATACTTTATACAATTTCATTCTATCGAGGATTGCATTTGTATGACATACTATTCAATTGTGTTTGTATAAATTTTCAAACTCTTTGCCTTCTGTGAATATAATACAAGTATTTTACAAAGTTACAATGGTGTGACATATGCCTAGTGCAAACCAACGGCTCCTATGTCTGTTGCATGTTCTGCCCAAGTTTTCTTGCATGTCAACCTTCCTAGAAACCCCAAAAATATCCTCTCAAGACAAGACCAAAAGTTCTTCCCAGTCATGTTGCCTCGTTGGGCGAGTTCTACCTTACCTATGCCTTCTTTATTGTGTCCTCCTGCCCTTGTGCGAACTCTTAGTTTTCCGTAATATTGCAGCTTCATTTTTTCTATGATATTTATTCTTGCTCAACTTTTTTCCTTTGAACGAGGTCCCTCTCTCCAATATATAGGAATTATTTCATTTCCATTTTGTATGGTTGACACCCCTTAATTGGTTCGAGCTGACCCTTAAGTTATTTTGATTAAACACCCCTTGATGGGTGGGTGCACCCCTGGTCTGACCTGCTTATGGGTAGGAGGGCACCCCTGCCGGTTTTTTTATTATCACACATGCTACCTGAACTTGGTCGCTCACTTTTCATGTAATTCATGTTATTTCCCACTCATCCTCTTGTCACACCCTGCTTGCTACCTTTCCATTGTGTCGCATTTCCTTCCCTCTATTCTTAGTGCCTGGGGCAACCCTTAGCATGGGCGCACGCATGGGCATGGGTCCATGAGTCGGTTGCTATAACTTTGTGATGCGTGCTCCTTGCTCGAGTTGTGTGGGTGCCCTTCTCTATAGAATTACCGCACCTCTCCACTCGCCCTCGAACACACGCTCTTTTCCAAGTTGCCACCAAGTCACCTTCGTCGCATAGGTGGGCACGCCCATCGTGCGCTTTTGCCCAAATCCATCCAAATTTGGTTGTTTGACTCTCCAAGTGAGCACGACCCATCATGGGCACCTATCAGCCTTAGTGCCAACTCAGTGCCCTGACATCTACCCACACTCTAAAAAGGTTATCACCCTTGACAAACTCAATCGCCAAGACCAAATGTCGCAAAGTGCCACTAACGCCAATGTTAATCGTCCTTGCTACATGAACTCCTTGCCTCCATCACATGAACTTCCATTAAGGCTCATGACTATGTGTGGGTAAGACTCTTCAATCTCACAGCCGGCAACCACTATTTGTTGCAAACCTCCCTTCCTATCTCATTGCCTTCACTTTGTTCTCAAACCTCTCATTAATTCTCTCCTTTATTATTTGTAGGTTATGTTGTGCCTCAATTTATTTTCCCCTGGTATTTTAGTACTTAACCTCTACTCCTGACATCATTTTATTGAGGGGGGGTAGGGAGGTGGTTGTGGGTTTCAGGGTGGAACCTGTGCCCAAGTAAAGGTATAGGAGATCACAAACATTTATCAATTTGTTTCCCCTCTAACATCCATCACCTGTGATCTATCACCTTGAGTCTCTTTCTACTAATGATCAATGAGTTTCATCTAGACATCCTTGAATACATTTTGCATTTGGATCCTAACCCTGGCCATACTAGGGGAAGACATAAATAGTATATTAATTAAATTACCCTTCACTAGTAGCTAAAAACCCTCCTTGTCAGAGTTTCGAAGGAGAATCAAGAGAAGAAGTATGACATATTTTCTACCCTTAATGATATCAAGTATGCTAAGGGGTTCCAATATTTGTGCTTAGAGAATCTAGATGCCTGGCTAGCTCATTTGGAGAGCCATATCCAATGCGATATTGTTGAGGAGGTAAATCCCCTCTGCGGACAGAGGCGATCCCTACTAGCCCAGCAGGGGTCTAGCAACAATCAAAAATGTTACGACGCAAGTTCCTAGTTACGAATGAAAAGAATAAAGATAGAAGCCTACTTGGAATCCAATGCTATGATCTGAAGAAGAGAGCGTTCCCGTTCCTCAGCCTCGGCAGATCACGATCCTCCACGATCTCCGCGGATGGACACCTACACATGAAAGAAACAAACAGATACGAGCATAAAATCCGACATACGTAACTAAATATCAATCAGAAAGGATATTACTCATATTAACATCATCGAAAACAGAGTGGAACCATAATCATAATCATTCATTAAATAACGATCGAAAGAGATTACAACCAAAGTTCTGACGTCGTGGTCTCCTTTGGATGGGTCTCCAGTCGTTCACGTCTCGCAAAGCTCGCCAGGGAAAGGGCAAACCTCTCCTGAGTCTCTCGACAATAGTCTCCTCACTTGAGTTGACCTTAAGGGAAGGAAGAGGGCGCTTACAGCATAAATGCTCTTGGGAATTTGGAGATTCAAAGCTTAGGCACTTCAAGACTCTCAGCCCTTCAGCCCCTTCATCAATGGATGAAGGCTATATTTATAGAGGAGAGGAGGAGGTTGGGATCCCTACAATAGTGGAAGGGAGGCCTTATCCTTTGGGAGGTTCCCCATATGGTGGAAACAAGATGCCAAAGGAGGAAGGCCGTGGTTATTCAGGCGAAACCACTCCTGATGACTCATCCACGAAGTTGTTGTAATCGAAACTTCGCCTCTTTTTTTAAAAAAATTTCCATAAACAGAGTGGCGCGGGTGCAACACTGGGACAGAGCGCCAATTGGCGCGGGCTCAGTGTTAATTTTCCCCCATTGGCGCGAGTACATAATGGGCTACCAGCGCCAAGGCAAAAACAGGTGTTTTTAGGGGTCTGCTCAGGAAATGATCAACAGAAGGAATGTTGTCCTCATGGAAAGGGATGAAATGATGGTATTGGCAAGGCATGACACTGCTTATTGGTCACAGAAATGACCCTCCAATGGGCGAGATGGGAATTGCAGGGACGGTGAAAAATTACTGTGTAACAGATGCCCCCTAAAGCATGAGGCCCGAGAGAGAGAGGGGTGAAATGCTTTACAAGAACATGTTCAACTGAAGGCCCACCGTCAGAAAACCTGCGTGGAGAAAGACAACTGATATCTCAAGCACATGATGTATATGTGGTATGGACGCAGCCATCCAAAACAGAGTACACAATAATCCAAATCCAGGGTATGGGCGCAGCCATCCAGCGCGGATCAAATAAATAGACTCAGGTATGGTCGCAACCATCCAATCAATGAGTCATATACATAATGATAATAATCCACAATCGCAGCCTGGATTACAACAGACACAATCCAGGGTCTTGCGCTCCATCTCGACCCAAACAAAGTACAAGTTCGAGCATGCGAATATGTGAGCTGAAGTCAAACATGTAGGAACATCATCTGATTACCAGCCAATGATGAAAGCTGTTAACAGACACGAGAGGAACCACCAATAATGACAATGGTCCTCAAGGTACTACAGGTACAATCTACGGCATGTGAACAGTGTGCTGATGTCGAACACCCGTAGAATCACTCGATCGGAGGCCAATGATGAAAACCCCACGTCGAATGCGACGAACCTGCCATTGAGGCATGCAGGCTCCAAGGTACCATAAAGGAGTCTCTAGATCAAATTCCTGGACAATGAGCTGAAGTCGACAGGAAGTGACCTTGATCGAAGGTGGGCCATAATGTTTCCCACATCATCGACACGAGACAGAGGAACATGATGTTTTTTGTTGTGAATCAGGATCGTATGAGAATCAGAGGAAGGTTGATATTTGCAGAGGTCAACTTCTCTTGAACATATAAACGGCACGACATTGGACTTGGCAGTATTTGACATCAACGGATCAGAGGTAATGGTGATGAGGCAATGAGTAGATGAGAGGTCAAAAGGGATTATCCAAACCCACGGAGGCAAAGTGAAGAAACGAGATGAGATGTACCCAACCCGACACGAATGCAGACCAGTGCCATGTTCAAGAGCGACATACTGCCGAAAACAACGACGATGGTTCTATTTTCCCCACCATCTTGGTGAGTACCTCTTTATTTTTACACAAGCTTGAAGAGGATACCATATGCTTGTCATATAAGTCTGCCCTTCGGGCAAATCCATCCTAGTACATTTAACGAGCCCTGGGAGGGAAGAACTCGGATAACGTCATGATTGACAATTTCCAATGTCATTTAGGTTTAACGAGTCTAACAAAGGATGAACTCGGCGTCTTTTCATGTTTAAAGAGTTTGAAAAGATAGCAAAAAATTAAACTCCAGCGGTCCCTTTTCGTAGATAGTTCCTCGAACCCGAAAAGGTAGAAAAAAATATCTAAGAAAACCTTCTAGTCGTGATAGGCTAGGGTATTCCTTTTTCGTAATCAATCTATCCCAGCCCGAAAAAGGGGTAAACGTATACTGGGTAGATGTCGATTCGCGTCCATTTTAACGAGATCGAAACGACAAGGGCCTCGACAATCTTTTCATGTTTAGAGAGTCAGAAAAGAGCTGAAAGATGACTCCTCCTGGAGGAACGAGTGGTATAAAGGGTAGCTACTGGTTCCGGTAATGATGGAACTGCTCAAAACAAGTAAAGGTTAAGAGGCTGGCTAACAAGACCACTCATCGCAGCGGTTCCTCAGGAACGGGTAAAACAACCAAGTGAAGGCATATGATCGGCCAAGCAGATAATGACGATGGAGCAAGAAAACCAAGGCTCATCTGGCAAAATAGGCTGATAAGATGACAATCACAAGGGGTAAAATGGGAAAGGTTTCATTTTTACACAAGCTTGAAATCAGGAAACTCTGCTTGAAGTTGGTTTCATTTTTACAAAAGCTTGAAACAAAGATAAACTATGCTTGAAACCGGTTTCATTTTTACACAAGCTTGAAACGGAAACAAACTATGCTTGAAAAAGTAAGCATGCCCCCAGCATGGTGACTCAATGCGAGGTACATGCCCCCCAAGCTTCAGTCCATATGAAAGGCAGATGGAGTGAAGGTTCAAGTTACGAGATCAAGAGAAAGACTCGACTGGGATTTTACGAGATCTAAACAAAGATTCGAATTTAACAGGAACGTGTTTCATTGTTTTAACGAGGTTGACACATTACAAGAACTATCCTCAGACACCCTTGTTTCATTTTTTAAGGAGCTTGACACAGGAAAACGAACTATGCTCCGACAACCTGGTTTCATTTTTTAAGGAGCTTGACACAGGAAAAGAACCATGCTCTGACAGACCTCATCATAATGAACAAGAAGTTAGTGCTTCCAAGAGTTCCACTCCCGATGGAAGGAAAACATCCTGGAAGTTAGGACCCAATTCCCCCAACACTTGATGCACGACGGCATCATCAATGAGCACAGACACGGGGTAGGTAGCCACATAGTTGAGCTGCGGTGGGGAAGATACAACGGGTGGATAAAAACCAGGAAGGGATGATGGCGGGCCAAGTGCCACATCAGGACCAAAGAACGAAAGTTGATCAATGGTCACGATCCGTCCTTCATGTGGAAAACAGACCACACGAAAAAGGGAGGAGACAAGTTCTCCCATGGCATAGGTGTAATCGCGCCCCAAGAGCAGATTGAAATCCAAGGGGCCTGGAACAACCATCACGTCCATATGGACGGTTTTACCTCCCAAAGTAACAGGTAACCTTGGAAGGATCCCTAACGTTGACTTGTTCTTCTGTTAAACGCCAACAGATTCTGCGTAACAGGCGCAAGCGGCGGTGAACCGAAAGCATGCCAAGTAGTTGAGGATAAAATACTAACAGACGCGCCTTCGTCTATAATGGTGCTGGGTACAACCAGACCAAAAGCCTGTACTGTGATCTCGAAAGGCACATAAGATGGAAGGCAGTATCCTGAGAGTCGATTCCAATCAAAGGAAGCAACCAAACTACTCGGAGGGGCTACCATCGAACTGAGATGGTCTTCCCCTGGTGTTATGGAAGAAGAAGGAGCATCCTCCACGACCTCCATCTCGAAGGTGGGAGGGTTATCCTCCGGAGCCTCCATCATGGGAGGCGGAGGAGCAGCTTCTTGAAGTATGGGGACAGGAGAATCTTTCTCCAAGTCCGAGGAATCTGAGGAAACAAGAAGAACATGAGGGGTGTGAGATCCACTCTCAACAGAAAAGACCTGGTATACCGCAGACGGGGCTAGCTCAACCGATCCCACGACCAACGGTTGGTCGGGAATGGATTCCTGAATCTGAATTTCCGAGGGAGCGGGATCGACCAAGGATGACTCTTGACCAATCGTAGGATCAGCTGGTGGAGGACTCAAAGAAATCTGTTTGTAACCAGCTGGGAGGCATGGTGTAGAAACAGTTGAGTTGTCCAACACTCGCTTGGCTTCATCCATATAAGGACAAAGGTGAATGGCATGGTGCCCTTCACACAACCTACAGGGATTGGTAATCTTACCCTGCTTCTTAGGAGCCTTATCAGTACCAGTTGAAGACGTGCCCCCAACTTGGCTCCCGGAAGTCAAAGGCAATGGCGGACGGCCATCGGACCATGCTTCGAGCACCTTGGGGATGCCAGGGCAGTCTCGAAGAAGATGGTCTCCCATGCACAACAGGCAAGGGAACTTGACTTTCCGTGGAGGGTTGGAAGGTTTATCAGGAGGAGATATTTCAGAAAAAGTGGCTGCACTTTTAGCCTCTCGCTTATCAGACTTCTTCTTCTTTGTCTTCTTCTTCTTCTTCTTAGCCACCTGGTTACTTGAATCCAGAATTTCATAAGGCGAAGTAGAAGAGGAGGACGCAGAAAAAGGCGAAGAAGGGGAGAGGTCCACCTTGGAATCAACATGATGTTGTTCAGGTGGAGAAACTAATTGAACAGTAGTGGAGACATTCGGGACAACAGAGGTTGAGAACAACCAAACATGCAACCCAACAGTTAACCCACGAAGGGACAACGTCGCCATGTAAGGAGCACCAACATTTCCAAAAGGAGGAAAATGACCAGGATTCCCTTCTGAGGGGATTCCTTGGTTGGTAAACTCTGAAAAAGTTGCCATCAAAACTCAAAAACCACACAGGGGCTGAAAAAGAGTCAAGACACACGATCGAACGGTCAACAAGAAATATCTAAGCGGGCGTGTAATCGTGGGTGATTAATTTTTTCCACATTGAAAAGTAAGAAACTCTATCGTTTCATATTTTTAGAGTCGAGAAACAATAGAAAGATGACTCTATCTCTTTCAGATTTGATACAAGCGTGAAAGGACAAGCACTCGACGGTCTTTTCAAGTTTAGGGAGTCAGAAAAGACCAAATGACTGCTTAGGAAAAAGCTAGGCACAAAGGGTGTACCAAATATCCGTGAACTGCAATATACACCTTGGTTTCAATAATGAAACAGAAATCGACCAAGGACTTTCCGTACGTGCAGGCAATCTCCCCGAATTCTGTGTTCGGTGTATCACGGGTATAGGGCGGCAGACTCGGCTTCCTGTGGATAAAGGATTGAAAACCTAAAGGGGTCTCCCTTTATATACACGACGGTACGGGGAGCACAAGTCCGTACTAGCGCTGTCTAAAGCCAAAAGGCGAACGACAGCTGCTAGGTTTAAAGACGCCGGAACACGTCTCTAGCCTAGACCCCTAAATATGTTTCGTTAGATTTCAATGCTACCTTAGGTTAATTGGATAGATTTTAAAGTTGATCTTCGATTAAGTTTCAATTTTCAGGCCCTATCGTATGTAGTGTCTTAAAAGACTCCTAAATGCAAAGCTACATGCCACAGTCCAACATTTCGTTCGATGAAAACTAGTTACAGAAGAGTTGAGAGTTTTTACACAAACGAAATGATCGGAAGACAAACAATGAGATCTCTAATGCAACTAATGAAATTGAAAACTTTTCATTCAAATCACTAATTACTAGCAAAATCAAAAAGATTACAATTTTCACTAATTCAACCAAAAGCACAAGAGTTTTTTTTTTGTAATTTTCAACGTTTGATAGCTAATATGCACTAAAAAAACTGAAAATAAACGGAACAACTTGAGAAATGATATTTGAGAGAGCAAAACAAACAAATTTCACTCAACAACACAAGCAATCAGATCCCAAATCGACCAAAGTCTCTCAAAACCAAGAAAAGACTCAAGGGCTCCAATGGGCCATGTGATCTAGGCCCAATGCAAGACCAAACGAAATTTGAATGAAGGAATGAGAAATCACCCAAAAATCGCAACAAAACAATGAAAAACTACTAAGAGGATGCGGAGAATCAATCAGAAAGTCGACCGGACAAACGAAACACCAAAACTCCCAAGGAGGGCTCGATACACTAAGCCACTAGATGCCCTAGGGCTCAAAACGTGAAATCGATAGATAAAAGCAAACAACCAAAGGACGGAGGTGAATTCCCAGTCAAACAGGACTCCAACACACTCAGGTAGTCGGAAAATCAAGAAGAAAAGCACTGACCAAACCTAGAGAGCTCAAAATTGAGGAAACTCAAAAACCTTACAGGAGTGGCGCGACTGTAAGGCTGCAACTGGCGCCAGAAAGCAATTAGCGCGGGCTAAACAAAAGCAACATGCGCCAATTGGCGCGACTGTCAAGCTAAAAAGCACGCCAGTCGAGTTTCTCAGCCAAAAACAAAAAAGAACTACTCCAGAAGCAGATCAATGTATACTAAGCAAACCAAGAAGTAAAAAACAGCAAAAGAACCCAACCCAGAAGGCTCATCAAGCAAGGAAAAACATAAAATAATCAAAACGAGACAATATAAACGAGACAGTGAAATCTAGACGATCCCCAGCGGAGTCGCCAAATTGTTGAGGAGGTAAATCCCCTCTGCGGACAGAGGCGATCCCTACTAGCCCAGCAGGGGTCTAGCAACAATCAAAAATGTTACGACGCAAGTTCCTAGTTACGAATGAAAAGACTAAAGATAGAAGCCTACCTGGAATCCAATGCTATGATCTGAAGAAGAGAGCGTTCCCATTCCTCAGCCTCGGCAGATCACGATCCTCCACGATCTCTGCGGATGGACACCTACACATGCAAGAAACAAACAGATATGAGCATAAAATCTGGCATACGTAACTAAATATCAGTCAGAAAGGATATTACTCATATTAACATCATCGAAAACAGGGTGGAACCATAATCGTAATCATTCATTAAATAATGATCGAAAGAGATTACAACCAAAGTTCTGACGTCGTGGTCTCCTTCGGATGGGTCTCCAGTCGTTCACGTCTCGCAAAGCTTGCCAGGGAAAGGGAAAACCTCTCCTGAGTCTCATGACAATAGTCTCCTCATAGTCGGCCTTAAGGGGGAAGGAAAGGGCTCTTACAACTTATAAGAGCTATTTGGAATTTGGAATTCAGCTTAGGCACTTGAAGACTCTCGGCCCTTCAGCCCCTTCATCAATGGATGAAGGCTATATTTATAGAGGAGGAGGTTGGGATCCCTACGATGGTGGAAGGAGGCCTTGTCCTTTGGGAGGGTTCCCATATGGTGGAAACGAAGGCCAAAGGAGGAAGGCCATGGTTATTCAGGCGAAACCACTCCTGATGACTCATCCACGAAGTTGTTGTAATCGAAACTTCGCCTCTTTTTTTAAAAAACTTTCCATAAACAGAGTGGCGCGGGTGCAACACAGGGACAAAGCGCCAATTGGCGCGGGTTCAGTGTTAATTTTCCCCCATTGGCGCGAGTACATAACAGGCTACCAGCGCCAAGGCAAAAACAGGTGTTTTTAGGGGTCTGCTCAGGAAATGATCAACAGAAGGAATGTTGTCCTCATGGAAAGGGATGAAATGATGGTATTTCCAAGGCATGAAACTGCTTATTGGTCACAGAAATGACCCTCCAATGGGCGAGATGGGAATTGCAGGGACGGTGACAAATTACTGTGTAACAGATATTAAACCTAAAACTCCTCCAAGTTCTAGCGCCAAAGATATTGCTCCACTGATTTCCATGGACTCCTAGTTTTCTATTATGCACTTCAATGATTTTTTCCTCTATAGTTGTAATTTGGTAGACTAGTTTAATTTCAACAACTGTTTTTGTATTGATGAGTTTATCTCCTCAAAATGCAGTCAATATATTCGGTTTTCATTGTGGCAGATTGAGACTTCTTTCCGTGAACTTAGAAAAAACATGGACAACTGGTAGATGTATTTTGATTTTTTATAATATGAGGAAACATGAACTTAAATTCACACACACATAACATTTCGACAGGTTAGTATGGATGTTATAATACCTGTAAATGAGTGTAAATATTTAAGAGTCAGTTAAATAGGCGAGATATGTTGTAATGTCCAAAAATAATAATAATAAAACAAAATGTAGACTCAATTAAATAGGTAATAAATTGATTCAATTCAATTTGCAATATTATAATTATTTTTTCATTAATAAATTTATAAACATCTTTCTGCCTAGCAAAAATTGTAATATGCATGTCAAATTAAAATAAATTAAAATAATAATTCATATTCATAACCATAATATTTCAAAACATATAATTAATAAACACCTAAAATTTTAATTAGCTAACGTATAATTAAAAATAAAAATACTTCTATATAGAAAAATGAACTTCTCTACTGAACTGTAATGAACAAGATCCTCTTGGATCAATCCTCTCCACTTGAAAGCTTTTGGACCACAAAATCTTGATTTTAAGCAGACAATAAGTGAGGATACAACTCCCTCACTTTTCGGATCTCTATCCATTTACTCGGATTCATTCCCTTGAGTCCCAATCGAAGATATTCCACATCTCTTTGCCTGGATGTACGAACTCTTCTAACCAAGATGGTATCTTCCTGCAACTCTGTCATGTACTCAGGTGACAAGTCGTCAATAGAAGGGATTTGTATATCATCCTCAGAATCAACAATCATCGGAGGTTGATACAACTTCAAACTTTCAACATTCACAACTGAGTAAATATGCATATAAGGCAGTAAATCTAATCGGAACACATTATTTCCAATCTTCTCAACAATTTTGAAGGGACCATACATGATTAACTTCAGTTTCTTACCTTCCCCTTTTAACGTGTCTTTGTTGATATACAACCATACCTGTTTGCCGACCTGAAAATGATGATCGACTTGATGCTTGTCGTGGCACAATTTGAACTTGGCCTGACTCTCTTTCAACTGATTCCATACTGCCCTATGTATCTGTTGTATTTGAGAAGAGAGACCTTTCTGAATAACTTGTGCTTTTCCTTTTTGCGGTATACACAACTTACCCAAATAATATAACAACTTGTCATAAATATGATAATTGTTTTCTTCTATTTGAGTACCAAGAGTTAGTGATTCATAACTTCTTTTAAATTATCATCAGTATTATACTGTTCTAAATAGATTTCATGTTTCAATGAACTATTTTGCAATATTAATGAAGCATTCAAGGACAATCTATTCATCATATCAGCTACTTTATTTATCACACCCTTGTTCTCAATTTCTAAGTTAATTTGCTGAATAAAGCTCATCCAACTGTAGTATTGAGATTGTTGCAACTTAGACTGTGACCTGCATGCCTTTTTTCCCGATAAGTGCGCATTCCTGGAAATGAAAAAAAGTCATTTTCCGGGACCACACCAAGAAAAGGATAGTTACTCCTTGTGTGAAAGCCACCTAAGGAAAGCCACCAGCACCTCCTTAGACACTATGTGAGCACACAAAATAATATTTGAGCACACAATGGAATCACACCTCTCCCTTGGGTCACTATCCATCATGTACCAAGGGAGGAAAGGACGATTTGAAACTCACATATATAAACCCACCAAGAGATGAAGAAAGGGTTATCACATTGTTATTCTGGCCAAAGCTGCCCAAGCAACGCCAACAGTGTGTGACATGGAGCTGGAGCTAAAGAGGACTCAATCGTTGACCACCCAACATCTTAGTCCACCACAGCAGAGAGAGAGAGGGAGACTACATCAGAGGCAGAGCTTGGAAGGCAACATCCTTGCATCGGGACCTAGAGCCATTGCCTAGGGGCCCTTTGGCAAGTGGGTAAAATTTATTCTCCATTTCAAACATTTAATAAGTAGAGGCCATCGGGCCATCGTTTGAATTATTATCGTTTTGACTCTATTTATAGCTTCTGTATATTTGTGTTTTAGTTTTAATTTAACCAGAGCATACTTTAACATACTGTTTTTCATTAAATGTTATGATTTTGAGCTCCCCCACTTTCTGCCTATTACTAATAGTTTAAAGAGTAGACCACACTCTTTAAGCTGGTGCAATTTCGTACACCCATGTGACTAATCCACCACAACAGGATTGGCGACTCCACTGACGTGTTCCAAGTTTATGTGGTTGTGCCATCTTTTGTAGGAGACACTTTGTCTATGATGGAGTGGAGCTAACAATCCTCTGATCCATCTTACAGTTCCTAGACTCACTAGAGTGACAGAATGAAGAAGGAAGCTCCTAATATTTTTACTTGCAGAATTTTTGCGCACATTTTTTATTCACAGAGGCGCATTGCATGTGTTCGGGACTGACCTGCATGCAAGAGGGTGCATCTGTCAAGGATTTTTGCACGCAAATTGCAGACTGAGATTCTTTCTCATATTCTGCATTTTTTCTACTTGTAAGTGTGCTGGGCAGCCCCTAATGTATCTGCCAGCACTTATGTTGATACCCCACAACTTCTGAGAACTCACTTTTTGCTACTTTCTGTAGGCATAGAGTTAGTTTTCATTTAAGTTGGTTTTTTGCAAAAAAGGCTTCAAATAGTTTAAGTAGGGGGTGAATTAACCATTGCTTTCCGAACAATTTATGTTTTTTTCAAATTCTGGTATGCACACTTAGTTTAAATAGTCCAATTAAGTGGCCCAAGACCACACATGCATAATCTAGTGTAGAAATTGCTTAGCTTAAATTCAATTTTTACATTTATGAAATTGCGGGACTAGGATTGAATCGCAAATTAGAGCAAGTAATATTTGCTGCCTTTGCACCATTTGGTGACCCTAGGCAAGAATATGAACGCTCTACATTTGTGATTCGCCATCTCCCTTTAGTTACTCACATGGATTAACTAGGAAGATTTGGAAACAGCCCATTATCCACAAATGTTTTCCATTTCAGCAAGGAACAATGTCACATAGTTTAACTAAGGGACACAAAAGAATTTATAGATTAAGTCAAGATCAAGGGGGTAGGCATCCAATAAGCCACCTTGAGCACACTTCATATTGAAACATAGAAGTTGTGTATTTAGGGAGCTTTAAAATTCACCTATCAGCCCACGGAAAAGAAAACCCGAGCGCGGCAGAGACCTGATTCAGAGGGGGTTAGGCTTAGGCACAGTGCGTGCGGTATCAGTTGGGGCTACTTGACCCGGTTGATAATCGGTACTGTTAGTTGACTACCAAGAAGCCCAAGACTCAAACGCTCACGTGGGACGGTGGTTCTTAGTGGCCAAAAACTAGGGCATCCTTTACCCTATAGGTGATGGTGCAGGCAAGCACCAGACCCTCTACCCTTACCTTGGTGGATTCTCTTCGGCTGACTGGGGGTGTCGCCAGCTCTTACGAGACGTTGTGCCAGCACTCGCAAGAAATATTCTCAAGGCCCAGTTAATTTTGAGTGTGTGAGGACATAATAGGTCTTCTAGGATTTTGAGTGTCACGTGCAAACAAAAAAAGCCATTTTTTCTTGATTGATCACATAGATTAATTTAAAGGGAAAATTCATTTCATTTTCACTTTGTTTTATGTATGTGGCCATAAATTTGTCATGATCACAGACTCAATCCCCTCAAATTTTTCCAAAATATAACCTGGTCGACACTAAAACAGTCCCAATGGAACCTTGTCGGTCGAGACGTCTTTTGGACCTCCCCCCATTACCGAGAGGGATTCCAGGTCTTTCACCGTTTAGGCGTCAAATACGGAACATTGCCACAATCGTAGGTTCATCCTCTCTTGGAGCAACCTTATTTGGGAACCCTGGTCGGTCTCCCACCACCACACTGCACACCACTCCCCCCTTGTCCCCTAGGGGGTAGAGGAGCGCGTCCCATACGGGAAGCCAATCGAATTCACATCAGGGTATGCCACAAACTAAACCTCGTTCTAACTATAACTTCGTGTCTTCACACATTGCCATCGTTTCAACCTCTAAGTCACCCTTCTTAGCCACGTTGAATCTAACCGATTTAACCAAGCTCACAAATGACCCCATCACACATGACCCTAATTGGCCTCCCATTCCCACGAAGCTCCCTTCGGATATACCAAAGTTAGAAGGTAAGAAAGTAGAAGAACCAGGTAATCATGTAATGACCTTTCACCTGTGGTGCTCATCGAATAGCATCATTGATGATACTATTCGGTTGAGGCTATTTCAATGCACTCTTATGGGAGTGGCCGCAAAATGGTATGTGGAGAAACCACCTGCTTCACATGGAACCTTTAGCGCCCTCGCTACCGCGTTCCTCACATAATTTTAGTTGCCCATTCAGCACGATTCGGGAATGGAATTACTAACTCATTTCAGACAATCCCCCTCCATCCATATCTCAGACCATCTACATGAATGGAGGCAGTGTCACAGTTTATGCAAAGCTAAACTCGACGAACAGGTCCTCTTAGATTTATTCTTGAAAACTCTGACGACGGAGATTTCAAAGGATGTGGTGCAACGGAACCCCACATCCGAAGAGGACGCCGTCAGTAAAGCCCAACAGCTTGAACTAATCTATACATAGTTAGGATACATCTACAATATCCTGCCTAACGCCCCGTTCCTGCAATCTTATCAAGAATTTCCAGGCGTGTCTAACTCTGTAGATGAACTAATTGGGTCAATGACCCAAGGGTACCTAGGCAGAAGCAGTTAAAATCCCAGTTACACACATAATTCTACCCCAAATATGTCTCAACCCAGATTTCAAAGTCGTCATATGTAGCAGAAAAATTTGACTAATAGGGCGCAAGCGTATCACCTAGGAGGACCTTATCCTTCGGTTGAGGGGACCTAGTACGCAGGAAGAAAAACTGATAGAAGAGCTCCCCCACAACGGCTAGGTGCAAACACAGGACATCATTATGCTCAGTCCCAAGCACACAACCCACCTATGCAAACCAATGCATAGGTGAACTTTGTGCAACCGTCCCAAAATCAGCCACACTAGTATGATCAGGAGAAATACCCTCCTAATGTGGTTAAGAAAAAGACAAAAAACAAGCCCAAAGGGAACCCTGGATAGGGGGGAAGCAACCAACAGCGCCCACCGCGATCCCAGGCAGGAGGTAACTCCAACTAGAATCAGAACTAGGAGCCAAGCACTGCCCCAAGGCAAGGCAAGAGGCCACCTCTACGAACAAACCATTCTTGTTCAATATGTGGTGAGTACGGGCATTATACTCACCACTGTCCCGAACTCCCTGAGCTTAAAAAGCTACAGAGTAACCAAGGACAAGGAGGGTCTTCCCAGCAAACTGTGATGATGTAAGAACCTTTCCCCCATCAAGGGACGGTCAGCAATCAATAGAAAAACCCAGACGATTCCGGGAAAAACAACCATGAAATTTACACGACTGGGGAAGAAACGTTTTTCTAGACTCGGAATCGTAGCTACAACACCCCACTAGACACCAATACGTCAGGGGCTAGTAATAGCGTGCCGAAGACACCTTTGACCATTCCAAAGATCCCTATAGAACTATTGCCAAAGATGGCAAAGGGACCTAATAGGAAAGAATGTAACTACTCCAAAGCGGCCCATAATTATAGCATCATGAATGATTTAGCTCAATTACCCGCTACTATGTCCGCGTTGGAAGTACTGCAGTCGTGCCCCAAAAAATGGAAAGCCCTAATTTCCGCTTTAGGCATTGTCGACCCCGCCGATACGCGCATGATGGCTTTTGACTTAGACAAAGCCACCCCTCGGCTTCCTTCCATGGTCGCCTTCCAGATACCAGTATTGGTATAGAAGATCACTATTCACCGATATGTCATTGACAAGGGTGCATCGACATGCATCATGTCAAAAAATGTGTGGTAGAAGTTAGGATCCCCCGAACTCAAATCTTCCGTCATCACACTCAGAGCATACGACGGTCGTCCCTCGACTCCCATCGGCCTCTACCAAAATGTACCAGTCTGCTTAATCGGCAAGACAGTCCACATAAACATTGAAGTCTTGGATGCTCACTTGGATTACAACATACTCCTTGGGCAGAGTTACATGTACGCCATGTCTGCTATAGCATCCTCCGTCTTCCGCATTATGATGTTCCCCCACGAGGATTGAATCATTACGGTAGACCAGCTGACGCGTAATGAAAAGCATCCCCTAACCAACACGGATGTAATTCTACCCTACATAGATATTGCCACAGACGGTCTTTCACGGTACCAAGAATACGACCTTGGCCAATTCAAGCCATCGTCTGTCCTAGGGTCATTCCTAGGAGATCCTCCCATTATCCCTGAGGTATTGCCCAATTCCACAGGGGCTCAAGTGTGCATGATGTCCACATCAAGCACTGAGGTTAGTCAGGACAGGGACTCAAGCAGTAACGACACTGAGGCATCGGCCACGACAGCCTCTCTAGCCTACGCCGCCTCCCAAAACCCTTTCCTCTACCCTCTAGCTGGCTTTGTCCCAGCAGGTTTTGGCAACACTGGTGTTACCCAACATATCATTGGTGTTCCTAGTTTGGTACCTCGTTCCCCCTTCTGGAACAGGAGCCAACAACATTATTGTCGTAGGGTTAAAAACCCTCAATCTAGAGGAGCCCTCACCCACCCAAGAGCAGTTGCAACTGCCTCCGCACGGGAAGTTCCCATTATGAAACTAGTTATCATGGCTAAGAAAACCACAAAAAGAGGAAAGAAAGCGGTGACCCCCACCATGCAAAGGGATTCATCAGCTTGCGCTATATGTGATGTCATAGGACACCCTACCCACATATGTCTGG
The DNA here is from genome assembly GCA_034641835.2 of Pinus albicaulis. Classification (NCBI taxonomy): domain Eukaryota; kingdom Viridiplantae; phylum Streptophyta; class Pinopsida; order Pinales; family Pinaceae; genus Pinus; species Pinus albicaulis. The sequence goes on along the minus strand of CM076578.1, from coordinate 216,039,842 downwards.
AGTTGGATGAGTTAAAATCACTCCTCGGCTCTGAAGAAGATGTCTCGATGCCACGTTCCCGCAAAAAGGAACCTGCCCCAAAAAATACATGCAAACCACTACGTACCAATAATGCATGCGCTCTCTATGACACCTATGGGCACTATACCCACAATTTTCCATAAACATCGTGATATAGGGATGCCTTACATGCGATCGAGCGATCCTATCAAGAGGATCCATAGATTTGTAGAGTGGCCCCTAGTTATTCCCATTATACGTTGTACACTATGTGATGAACGTGGCCACTACCTTGAAGAGTGTGCAGCATTGGAACTCATTCACAGATGGTATCCAATCAAAAGGGTTTACTACGTGGGGCTATGAGAAGCTCAATTCACATGCTCGTTATGCATTGACAATCACATTTTAGAGGACTATCACTACATACCTCACTTCCAGCTAGCCCTGGCTAGCCTCCTCTCAGCCATAGTTCGCCTTTCCCAAGAAGATGATATGGATTCCGAGTCCACAGGAAGCTCCATGACCGAAGAAGAGGAGATGAGCGAGTCTATCATGTTCTTGTCAGTAGAAAAATGGCCTAGTAGGGAACCCCTAGTTACCCCGAACGACACTTCACAAAACACACCCGCATGCACGTTATGCAAAAAGACAAACCATATAGTCATCCATTTATTTGACTTACCAGCATTGCGACATTGGTTCCCTGCCTGGCCTCAAACCAAGCATGATGGGACCCCCATATCATGGATATTTTTCTTGATATGTTAGGGTAATAATTACGACTGACATTGTACTTATGTTTCGTGGATCCGTCCCACTATCGAAATGATTAATGTCGTAGAAAAGAGAACAGGTGATCTCCGGGAATGGCATAAAAGATACATCGCCGGCTCAATGTTCCCACCACCGCAATGGTGTGCCAAGACTGATAAGACCACACACCAACCATGTGTACCCCAGGAAAAGCCTAGGATAACATGTAGCCTATGTGATCTGAATGATAACCGAGTCAACCAATGCAAAGAACTCAAGCCCCTAGCAAATAGTATCTGCATAATCACTTCGCTCCCTCAGAAACTTCTCTCCAACCAAGAGAAGATCACACGCACTTGTTGTAGAATTTTCTCACACTTTCATCATACATTTAAGTGTGCACATCTCCCTAAGCTGAGAGTGGCTCAAGCGGAATTAATCCTATCATCCACCAAAGAGGAAGACAAGTCTAAACCAACGACGCAGAAATGGAAGCAGAAGATGACCTTTTCTACGACGGACCCTTTCCAAGCGTCCACATTAGGGACATCGAGTAGCGTAGAATATCACACTATCTAATCTGTCATCACTCTGGTACCATGCACCGTTTTCACTGGTCAAGATCGCACGCCAGAGGTATGCCCGCTGCTGAAAGCATTCAGGCACCTCTGTGATAAGAACAAATTTCACCTACTGAAAATTGGCTACCCTGGCGGGAGACCCAACTCTATGATCAAATAGGACTCCATTACCAAGATCCTCCCCCCACCGCATGCTAGTGAAACAATTCACCACATATGACTTGTCTCATCGCATGCCCAAGACAGGATTCCCACAGCCCCCTCATCCCAGGATTTCCACTTTATTCCTTTCGCAAAAGACCAAAGTACCTTGTGCTTTTGCATTGATTTCTGCGAGATCCCAAACTTGCACGCTGCCATCAAACTCCTCGATGACACCCAACCTATAGAACAATGCCTAGTACAACTAGAGCTAGTTGACGAAAGTCGGTGGCAATCGCTGCAACACAATGAGGCTCATAAGAAAAGGGTGAAAGCATCATTTGACCACCACATCACCCCTTGCTCATTTATCGAGGGTGATTTAGTCCTTCGCTACGATGTCGCAAAAGAGGCCATAGGGCCAGGAAAATTCGAAACCTTGTGGAAAGGACCCTATATCATCAAACATTGCCTCTAACAGGGAGCATACATCTTGACAGAACCGGACATGACCTACCTCACTATTACCATCAATGGTCTTTACCTAAAGAAGTTCTACCGATAAGGGCCCCAACGGCCCTTGTCCCCTAGAGTTAGAGTACACAAAAAACCCCATTCACGAAAATATTTTTGACCTGAGGAATTATGTAAAAAATGTGCTCGAAGTGCCACCATGGATCATCAAAATGAATCATACTTTGGATTTGCTGATGGAGCATCATGATGGTCTCAAAACTTAGATGCAGCCACCTGGGTCATCTACCACCCTGACTGATCACCACTGTGTTCAAGCGGCGTGTGCATTGGATTAGTAACAAACAATCAGGCAGAATATGATGTCGTCATTTGACTTATGTGTGACGCCCTCCATTGGGGCATTCGCCGTATGCATATCTACCTCGATTCCCAATTGATGGTATCGCAGCTAACCAAACATTTGAGACCAGAGACACACACCTGTTTAGAAAATATTTGCGTGCCAAAATATTAAGAAAACAATTTTATTACATTACATTTTCACATGTATCAAGGAATCAAAACCAAGCAGCTGATTGCATAGCTAACAATATCCTAGACTGGAATGAATCGTGAATAAACCATCATACATAAAAAAATAAAACCATAGATATCCATCAACAGATATAAACTGAAATAGATAGCACACCATATAGAGCTACAAAAATATCTCTCATATACATATCAAAAATATGTGTATCTGAGTACAAAAAATAGAGTCGCTGGCCCACTGGCCAGCCCAAAGATACATAGGTCATCAAAAATAAGGGAAGCATCCTCATAACGGGTGCTTTCCCTGTGTATAAAACTTCTCTAGGGGGGTGCCCCCTCAAGAGGATCACCTGGACCCACCACTGCTCCTGGTGCCACCACCGAAGCTGTTGTCACCATTGCAATAGCTACCCGTCGTAGAGTGGGCTGATAATCCCTCTCACGGGCCATCACTGTCTCTAGCCACACCTCCTCAAAGTCATCCATGAAACCTCAAATAGGCATACCCTAGGTCAAGTGGTCCACTCGACCCCGAAAGTCCTCTAGAGCAGCCACCTGAGTTGTAAGTGCTGCAATGCGAGCCTCAGCCGCATCTGCACGAGCTCGCTTGGCTGCAACCCTAGCTGCAGCTGAGCTGATACCCTCACCAGAAGGGCCAACACATTCCCCACCAGGTCCACCAGCACCACCACTCGGTCCACCTACGCCACCTCCCTCCTGGCCACCACGAGGTCATTGCGAAGGATCATGACCCACCATTCGGGCCACTTAGAGACCTACCTCACCAAAATTTGCAGGAGTAACCAAAATAATGTTAGTGTCAATAACAAAACACACAAGTACATATAAACTCGAACAAATTCAGAAAAATATAGCATATACATGTAGGACCCCAAACATAACCAAAAGGGAGACCGATATTTGGATCACCCTGAAAGTCCATCCCCACATACGGGTATGGCAAGAACATCTGTGGGTTGGCCTCAAACCAGACCTCTGTCATGTCATTCCAATAACGACCCACCATGCCACCACCACCGTGCAACATCACCGAAGCCCACCTCCTCATGCATGGCTCCCGTGGGCCCCCAATAGGCACCGCCACAACGGGCCTCAGCATCACCACCCTCTCATACATAATGTTGCACAAGATGCTAGCATACATCAATTATTTGGATCCACATTGGACCTTGTTCAGTTGCGACACCATACCATCAAAACAAAAGTGGGTGAAATCAAAAAAATGCCCGCCACTCAAGCAGCGTAAAACTCCCACCTACGAGCCCGATGCCCGATGTGGAGAAAATGACCCCGCCAGTCGCACAATAATACCTATAGCACACCACTCGGCCACATCTGTCACTGATGCAATATTGATGTACCCCTCAATCAGAGGCGCACCACCGCAATTTCGTCGTCGGAATCTGTCTAGGTTCACTCTCCCAGAAGAGAGTGGATACCTCAGAGCCTCACCCTGCGGCAGTAACCCGATCACAAAGTATATATCCGTCTCTGGACGGATAATCAAGTTCATCCCCCTCAGTACGAACTTATTACACCTCTTACGCCAATGTTGTATAATATAACGTAACAATCGGTCCTCATACCAGAGGAACTCATTCTCAGCAAACTTCAGAAGGCCCCATGCGGCCAACTAATAACGTGCCCCAGCATTAGCAGCTAGAGTGGTCCAGATCTCAGGCCAATCTCGCTCTCTCCACTCCAACCTGCCAAGCAACACAAACAACCATTAGTACAGAGAAAAAAAAATCAAAACAGACAAAAAACACAAGTTTTTCTGTCACCCTGCCCTTTTCGTGTCTTTTTTCTTCACAGACGTGCCCTTGCATGTAAAAAATAGGGAACAACGTGCCCTCACATGCCTATCCCTCATAAATGTGCACAAAGAGGGTGCTGCTTTACATAGATCGCCCGCGAAATATAGGGTGAAAATTCCCTTTGAGGCCGTACAAACCCAATTTGTACGGCCCCCGGCACTCTCAGACTGAAAAATTGAAATATAGGACATCATGAAAGTTACCTCGGCATAATATCGCTAATTCCTTGTACACAGGCTGATCGCAACGGTAAGAAAGACTCTGCAATCACCTCTGATCTCCCAAAACTCAGCAAGTACAATTGAATTAAATTTAGGGCCATAAACCCATATTTATCTCCCTTTTCCAGAACTTCAGAAGTCCATAACAGGAGATCAAAAGTTCCATTCCGCAAACAGTAAGTTGCACCATCATCAGTACGCCATGACAAACGAAGGTGATGCCACACATTTTCCTTCCAGAAAAATAAAATTTCAGCACCGGCAGGTATGCACCCTCCCATATTCCTTTCTAAAGTTCATGTTTCTCAATAATATTTGATGAAAAGAAGATGCTTTCACTTGAGGTAGTTTTTTTTTGCAGGAAGAACCCACAAACCATTCACATCACCATCCACTGAAAGTTCCGGAGCAGGTATCATTATACCCTCAACATGATAGAGTCCTAGAAAACTTTTCATATCCTGACATCATTTCTCCATTAGAAATAAACCATAGGGTCCTCATACCCAACCGCATTTATCACCACCTCACCCTGCATATGATAAACATATGTGTTGGTCAGTAGAGCCTCCCCTCCATGGCGCTCGTCACCCAAAGTAGACCATATATCACCGCATAAATGACGCCATGGCCATACCATTTCAGTTCAGGAAGTACCTCATGCTGATCCATCTATCATGCATAAGGTCAAGTTTTCCATTCAAATTCAAAACCCCCTTCCCAGATGACCAGGTTGCAGAAGCAAATCGAAAGTGCACCTTTGCGCATCTCATTTGGCCCACCATACCTTCATCAGCATAATCCCATCTGCGACATTTTTCGCTTCATCAACCCCGCACATGAGACCAACCAATGGGAACCCTACCCCCAAAAAAACACCATCCTCACACCTATAGTGAGCGACCCCATTTTCATGTTTTGGGGTAACCGTCTCTACAAACCAAACCCCATTATTTTATTCTTTTAGTAAGTGTACAAAGACCGCAAAGAATTCCCTTCACCACTTTGCCCTCATATTTCATATTTTCCCCCATGGCAGCAGTCCCTCATTCCCCTTGGTCGGAGTATTTCACCCCCATGCACGCACCATCACTACATTCATAGCCAGTCCACACCCGCCCTAGCAGTCCTACCAACTCTGGGGATTTTCCCTTCAGAAATAACTATGACTGCCGCCAAGCTGCTAAAGTATACTTCGACCTCGGGCCATTGAATCCCCATCATCCATTTTCAGTCACCTCTCACCAATATGCCTATGTTAAACTCATCACATCTAAGTCCCCAACCCCTCAGGTTGGTGACCATGGTTTGGTTAAGGCTTCCTTTTTTTCAATCTCAACACCTCTTTTCCAAAAAGGAAGTGGTACCTTGGATTATACCTCCCCACGTAAAGGGGTATCCTTGGGTGGCACTGTGGGAGACATCATTGTCCACAGATGTCATCGATCCTCCTGACATTCGACTACATCAAAATATTTCATGTCACGATGGTATCGTACCTTATAACTATTTCACTTTGAGCAGATTCGTCGAAGACCCGTGTCTCCATAAGCGTCTATAACAATAATGCTTACACAAGAAGGTCCCAACCAGTACATATGCATACATTGCGCAGTGATATGCCATACCAAGATTACGCATATGGGTAGCACTTTCCAACTATCGTCAAAGAAAAAATGCCCCTGAGGGCATCAATGGTCGTTGTCAACAACCACTAGCATCACTACCACAGTAGTGGCACAGATAACACATGTATCTGTCAATTTTGTTTAACTAGCCATAACATCATGAGCATGGGACATGCCCACCTCATTGAAATTTTGTAAATATGTTGTATTTTTATTCTACTTGTAGGGGGTCCCTTAAGCCATGGTTATCTCGAAAACAGTGCAAGGTGTTGTCAATTCCAAAATTCACGCAGGCCTCTCTCTCTCTCTCTGCGCACGATACAAAAAAGAAACTATAATATATTTAAGCTATACAGTTCTTCCTAGACCTCACACATTAGGGGGAAACTGTTAACACTGGAAAATCGTACAACAGAAGATGACAACAATTAATGTCAAGCCTAAGGATTTACAGGGCAGGAACACATTATGAAATCAAGAAGTATTTAAAATCTCTAAGGTTTTGAGAAAATCAGATTTGAACTAGTCATAAATGTTGAATTGCGCACTTTATCCTTCGAGAAGAGTGCCCTCTACGCACCTTTTTTACTGATAAGCACGCATTCCTGGAGATGGTAAAAAGTCTCTTTCCGGGACCACACCAAGCAAAGGACTGTTACTCCTTGTGTGAAAGCCACCTAAGGACAGCCGCCAGCACCTCCTTAGACACTATGTGAGCACACAATGGAATCACACCTCTCCCTTGGGTCACTATCCATCATGTAACAAGGGAGGTAAGGAGGATTTGAAACTCACCTATATACACCCACCAAGAGATGAAGAAAGGGTGATCACATTGTTATGCTGGCCAAATTTTCCCAAGCAACACCAACAGTGTGTGACCCGGAGCTGGAGCTAAAGAGGACTCGATCATTGGCCACCCAACATCTTAGTCCACCACAACAGAGAGAGAGAGGGAGAATGCATCAGAGGCTGAACTTGGAAGGCAACATCATTGCATCGAGACCTAGAGCCATTGCGTAGTGGCCCTTTGGCAAGTGGGTAAAATTTCTTCCCCATTTCAAACATTTAATAAGAAGAGGCCATCGAGCCATCATTTGCATTATTATCATTTTGACTCTCTTGATATCTTCTGTATATTTGTGTTTTAGTTATAGTTTAACCAGAGCATACTTTAGCATACTGTTTTTCATTAAATGTTATGCTTTTGAGCTCCCCCACTTTCTGCCTGTTACCAATAGTTTAAAGATTAGACCACACTCTTTAAGCTGGTGCGATTTTGTACACCTGTGCGACGAATCCACCACAACAATTGAGATTGATGTTGTGAAGATTTTATTCTTAATTGAAGATTTGTTGCTTTATTTCTTTACACTCTATAACTGACTTCTGACACATTCCATTATTAGGGGCATCAGACATCAACTGCATCTCATGTGATATTTCCTTTTTATGAAGTAGATGTTTTGGTTCTTTAACTAGATCTTGAAATTAATCTACTTTTTTAACCAAATTGCCTTCATACTTAAATTTACAACCTGAACAAGTATCATTAAGATCCTTATATTTCTCTTTTATCGACATGAGTATGTATCTCTTGAACTTATTAAACGCTTCATCTAATTAGCATTAATTAAATTCAAGTGATTTTTTATTTTAGGTGCCCGAACGATGTACTTAATCCCATCTTTCTTGAGATGATACATATGTTCCTTCCTATAAAATACTTCATCACGGTCATAAAGATAAAGGCTTCCTAAGACAATTCCACATATGTCTAACGGTATCACATCTAGATCCACTTCGTCGATATAGTTAGCTGTGATTGCAAATTTTAACCAACATTGTTTGGTAACATGAATTTGAGATTGTTCCTTTAGCCATCCTAAAGGATATGGTTTTGGATGATTATGTGTTTTCAAACCCAATTGTTTAACCAATGACTTAGAAATAAAATTTTCTTGCGATCTTGTATCGAACAATGTATCTATCTTAGTATGCTTTGAAGTTACCCTTATAAGAAATAACTTGATTCTTTTTCCTTCATTCAATTGTTTGATGTTTGAAGAAGCAGAAGTACTAGCTTCAGAATTTTTACCTATTGTAACAATAGCAATGATTTTTCCTTCATCACCTGAATCAGATCCCAAGTCCAAGCCTTGTTGGATTGTTGTTTCAGCCTTCTTTTCACCCTTCTTCGTTTGGAACTTCTTTGGCTTTAATTCCGGATGAATTTTCCAACACCTAGCTTCATCATGGCCAATCCTTTGGAAATGTGTACAGCTAGTTCTTTCATCTTCCTTCTGAGTTGTGGCAGTCTTCTTTCCATTTTACTTGCCCTTCTTTTTGTTGTCTTCAGTTTCCATCTACTTGGATGTCTTTGGTGTAAACTTGAAAGGTCTACCTCCTTACTCGACATGAATAGATTGAACACAAACTTCATCAAAGTCATTAGGATTGAACATTAATAATTTATGCTGCAAATATGAATGTAAACTACCAATATACTTCAACAAATTTTCTTTTGTATCAAAAGAAATACCAAGTGCTAATGCTTTATTTCTGAATTCCTATGTGAACTCTTGAACATTTTGTCCCTTACCTTGTCGCAAGCACTGCAAATCAATTACAACTTGTTGTGTGTGACCCAACGAATATAATTGTTTCTTTAGAGCTTTTATAAACTTAGTCCATGAGGTGATAACTTTTCCTTTACGCTTTAAATCTATCTGTGTCTTACTTTCCCACCAGATCAAAGCAGTACCCCCCATTCTAAGAGTAGCTAATTGGATCTTTGTCTTATCATCAGTAATATCTTGAATACGAAAAATAGAATTCTAACTGTTTTACCCAATTATCTAGTTTCTCAGGGTTTATTTCACCATCATAACAGGTAATTTGTAATCTTCCAAAAATTTAGCCTCCAAGCTAAATGGAATATTATAGATGTTTTATCATTAGGCCGGTAAATAAATGGGTGGGGAGGCCCATAAGTCTCTTGAGTAGCAATAAAAAAACTTCAAGTGTGAAAGGAGACCTTTGTACAGCTAAATAAATCTCCTCCAAGTGTAAACAGGGTTTGGGTCATGTTGATTCAGTCAACTTTGACCAAGTCAACAACACTGATAAGGAGGAGTGGAGATCAATTAGAGAATAACGCAGTTTTGGAGGGAGATGGATCTCATGGAGGAAATGACCTAAATGAGTGGGGCCAAGGGCAAGAAAGCTCACATTATATTTAAGAAAGAGGATGGAAACCATTTGGTTTATGTTTTAGATTATTTTGAGATTGGTCTGCTTTGACTATTGCTTCCTCTTGCTGTTCAGTAGGGTAGTTGTGTTGTTTAGCACCGGGTGTTCCCGAGCGGGAATCCCACCTCTTTCCTTGAGGAGCCTCTTGGAAGAGTATTGTATTCATTTCCACATTCAAGTTTTCAGGCCAAACTACAAATTCTTCATCAGCGCAGTTTTTGCATGTTATTGTGTTGTGTTGCAGGTTGCAGTAGTAGAGGGGTTGGAGCCCCACTTTCTAAGCTATTTTCTCATAGGAGGAAGGTTTCCTTCTCTTGGGAGATCCATTTGGAGATTTCTTGGGCACATTTCAGATCCTTGGCAATAGGCCATACATTCCCCATCATTCCCAGTGCTGTTCCAGCTAGGTAATGCGTTATATTTTAAGGCAGCTTCAACAGATGTTCTGGTGGTTCCTTTGTAGTGTTTCCTTGTGATTGAGGGGTTCATCCTTTCATGGGAGGAGATATTTGAGGGGGTCTACTTAAGATATATCATACTTCAGCCTTCTACACTATTATTCTTCAGTTTGTAGTGTATATTCAACCATTGGCCTTTAGATCCCATCTTGTGTAGAGTCTATTTCTGAAAACCCCTTTTCGGGTTCTTTGTAGGAGTTGATATTGACCATAGATCTGTATTGAGCATATATTTTGAGGCTTATAACAACCCTACATATTTTGTACATAATTTTTTTGTATTATTGGGTTTTTAACTATGATGTATCAGTCTCCGGCATTTCTGTATCGTGACAACTGTTCATTTGTAGAGTGATTTCTTATGGAAGGCTTGTTCCTTCATGGTATATGATCAATGCCTCATTTTTATGTATGGATTTTATGATATCATATATGGATTAGTGTCTCCATTTTGGTCTCTAATATTTATGAGTTGAGTTACACTTCTCTTTCATTGTTATTTTCATGGATTTTTGTAGCTCCACTTTTGGAATATCTTAAGATATTCCCATTGGTGTAGATTTTCCCTATTTTGGGATATTATAGTGGTATCAGAGCATAATCTTGGCTCAGCCTGTGGAATCTCAGCCATTCTTCTATCAAGAATGGAAGGAGAAGAAGATATGTACAGAAGGAACAAAGAGAAGACTCCATTATTTGGAGAAATGAAGGAAGAGAGGATCTCCCAGCTTCTTTTCCAAACTATGAAAATTATCAAAGAAGATCTCAAGGAGATAAAAAGGCAGGAGTGTAGGAACATTCAAAGAGGGTTTGAAGGTGAAGCAAGCCCTAGTTATTCATATGATGGGTGTGAGAATTCAGTCACACATGCAGATCCACAATGCAGTTTATTGCCCACATTCACTGCAAGAAGGATGGAGGAAGGAGATACACCGAGGGAGGAGACCTTGAGTGTTTATCTTCAGGAGTATGAGTCTCAATCATGGAGATTCAAAGAGCACTTTGACTTCCAAGGGTTTTTCCAACTCAAGGAAGGTATAAAATCCAGCAACCATCATAGATGCAAGGGAGGTAGAATCCTTCTATCTAACTTTGATGGATTAGCAAGCTGCACAGCCAAAGCTTGGGTGGAGGAGCTAGATTCCTATTTCCATCTACACCAAGTTTCAAAAAAGGAGGCCATTAGAGTAGCAGTGCTGCACCTCAAAGGTATGGCCCATGATTGGTGGTTTTATAGTTCTTCTTCATTTTATCATGCAAATGTAAATGCGTATGTAGGGTTCACTAAGAAATTAGTGAGGATATTTGATCTTAAACATTGTAAAACATCTCTTGTTGAACCCAAAAATTCAAAACCTTTGCAAGTTGGAGAGATTTATTTTGCAAACTCCACTCCATAATTTTGTTGAAGGGGATTGAAACATGCATGATACCCTGCCAAGGGAAATATCCCCACTTCCTAAAAATCCTGAAAAGTAGAGAAGAGCTGACAACGATGTACCATTGGGAGAAGATCCATCACCACATGGAGATGGAAAGGGAGCCATTTCTTCCATTGGAGGAGCCCTTGTGTCTTTGCAAGGAGTTCCAAATGATCCAACATGTGGGAACCAAACCATAATTCCAGAGCAACATGCATCAGTTATTTTGGGTTGTGAATCTTGGCAGATGGAAGGAGAACAAAGGAAGGATCAGCATCAAGGGATGGTGAGAATTCACCCTTATCCATTCCGAGAGGTTTCTGCACAAAAGGAGGAGACTGTATTATACAGTGAGGAGATGGAAAAATTAGTCCACACATATATATAGTCCACTTCAGATTTTGATGTCTCACTACATGGAGGCATTCCACCTGGGAGGCCAGCAGATTTGGAGTTGGTAGGAGACATTGCATCATTTAGTTAACCACTCTTAGATTCCAGAGAGGTGAAGACTTTGGAGGATGAATTTGGCATGGGGGATGTCAAAGGAGTACACAACAGCATGTGGGGAGCTTCACATTTCATATCTTCAACGCTGTCTCTTAGGTCCAGGGTCGATCCATATTGGAGGTCTCAACTTTTGGTAGAGTACTCCAAGGATCTTCGTGCTTGTATGATACTTGATGACCCAGATGGAGATGATAGGTACATGGTGATTGGTGAGGTCATATATTCTTATGGGAGAGTCTTCTTTACTAGAGTTTCTGAGCTCAAGAGGAAGCTACTTCATGCAACACATGTGAACTTTCTTTCCATGCACCTTGATGCATTTCATTCATTGATGGAGGAGTTCACTTGGGAGGGCATCCAGTAGGATATACATCAACATATGGAGAGAAGCATAGCCTGGATGGTGATGGAGAGGTTGGCACAACCACTTCCCTTCTCATTGAGAGTAAGGGAGAATTTCCAGTTGAGCCATTTCAGCTCAAGGACTGAAGTACATGGTGGTGGAGGTATAATTTTGCATTATAATTTGTACTTCTTTACTTTTTATGGGCAGCATGTTGTATTAAGGAAGGTCATTCCTTCTTATGCCTTATATTATGATGTAATTGAGGCCAAATGTAGCATTGAGATTGGCTATCCTTTCTGTGGTTTGTGGGGGAAGCCACATGACTCTTGGTGTGCACCATTGGAACCACATCTTACTTTCATGATCCTATCTTGTAGGATGATTGTGGCAGCAAACAAGTGGCTATAAAGGCACTTGTTGGTCTTTGATTTGAGGCAAGCAAGGGATGCCCTATGCTGTTTCCATGTGTGGAACTATGATCCACTTTCCGGTTGTCATATGAAAGCTTGTTTTCATTTATTTTTTCTTCCATATATTGCTAATATTGCTATATTCATGGGGAGCTTTGTTTGGAGAGTGGGTCAAAGGTTGGAAGTGCCCACTAGAGTATGATTCTCCCTACATTACATGTTGTATGTTTTAGGAGAAACAATGGGCAAGCCATGATTGCCATACCACACTTCTTGTCTTCACATGGGAGGAGCCATTTGAAGAACTTGCGTTCTTGGAGGAGACATTTCATGGCTGATTTTCTTTGTGGGGTAACTTGGGAAAATCTTGGAGGCCATGACATTTCAGCCCAAGATCAGCAACAAACCCATACTTACCACAAGTGGAGAGAGAAACCACTTGAATGGAAAAATCAAATCTCTCCATGCAACCCCAACACATTGCATACATTGGGGGTTGAGGATTCCTTTGATGAGCTACCTAGGATGTCTCATTTCATTTGGATGATAGCATGGGTTTGGGAGTCTCTCATTGGTCACGAGATCCCATATGCTTGTCATAACTCATATCTTGAGGAGGCCATTGGACAACAAGAAGGTTCCCACTTACACCTTCCACCTTTTCATGATTTGAGCCATTTGGTTTTGCATGCTTGGGAGGGAGTATTGGAGGACAGATTTATTGCAGATTGTTTTGAGCAGTGGTGGGAAATATTGATGAGGAGGCTACAAGAGGAGGAGGGGAGGAATTTTTCTCTTCTTATACAGTTGCTTGAGGACAAGCAAAATTTTAGAGGGGAGGACTATAATATTCCAAAAATTTAGCCTCCAAGATAAATGGAATATTATAGTTGTTTTATCACTAAGTCGGTAAATTAATGGGTAGGGAGGCCCATAAGTCTCTTGCGCAGCAATAAAAACATTTCTAGTGTGAAAGGAGACCTTTGTAGCAACTAAATAAAGCTCCTCCAAGTGTGAACAAGGTTTGGGTCATGTTGATTCAGTCAACTTTGACCAAGTGAACAACACTGATAAGGAGGAGTGAAGATCATTTAGAGAATAACGTAGTTTTGGAGGGAGATGGATCTCATGGAGGAAATGACCTAATTGAGTGGGGCCAAGGGTAAGCAAGCTCACATTATATTTAAGAAAGAGGATGGAAACCATTTTAGTTTATGTTTTAGATTATTTTGAGATTTGTCTGGTTACTGAAAATAGGAAGCTCTCTCTCTCAGCTTTCATATGCTTGTCTTTGCGCTCAATTCCACCTCCAGATGGTGGAGCTATGCTGAAAAAAAAATTGTCTCTATCCTACTGAAACTGTGCACTCAATTCTCTCAGGGCCTTCAAAAACAAAGGTGTGTTCATGAAGAAATGTCATTGGTTTAAATAAGAACTCACTCGAACCTTCTCTTTCTCCATTTAGAAATTTGTTTAGCTTTTGGTGGGATAAGAGGATCTAATTCTTCATGTACATGAACCTATGCATAAAATCCTTAACCTTTGGCGCTGAAATAAATACAAAAACCCAAACTTGACCTTATATTAAATTTCTTAACCATTCAGGCTAACTAACCGGGTGGAGGTTTTAATACAGAGCAAGTGCCAGGTTCACTTTCCGACAGTTACGGTCATGACCAACGGTCACGGTCTTGATCGGTGGTTAAGCTTATCCCGACGCATATGTTCACATTTCTGACGCGGTCTTCGGCTTACGGTTTAAATGTTTTAACACTGTGGGTTTTATTAAAGTTTAATTGTGAACTTTTTTATTTGCAATGTATCATACCATAACTCGAATCATAGTGTTATAACATATAACCCATCATATGCTTATTGACCCGAACCTTAAAGGTTTTTGAAAAATAGATTTAATACCCATAGCCCGAACCTTATTTATAAAGGTTTTTTAATATGATTATACTTTGTGCTTAAGATTTTTAATATATAGTTTTATAACCATGTTTAATGTATAGGTTTTTAATACCAAATCACTTAGGTCCTTTAGGTGTTAGGTTATATGTTTAGGTTTTAGGCTAGCTATTGGGGTTTAGGTCTAGGTATTTAGGGTTCTAACTTAGAACTTTTTACAAAATGAAGGTATTACACCTTTTTAAACCCATTTTTATTAACCCATTACATGCCATTAACCCTTTTTCATGTTTTTTCTTTAATGTTACAAGCGAAACTGGCAGATTGGAGACTGAACTGGAATTCTAACTACTAGAGCTGATCGAACTTCTCGGTTGAACTATAATGAACAAGATCCTCCTAGATCATCAATGGAACATGTAACAATCTCATACAAATCTCAGTTCATAGAGCTCTCTGTACAATATACAATCGTCACACACTGTCATGCAGGAATTTGCATATATATGCACCAATTTCGCGCCTCCTGATAGCTTGCCTCCACTGAGCAATCCCTGTGTAAGAAGATCCCTGAATGAATTCGATCTTGCCTTTCTTGCACTGTGCAATCCTCATTGGCATCTCCAATGTTTGTGTAGATTCATTGAATGCATCACTATAGTCACAACTTATAGTCCATCTCACCCTTTCACCTATCTCTCCACTGGGCCTCCACTGGATCTGACATGCAATTAGTTAACTGTTGTATTTGTTCAGTTGCAAGTAAGACACTACTTATGAATTAATTAAATAATTAATTCACTCATATTTCACTATTGGATCTTTAGTTACAACTAGCACAAATGAGTTTAACTCACTTAACTGAGTTAAACTATATAACAACTCCCATACCTACTCTTCCAACTCTGTTATAACTTGCTACAATCAGTTATAACGAAGTCCATCATGCATGAGTCACCAACCACCCTAGGAATTGCATAATTCCTTTAGCCCACTGATGTGCCACATCTGTTCACTGAAATAAAGTGCTCCAAGAGAATAAGTTACTATTTATTGTTTGATTATTATTAAGGGCTAATAATAATCGACATGCATTCTATTTTTAGATTAGCGATCTATAAATAGAATTCACCCATATTCTAAAAATTGAAATTCATCCAAAGATAGAATTTTATCAACCATCTAGAATCAACATCCTGCCAATTTTAGAATATGCTCACCATTCTAAGAATAGACATACACCTAAAAATAGCTTGTAGGCCCCACCTAGTGAAGGTGCTTAATTTTCACTAGGATCATCATATTGTTGAATCTCAACACTCCCTCTCAACAAGAAAAGTATTATCCTTCACCCTGATCCTGTCTCTATGGTATTTGAATTTGATCCTGGCGAGTGCCTTCATCGGAATATTTTCATCCTGATCTTCCGTAGGAATGTACTGAAGCAACATGATCTTCTGTTGCACACAATCTCTGATATGATGATACCGGATATCTATATGCTTAGATCTATCATGAAACACATGATTGATCGAGAGTTTAATGCAACTCTGATTATCACAATGAATCACTGTAGGATCTAAATGAGAATCGAACAAACCGACCAGGATCTTCCTCATCCAAATAGCTTCACATGCAGCTTGACTTGCTGCCATGTATTCTGCTTTCATTGAAATGAGTGCCATAGATATCTGTTTCCTGTTGTACCAAGAAACAACTGTAGATTCAATACTAAAAACCCATCCTAATGTGCTCTTTCTGTCCGTTGGGCTGCCTGCCCAATCTGCATCCGTGAAGCCATGCAACTTCACCTCATCCGTCTGTTTGTACCGTAAGCCATACTCAGATGTGCCCTTGAGATATCTCAGGACATGCTTGCCCACCTTCCAAAAGAGCTTGGTAGGCTTAACCACCACTTGAATAAGTTGGTTCAACGCATAGCATATGTCTGGTCTTGTATTAACTAAATAAATGGGCGAACCCACCAACTGTTGATAGACAGTAGCATCCACTACCTCTGCTGATGTGGCATCCTCTTTCCTCAAATTTCCTAGAAGAGGAGTATCCATGGGTTTGCAGTCCTCCATGTGAAACTTACCGAGTATCTCTCTTGCATACTTTCCTTGAGACACAAACAGTTCACCTTCCTGCTGCCATATTTCCAATCCAAGGAAATAATGAAGGAGACCCATGTCCTTCATCTCGAACTCCTTTGCAAGGTCCTCCTTGCATGAGTGTATCAGCTGCTCATCACCAGTCAGTATTAAATCATCAACATAAAGAAAAATGACTAAAATATTACCCTCCACCACAATCTAGTATAGGTTTACATCCGCCTCACTCTTGGTGAAGCCAAGTCCAGTGAAATAGTTTTCGATTCGAGTTTACCAAGCATGGGGTGCTTGCTTTAGCCCATATAGCGCTCTTTTGAGTCTATACACATGCGACTCGCTGCTGAAGATCTCAAATCCTTCATGCTGCTCAATGTACACTTCTTCCTCGATGATCCCATTAAGGAACACAGTCTTCACATCCATCTGATGAATGTGCCAACCCATCTACGCTGAGAGAGCAAGGATGGTCCTTATGAAAGAATATTGTGCGATAGGTGCAAAGGTTTCTTCATAATCAATCCCCTTGATCTGTGAGAAGCCCTGGGCAAAAAATATTACCTTATACTTCTCGATGCTCCCATCAACATATTTCTTTACCTTGTCGATCCATCTTGAACCTACCACTAATTTAACAACTGGCCTTGGAACAATCTCCCAAGCACTGTTTCTAACAATGGAGTCATACTCCTCCACCATGGCATCTACCCATTTGGGATCCTACACTGCTTCTTCAAAGGAAGACGGCTCTTTCACAATACACTTGCTCATAAGAGCCATGTATCTAGTATATCGGTTAGGTGACTGTCTTTGTCTGTGCTATGAAGTAAGGATTCCTACATTCTGTGCCGCATCAAGCTTCAGCCTCTCAGCTTTTTTGGTAAACCTTCTGCCAGTTCTGATGTTTGACTCTGCATGAGTGGAATCCTCCACTCCATGATCCTCCTCCTATGAATGATCCACACCTTGAGTCTCATCTTTGGGAACCAGCAGTTCCTCCTCTCCATGTAAGTGTAGCTCCCTCTTGAGCAACAACTTCATGAATTTCTCCTCATTGAATTTTATATCACGTTGCACCAAAGTCATCCCACTATTTGGAAAATACACATGATAATTATGGTGTGTTTCTGCGTACCCCATAAATATCCCAACTTATGGAGTCGGCTCTAGCTTCTTCCTGGCGTTCTTGATCACATGAACATGAACAGATGAGCCAAAAATATTTAAATGAGAAACATCTAGCATATTACCAGTAAAAGCTTCTTCAGGTGTACTCATGCCAAGTACTTTATGAGAACAATGGTTTTGCACATAAACCACAGTGTTGCATGCTTCTGCCCACAAGTGCATTGGTAGGCCCTGGTCATGCAACATAGCTCGTGCAACACCCATGATCGTTATGTTCTTCCTCTTCACGACCCCATTCTACTGTGGGTTATGGGGCAGTATGAGTTCTCTTCGAATACCTTGATTGCTACATAAGTCTTTGAATTCATTCGAGATATATTCACCACCATTATCGCTCTATGGATCCTTCACTTTCTTCCTCGACTCCTTCTCCACCAATGCTTTAAACTCACAGAACTTTGAGAATGTTTGATCCTTCTTTTGCATAAAGAAGATCCATCATCTATGAGAATAGTCATAAAAAAAATAACATAATACCTATGTTTTGTTGTTGAAGAAACTGAGAATGGTCCACACACATCTGTGTGAATTCTCTTCAGGATCATTGAAGCATGATTCTCCTTTTCATGAAAGGTGGTCTTCAAAAACTTACCCATAGTACATCCATTGCACTGATCTATCTGCGCAAGTGTACCCTTGGGAAGTCCAGTAGAAATCTTCTGAAAAATCTTTAGGGCGCCATGGTGAATATGGCCCAATATCCTGTGCCATGATTCGCCCTCATCCTGGCTCACCACTTCTTCTTCTTTTCCCACCATTGTAGCACAGTCATCTACCTCCAGCTTGTAGATATTCTTAAATCGAATCCCTATCCTCTTGGTTTGATTCGTTGTTTTTTGTCACAAGAAGGCTTTTCCCTCGCTGAAAACAACATCATAACCTCTGCCCTCCAACATCGTGACTGAGACCAAGTTATTCTTTAGACCTGGAACATGCATAACATCTTTCAACATCAATGGTTTACCTAACTCCCTCTCAAATGTAATGGTTCCAATGTTGGTCACACTATATATACCATCGTCGCCCATCTCTATATGCATTTGGAGATCTTTCTCCTCCAAGTCGCTAAACAACTCCTTGTCTCTCGTCATGTGGAAGGAAGCACCACTATCAAGATGCCACACCGATCCCATTGCATTTGAAACCAAGCATGCGATCAAAGAGAAATAAAGTTCAAATTGTGAGGCAAGGGCCTCGCCAGCTGCAGCTCTAGCAACCTTCTTGTTCTTCTTTTTCTGTGGGCAGTTAGTGGCGAGATGCCCATGTTCGTGACAGTGAAAACACTTCACCTTGGAAAAATCTAGCTTCTTGCCTTTAGCCTCAGATTTTGGATGGGATTTCTTCCCCTTACCTTTCCTTGATTTGGAAGCCAAAGAAAAATCCTCTTCATCATCATGTTTTGATGAAGAGCCATCCCTGGTACTCTACCTTATCTCCTACTGCACTAAATCTGACAAAATTCGCTCCCAATCCGACAATTTCTCCCGCCCATTGACAAAGCCTTGATAACTATGCCAACTCTTCGGAAGTCCAAGGAGAGCCAAGCTCACTAAGTCATCATCATAAATTTTAATTCCCACACTCCCCAGCAGCATCCGTCAAAGTGGGCTTAGGAACATCGCTATCGATGAAATCCTTCAGACCATTATCTTCAAGCACCACCTCCATCTCGTCCTTCTAGGATATGTTGTTAGAGCTACCCTCGAGTGCATACTCCCTGAATGAATTCGATCTTGCCTTTCTTGCACTAATCAATCCTCATTGGCATCTCCAATGTCTATGTAGATGCATTGAATGCATCACTATAGTCACAACTGATAGTCCATCTCACACTTTCACCTATCTCTCCAATGGGTCTCCACTGGATCTGACATGCAAGTAGTTAACTTTTGTATTTGTTCATTTGCAAGTAAGACGCTACTTGAGAATTAATTAAATAATTAATTCACTCATCTTTCACTATTGTATCTTTAGTTACAACTAGCACAACTGAGTTTAACTTAGTTATAATACCTCCCATAACTACTCTTCCAACTCTGTTACAACTTGCCACAATCAATTATAATGAATTCCATCACGCATGAGTCACTAACCACCCTAGGAATTGCGTAATTCCTTCAGCCCATTGATGCGCCACATCTTTTCACTGAAATAAAGTGCTCCAAGAGAATAAGTTTCTATTTATGGTATGATTATTATTAGGGGCTAATAATAATCGACATGCATTCTATTTTTAGATTAACGATCTATAGATAGACTTCGCCGATATTCTAAAAATAGAAATTCATCCAAATATAGAATTTTCTCAACCATCTAGAATCAACATCCTGCCAATTTTAGAATATGCTCACCATTCTAAAACTAGACATACACCTAAAAATAGCCTGCGGGCCCCACCTAGTGAAGGTGCTTAATTTTCACTAGAATAATCATGTTGTTGAATCTCAACATAATTGAAACTTATCCATCCAATATATTTATTTAACAACTTGAACACATATCTGCTAGTTGACCTTCATCTATCCAGAATGCCAATCTAGTAAGTATGTATAGATATTTGTACGATTTCTCCACTGTCATCCTCAAGTATTTCATGGTAACATATCACATTATCACTTGTGCCATTCAAATGCTTGAATACAATTTTGAAAACAAACCAATTCTATTTTCTAGGTGTTGTCATGTATCTACTCAATGCTGCCATTTCATGAGAAATATCTAGTTGATTGCTGACAATTGCATACATCAAACTACATATAACACTTGCATATGGAACACAAGCCATGCCATTTATTTATTCTTATGCCTATGGACACTTTTCAACAATTAGAATTTCCCCTAAAGGAGTTGGTGCATTCATCAATTTACAATCTTGCATGTTAAAATGATTCAAATTTGTTTCAATGCACTTCCTTTGATTTATCTAGATTTTCGTAACCGTGTGGTCTCTCTTGATATCCATTCCAAAAATGAATTGTATCGAGATCCTTCTTGTTAAATTTGAAGGATAGCTACCTCTTCATCTCTTTTATTATATCCATGTTGTTTCCAATCAACAACATGCCATCGACATATAACACTACATCTATGAAACACTCACCTTTTGACTTGAGATATACATAATAGTCGTATTGGCTTCTCATAAATACCTCGATGTATGTGTGGAACTTATGGTACCACACCTTGGGTGACTACTTTAGACCATAAAGGGACTTCTTAGCTCACAAACTAGATTTTCCTTTCCCTTTGCTACAAATCCTTAAGCATGCTTCATGTAGATTTCTTCTTCCAAATCACTGTGTAAAAATGATGTATTTACATCCATTTTCTCTATTTCAAAATCAAATGCTACATCTAGAGACATCAATACTCTAATGGAATTTAATTTTGCAACAAGGGAAAATATCTCACCAAAATCGGCTCCTTAAACTTGGGAATAACCTTTTACCACTAGTTGAGCCTTTTACTTCTCAATTTGATTTTTTGTGTTCAAATTTTATTTGAACACCCACTTACAACCAAAAATATTCCTTCCATCAAGTAATTTGATTATATTCCATGTCTCACTCTTGTGAAAGAATCCATTTCTTCCTTAATGTATTTTGATTAGAGTTTATCCTTTTTTGAGTTACTGCCTCCTTGACTTTGGTTAACCTTCATGACATAAAATACAAAAGAAGATTGAAATTTAGGTGGGTTATACCTTAAATATTTGATTTCCTTACTTGACTAGACCTCCTTATACCTATATTTTGTCATTCCACCTCTTTATCTGACTCAGTCGACTCATCTAGATCACTCTCTTCCAACTTCAATTCAACCACTAGCTTTTGTTTTCCTTTATCTTTTTCTGGAGTGTTTACAATTTTGGAAGCACACCTTACTTCCTTGAATATCACATATTGAATATAAATTTTCTACCTTTTCATTTAATCCCACAACTTATATCACTTCATTTCCACATCCTTGTAGCTAATGAAGATACACTTTACCACCTAGTTATCTAGCTTTTTACCAAACCATACTTCATATAACGTTTTTTCAACCAATGCCAATGATGGATACCTATCCAACAGGTAATATGCAATGCTAATTTCCTTTTCCCAAAAATCTTGTGCTAATCCCACATTGTTGAGCATGCTTATTTTCTTTTCCATCAATGTCTTAGTTCATACTTTATACAATTCCATTCTACTGAGGATTGCATTTGTATGACATACTATTCAGTTGTGTTTGTATAAATTTTCAAAATATTTTCCTTCTGCAAATATAATACAAGTATTTTACAAAGTTAAAACGGTGTGGCATATGCCTGGTGCAAACCAACAACTCATCCACCATACTTATAAAAACTGTGCAACTCATTCTTGCGTTGTTCTGCCGAAGTCTATTGCATGTTCTGCCCAAGTTTTCTTGCACGTCAACCTTCCCATAAACCAAAAAAAAATATCTGCTCAGGACCAGACCAAAAGTTCTTCCCAGTCATGTTGCCTCATTGGGCGAGTTCCACCTTACCCACGCCTTCTTTATTGTGTCCTCCTACCCTTGTGCGAACTCTTAGTTTTCGGTAATATTGCGGCTTCATTTTTTCTATGATATTTCTTCTTTCTCAACTTTTTGAGGTTGAACGAGGTCCCTCTCTCCAATATATAAGCATTCTTTCCTTTCCATTTTGTGTGGATGATGCCCATTAAGTGGTTCGAGCTGACCCTTAAGTTATTTTGATTAAACACCCCTTCATGGGTGGGCGCGCCCCTATTCCAACCTGCCTATGGGCAGGTAGGCATCCCTGCTAGTGGTTTTCTTATCACACACGCTACCCGAACTTGGTCGCTCACTTTTCATGTACTTCATGTCATTTCCCACTCGTCCTCCTATAACACCCCACTTGCTACCTTGCCATTGTGTCGCATATTCCTTCCGTTTATTCTTAGTGCCTGGGCACCCCTTAGCATGGGTGCGCCCATGGGAATGGGTCCACGAGTCGGTTTCTATAACTTTTAAATTTTTATCCTTACTCAAGTTGTGTGGGCGTCGTTCGCTATAGAATGACTGCGCCTCTCAACTCGCCCTCGAACACGCGCTCTTTTCCAAGTTGCCACCAAGTCACCTTCGTCGCATAGGTGGGCACGCCCATCGTTCACTTTTTCCCAAATCCATCCAACTTTGGTTGTTTGACTCTCCAAGTGAGCATGACCCATCATGGGCACCTATTGGCCTTAGTGTAGACTCAGTGCCTTGACATCTTCCCCCACTCTAAAAAGTTTGTCACCCTCGACAAACTCCATTGCCAAGACCAAATGTCGCAAAGTGCCACTAACTCCAATGTTAATGGTCCTTACTGCATGAACTCCTTACCTCCATCACATGAAATTCCATTAAGGCTCATGACTCTGTGTGGGTAAGACTCCTCAATCTCATGGTTGGCAACCACTATTTGTTGCAAACCTCCACACTACCCTAACTCATAGAAGGATACTTCCTCCAACTCGGTCGTATGATTCGGTCGCAACTCATATCATGCCAATCCACCAAATGTTGCCATCATGTGAACTTATGCTATAGTACTCCAACTCAACTGTGCCATGCAACATTTAAGAGGGGCGTGGTGTGGCTTTCCCCCCACATGTAGATGTGTGAAAATTTCTTTCCATTTGATTATGAATATGGAAATATTCTCCTCCAAACCACATTTTGTTTTTAGACCATCGTTACAACAAGTTAAATTGTGTGAGTCAATTCCCTCCTCAACATAGGTGGGATTTCATCCAAATACTTGTTGTGTTGAGGGACTATTAAAGCGTAACTATTTTTCTTTTCTGAAGTTTTTTCCTCAATTTGTTTTAGACCTAAACTAATTTTCTCCACGAAAAGTTGTGAAGGTGTTGCGTTGTGCTTTATTTGACTTTGAAGAGTGGAGTTGAGAGTTTAGAAGCATTGTTGGTGGCAATAGTGGACCTATTCTTGTTGGTTGCATCGTTGTACCATTATTTTTCTTGTTGTTGTAGAAACTGAGCCTTCAGGCATCCACCTCCTCGCAACCCCTAGGCCTTTTCCAATTGCTTTACTGGTGGAACCCTCTGTGACTTATGGCTTTGTTCCTATTTCACTTGATAGAATAATTGTTGGTTTCAACTTAGATAGGTGGTATGTAGTTGTCGAATGTTGAATCTAATATTTGTGGCATGTTGAATATGGTTTGAACTCTAGTACTATTTTTCTTTTCTTTCCTCCCTTCTTGGGTCATTACCTTCACTTTGTTCTCCAACCTCTCATCAATTCTTTCCTTTATTATTTGTAGGTTATGTTGTGCCTCAATTTCTTTTCCCCTGGTATTTTAGTACTGAACCTCTACTCTTGACATCATTTTATTGAGGGGGGGTAGGGAGGTGGTCGTGGGTTTCTGGGTAGAACCCATGCCCAAGTAAAGGTATAGGAGATCACAAACATTTATCAATTTGTTTCCCCTCTAACATCCATCATATGTGATATGTCACCTTGAGTCTCTTTCTACTAATGATCAATGAGTTTCCTCTGGACATCCTTGAATAAATTTTGCATTTGGATCTTAACCCTAGCCATACTAGGGGAAGACATAAATAGTATATTAATTTAATTACCCTTTAATAGTAGCTAAAAACCATCCTTGTCAGAGTTTTAAAGGAGAATCAAGAGGATAAGTATGACATATTTTCTATCCTTAATGATATCAATCATGCTAAGAGGTTCCAACATTTATGCTTATATAATCTAGATGCCTAGGTAGCTCATTTGGAGAGCCATATCCAATGCGATATTAAACCTAAAACTCCTCCAAGTTCCAGTGCCAACAATATTGCTCCAATGGTTTCCATGGACTCCTAATTTTCTATTATGCACTTCAATGATTTTTTTTCTCTATAGTTCTAATTTGGTAGACTAGTTTAATTTAAATAATTGTTTTTGTATTGATGAGTTTATCTCCTCAAAATGCTGCCAATATATTCGGTTTTCATTGTGGCATATTGAGACTTCTTTCCGTGAACTTAGAAAAAACATGGACAACTGATAGATGTATTTTGATTTTTTATAATATGAGGCAACACAAACTTAAATTCACACACATATAACATTTCTACAGGTTAGTATGGATTTCATAATACCTGTAAATGAGTGTAAATATTTAAGAGTCAGCTAAATAGGAGAGAGACGTTGTAATGTCCAAAAATAAAAAAATAAAAAAATGTAGACTCAATTAAATAGATAATAAATTGATTCAATTCAATTTGCTATATTATAATTCTGTTTTCATTAATAAATTTATAAACACCTTTCTTCTTAGCAAAAATTGTAATATGCATATCAAATTAAAATAAATTAAAATAATAACCCATATTCATAACCATAATATTTCAAAACATATAATTAATAAACTCCTAAAATTTTAATTAACTAGCGTATAATTAAAAATAAAAATATTTCTGTATAGAAAAATGACATTTATATATGTCTAAATGAATTAATGATTTCTATTCATAAATATTATATTTCATAATTTTATATTTAAATTTAATTAATAAGCATATAAAAATTTCATATATCTCTCTCTTCAAAATTAAGTTTAAAAAAATATAAAACATGTCAAAGAAATATGCAACGCATATCTAATTATGTATATTATCAGAATTTTAATAAAATTAAAAATAAGGATGTGAAGTTTATATAAATATAAATAATATTATTAAGAACCATTATAAATATATCTTGATTTTGGATCTACCAAATGTTTATAGAAATCCAATCTTGTGAAGTGGAAACCTCTCCTCAAATTTTACACTGAAAAAAAGGCTTAGTATATCCAAAGTTAAATGAATTTCTACTAGTATACTTATATCCTTTATAAAAATAAAACCTAAGCATATACAAATTTTATCTTAAAAGAATTTTGTAATTATTATTATTACCCGTCTAGATCCATTTTAACTCTAGATCTACCACCCACAAAGAGGGATCAAATCTCTTTTCACTCTAAAAGATGTTTGAATGTCAAGAGATTTGATCCCTCTCCATGCTTGGTTGATCCAGAGTTAAGATGGATCTAGGTTGGTTTGATTTCTCTTTTCAGATGAGCTATATTCCACATGAATACCATGGGCCAATACCACTGGTTCTCATAAGCCTAGATCTAGAAAACAACCACTATCTTGACTGAGTCAACAAAAATTAGTAGAAATAATAAAATAAAATCTAATTTTTATTAGTTTAATTTAAAGATATATTTATTATTTTAGTTTAAATTATTTTTATTTTAATATAAGGTTATTTTTATTTTTCTTTTTATTTTATTGTGACTTGAAATTGCTTAGAGGGAACATTATAACAGGCTTGAAATCGAAGGAGACTCTGCCATGGTCATTGGCATTCTCCAAAAACTCCTACACGACCTAAATTGGGAGTCAATTTCTAAAAGTTGGCGCACGGCCCGATTGATACATGACATTCAACAGCAAATTAGGAACATTCAGTATATCATACCTATGCATGTGCGTCGCGAAGGTAATCAGGCAACCGACTATCTCACAAACTGGGCATGTCAACATGTTGACGGTTCTCTGGATCAGCTATGGCATCGGGAGGTACTGCAAACTATGCCGGATCTTCATGTAATTTTAGCAAAGGACTTGGATAACACCTCTGCAGCTTCGGGTACTCTGTGTTATGGAGGTGGGGTGCCTCAAACTGAGAGAGCATTACTTCGCATAAGGACTAACATGACAACCCCGGTCAATTGTGATAACGTGGCTGTTGTACGTCGACGTGGTGGAGGGTCAGGGGGAACTGTATGCCTACCACGTGGTGGGCACATGCAGCCGGTATGCGGAGATCACCGACGAGACATTCGGCAACCCTCCTCTTAAATGATTTCCAATTTTTCGAGCTCCCAGCTGGCTTGGCCAGCTCGCTTGTCAGTGGTATTTTGGAAACTGTGCCGAGGTTGCAGGGTTAATATTTTCCAGGTTGTATACTTTCTCATTGTCATTTGTTCAGTTAGGTGTTTTGTTCTTTGGGGTGCTCGTGCATGCAGTGGTGTCAACTACCAGGGTTTCAGGGTGACGAACCTCTCTGAGGTATCTCATTTTTCACCCTCTCAGTTCATGAATCTACTCTCTTCTCGCCTATGGATCTTTCATTTGGTGTGTTTACCATATTTGTGGGAATGACGGTATGGCCGCTTCTGGCTAGAATTTATGAGGCAGGATTTTGTCATTCGCTGCTGTAATTGGTTTCTTCAGTTCGTATTTGTTCATCTTTTACAGTTCGATAGTCCTAGTTCGTTTGTGTTGGGCAATTCTTGCCTTCTGTTTCATATATTTTTGCATTGGGTGGGTTGGTTGCACTACCTTTCTGTTTCTCTTCTTTTGGGCTCTCCTGTTGAGGACAAGTTCTGCATTTGGTATAGCTCTGTTCTTATGTGCCTGGTTGGCTGTCGGGGTGCCCTTTTCCATCACATGCATTGTGTCTACACGTTGGCTTTCAGAATTTGTTCTCTTACTCATCAGGCAAGCTATGTCTTTGTTCCATATTCGGTTATTTGGCAGCATGGTCGACTTTGTCACCCTCCAGGTATTCAGTTTGGTTTGGGTTGTCCTAGCGCTGGGTTTTAGTTCAATTTTGATGTGGGGTTTCTGCTCGGGTTGCTGCAGCATGTTCGAATTTGTCACCCTACAGGTATTCAGTTTGGTTTGGGTTGTCCTAGCGCTGGGTTTTGGTTCAATTTTGATGTGGGGTTTCTGCTCAGGTTGCTCATCCTTAGTTTTCTTCTCTGTTGTCCTACTGCAACTCCTTCTCTGTCGAATTGTTCCCAGTATGGTCTGTTTTTTCTCTGTTGTTATTCTGTTCATTCGACACCATTAGCTCTACGCCTTATTTTGATGCCAGACCCGGCAGCTACTGGTGATATATATTCTGTTGTTCTTTCTATGGTTTCTCTGTGGCTGACTTCTCTTCTTTTATGGGTGGAAGTTTCAACAGATTGTTCAGTTGTATTTGCAATGGCTAAACAAGGACGTAAGCCTGTTGGGGGGAAGGGTAAACAGGCCTCTCCTGCACCGCACAGGAAACGTGGTCGTAAGACAGTTGAGTAGCACCTTGAACCTATGGTTCATAATTTTATGCATGAAATTCCACCTCCTGTTCATGATCGTGTCTATGGGTGGGAGTCTGAGATCTTGGATAATCTTGATTCACATGATGATATGGCCTCTGCAGATATGCAGAAAGTGTCCCCTGATCCTGGCCATACTCGGGGTCACACATCTCTCAATCAGCAATCCGTCTGAACCTATTGGATCATTAAATGCCTCATTGCTAAAGAAATTATGTCCATTGTTGAGCCTAAGCTGGACTCTAAGTTGGAAGCCATTCTTGCGGATATTAACAGAAATGTTCAGGAGATTAATTTAAGACAATTCCATCAGCATACCCATCTTGCTAGATTGGAGAAGGAGATTAAAGCATTACAACAGGTCCCTGTTGAACTTCCTGGCACGACTGCCACATCGCTCGCACCAGTTGAATCTGATGAAGACTAATCTTCTTTAGTGTCTTTAGTTTTGTTGGAACTGTTGCTATTCATCCTTATGATGTTTTCCTTTTCTCTCTGTTATGATTTTGGACATCCTGTGGTTTATACATGATCTTAAGTATAGACAGATCTGGTTCGTGTTATTAAGACTCTTTATGTTCTGTTTGAATTATTTCGAACTCAGATGGCCAAAATACCTGGTTTCCTATGAGCAGGTTGAGGTCTAGTATTGTATATTTTGCCCGACTTTTATTAATAGAAAATCGAAGGTACCACCTAAGCTTACAATTTTTTTTTTTTTACCAGAGATAGACATTACATTACAATATCTCTACTATATTAGATTTGAGAGCGCTTCTTACACAATAATATTCATATTAATTATATATAAAAATAATTGAATAATTAAATATTAAAAATATAAATTTTATAATATAAAATAAAAACAAGTAACTTGTATTTTAAGAATAAAATTAACTGTAATTGTGCTAGCTATATACTTATTTTTGGAAGCAGACCATCTATGACATTTTATTATAAAAATTTAAAATTTGTATCTCATAATGAAATCAAAATGGAAAGAGATAATACCATTTTTTTTATTGTAGGTTAATTAAGGAATTTAAAATTTTGAAAAAATTATAATAGAAATTTATTAATTTTAATTTTAATTAAAATTATTCTTATAAAGTATAATATATTTGACAATAAAGTTGATTATTAAAGTATCCCTTATGTAAATATGATTAAATCAAAATCTATGAATTTAATATTTATATCAGCAAAATATAAAAAATAAATTTGTAAAGCATATTATTAAAATTACTATTAAAAATATATTCATTTAAATATAAGAATCAAATACTTATGCATATGAAATATACAAATAAAACATAGAAAAATATAAAAAAATTATTCCAAAGAAGAGATATATGGGAATATGTAACCTTTATTTTCAAAATGGAATTATGAAAAACTTTATAATGGGGCTAACAATATACTTTCTTGGGAAGAAAAATATCTTATATATCACTTTGTTATACTTTAAAAATAAAATTAAATGTATATAATTATTTTTGGAAGCAAACCATCTATCACATTTTATTATAAAAATTTATAATTTGTATCTCATAATGAAATTAGAATGGAACGAATTAATATGGGAGATTTTTACAGTGTGTTAATTAACGAATTTAAAATTTTGAAAAAATTATAATAGAAATTTATTGGTTTTATTTTTAATTAAAATTATTTTTATAAAATATAATATATTTGATAATAAAATTTATTATTAAAGTATCTTTTATGTAAATATGATTAAATCAAAATCTATAAATTTAATATTTATATCAATAAAAGATAAAAAATAAATAGATAAAGCATATCAATAAAACTATTATTAAAATTATATTCATTTAAATATAAGAATCAAATACTTATAAATATGAAATATACAAATAAAACATAAAAAAATCTCACTTTAGCCTATAAAATTAACTTTTATTTCATTTATTATTTATTATATAAAAATTTTATAATTCTCAGTAATAACAAGCAAATCAATAAGCTAATTAAATTTTTTTAGAACTTTTACTATTATAAATTCTAATTAAATTGAAAAAGCAAATCATTTCATCTGTCCCACCTTCCTAAAAAATAGAAGCTCATTGTAAATTCAGTAGAGAATGTCATTTTCTTGTGACACTCGATTGGTCAACTTTAAATCATTTCATCGGTCTCCTGCTATAAAGCAAGTTCATACAAGATCAATTAATCAAGTACAGGGTACCCTGCCCAGATCATTGACTTTATCTTTCAGTTGAGAATCCATGTTTATAAGAGGTTTCCAAGTTCGGAAATCAAGCTACATACATGGTATGAATCTTACATGAGATTTGTATAACCAATGCACTGTTTAAACTAACTTTGAAGGGATTATTTTGTTGAATAATCTTGTCATATTTAATTTAATTGTAATAATTTAACTATAATAAGGTATAGTTTATAATAGTGATTTTAGTTTCATTTCTTTTATTATTATTATTATTATTTTTAAATTATTGAGCTTAGTTCAATATGAAAAACTGTGTAAATTTGTATAAAAGATTTAAATCTTAAATTTTTAAAAATATTTTAACAAAATATTTAAATAAACTATTTGAAGATTTATATTAACTAATTTATATTGATATCAACTTCATATATATCTATATATACAATGTTAAAAGAAAATATTTTAATATTATATATAAAAATATATTCAATGTGAATTAGTAATAAAATATTTTAATACGAATTAATATTGACATATATATACATATATATATATCATTTTAATTTGCACTATAAAATGTTTTGATGTACATGTTAAGTAAAATATTTTAATCTCAATTATGTATATATTATATATCATTTTAAAAAATTATGTATACATCTTGAAAAAATAAATTTTATTGTTAAAACCTATATCTGGTCCTATATATACTCTATATAGCATTAAAAAATACAATTTAAATAGTGAAAAATAACATATTGTATTTTACACTTTAAAGAAGTTTATACATGAAGAAATTTGATCCCTCTCTACTCTTTTTTTCTTTTCTTTTATCTGTAAATTTCGTAGTACCTTTCTATTTTCATATATTTAAAGGGCAATTTTTCATACAAATTGTAGCAAGTACAGTGACCTCAACCTGCCCGAAGGAAACCAGGTTTGTTGGTCACCGTAACGAGTTAAAAGCAGACCAAAACCGAAATTGTCTTATCCTTCTACTTACAGTCCATAATATTTACAAATAAAACAAGTAGTAATAATAATATACGCCAAAACCATAGAAAAAAACTAAGCATCTAAGCAAAGATATCATCAGAGGAATTTACAGGTGCTGGGTCTTTAGCAGTAGTACCCAGCACCTGTTCACTACGTTGAAGATTTTGAAGCTGTCTCTCTATCTTTGCAATCCTGTCATTCATTTGAATCTGAGCTTTAAACATCTCATGCATGTCTAGTTTCACTTGCTGCAATTAAAACAAAATTGAAGAACTGATTTCCTTTTCTTCTTTACATGCCATTGCCTTTGCAAGAAGGCATTTCATCTTCTAGTATGTCTTCAATGATTGCTGAAAGAGGGATACCTGACCCCTGGTGCTGCCTGAATCTGTTATGAAGTCCATTTTGGAGATATGTTCTTCCATATATCCATCCTCACTATCTGTTTGTCGTTCCCAACCATGAATTTTTTTCTTGATTTGAACCAAATTCCCAGATTCATACACCTTTGCAATATCCTGCAATACTTGCTCATTCGACCTCCTTACTCGTCGGCTTCGTCCTGCTTCTTGACTGTTTTTTCTATTGCGATTAGCCTTCCCAGCTTGCCCTTTAACCATGATGATCAAATAAATTTTTGCGTTCCTAATACTTGATAGAAGCCTTGTGCGTAGAAATAAATCAGTAGTTTGGCCTAATAAAACTAAATAGATCTCCTTCGGGTTCAACCAAGCCCCCTTAGCCATTCCATTTGTGCACAAGATTATACAACAGTCAAAATTGTAATTGAAATCAACCACATTACACCCATCGCAAATATGATAATTGCAGAGAAGAAGACTCTGAAGATTCCAAAGGCAATTCCGCCCAATGATTACATGAAAATGCCTACTATAAAAGACAATATATCCAGTAATTTTCCTCATTACAGCAACAATGCCATCAAACTTGAAATAGTGATGAATTTCAACCACAGGTACCTTCTCCAAGGAAATAAAGACATAAGACTGATGAAAAACAGAGAACAATCGATGTAGAGTAATTCGATAATGAGAACTAACCCCGAAGAGTGTGCCATCCCAATATAGATAGGAACTAGGTTTTAACAGAAAGGAACCAACCCAGGATAAACCCAAAAAAAAGTAACTAAGATCATTGAACAGACAGGGACTACTCCTAACCATGGTAACAAAGAAACAGAAGTTAAACCGATACAAAGTAATAGAACATGAGTGGATGAGAAAAGGACTGCAAGGGCTGCAGAAATGCGGTTACATTTTCAACGAACCCGTTTCCTCTTCTCTATACCACCGAGCAAAGTTATTACAGATATTATAACCCCAATTAAAGTCCAAAGAATCAGAAACATAGAGGTACCTATCATTCATGATATACAGAGGCATAAACAGAAAGTGAATGCGAAGGATGAAAGGAAAAAATGTCGTGACATACCAAAAACTTCTCCTGCTCTGTCGCCTGCAAACCTGCTCCAGTTCTGAAATGTTCTCCTATAGTAATGATCTGCTGCAGAAACCTTGACGTGACCTACTGATGTTATTTAATAGGGAAGGGTCATGATAACCCATTTCGCACTGCCCACTATCCTTCATTAAACTCCCTAACAATTTCCTGATGAATATGACAAGTACCTACATGAAAATTAATTCTAATCGTGGGAGGATCACCGCTGAAAATCACACACAGAAGTAGTGTAAGGTCATCCACCACGTGGAGCCCCATACCTCCGACTGTCAGCCTGGCACCCCGATCGGGGTTGAGATCTGTCTCTTTCTAAAATACGCTGTAAAGGGTAAAGCTCCACATTCCAAGCTTGGTGAGAATGGTTAATATCAAGTTGATGATTAGTGTTCTTACATGCCCAATCCGCCAAATAATTTTCCGCCTCATTCCCTTCATGTTGAACATGAGTGGAAATAACGTATCCTATCTGAAAAATAAGGTGGCCAATGTCTTCAATAAGTTTTTCTGTTCTCTAGATTTTACTAATTTTCTGCCAAGGAGCTTCTTGTTGGAGTTTTTTAAATATGCCTACTGTCATTGCTGAGTCCCCTTCCACTACAATTCTTTGGTAACCTTCCCAGATTGCAATGACTAAGCCTTGATTTAATGCCATCAAATCTGCTTCATTATTAGTAATAAATCCCAATGGGAATGAGTATACTCTACAAGCCTTGCCAAGAGAGTTTCTGAAGCTTCCTCCAATCCCTACCTGTCCAGGATTACATTTAGATGCTCCATCAAATTTTTATTTTAGAAAACCCTCCGTTGGTGGATTAAAAATTGATGGAATTGATTGTAAACTAGGTTTGACCTTCCATAATGAGATGTCCAACATTTGAGGTTTTAGATTTAGATTAGCTAAAATTCTTGCCTCCCTAGTTGTTACTTTCCAATGATCGTCCACCGAACACTCAACCACTATTGTTTCCCTTATATTTTCCACAATAAAATTCCATATTTGGATAACTTGCATTTCTTCTCCTCTAAAAATTCTATGGTTCATTTCTTTCCATATTCCCCAAAGAACAAATCCTATAGATAGTCTCCAGGCCCAATTGACCACTTCACTTTTATATCCTCCTTTTCTCCAGTTGCAAATAGTAGCATTGACACTAGTGTTGTCTCTATCTGTTTGACCAAATAATGCTTCATTCAGCTGCAAGATCTCATTTCGAACACAACAGTTATTGAATAAGTGTTCAATAGTTTCCTCATTCTGTTTACACATAATACAAAGAGAAGGACCCTGAAATCCTATGTTTTGCAGATGATCCCAAGTTAAAGTCTTCTTATGACTTAAAAGCCACATGAAATACTCTACTTTAGGCCAAAAATTCACACTCCATATTTTATTCCATATTGGTACGACATTATCCTGATGATTATTTGATTAAAGATAATAAGATTCATTTATCGTAAACATACCTTTTGTTCTATAACCCCACCGTAAAATATCCTCCCCTGATGTTGTCATTAATGTTATGGTTTTCAATTATCTATCCAATTTATTCCATTGAACCGTGACTGGTGCATTCAACCATTGTTCTCTTGTTTTCCAAACACGCCATTGTCCTTCCTCTAGATTTTTCTAGTAATTGTGTATTAGTATTGTAGTTGGAAGATTTGTAAATAAGAATATTTCTCCCAAATCCAATCGACTAAACAGTTTCTCTCTCTTATACCAGGAGTCTTCCCAAAAAAGTGTTGTTTGCCCCCCATGAACTTCCCAAAAACCGTGCTAACGGATGAGATCCCTATTCGTCGCTGCTAAATTCCATATGTTTGATACTTTTGGTGTAGTATCTATTTTTAACTTTCCAACAATTGTTGTAGGCATTTCATATTTAGTTTCCCAAATATGTTTCCAAATATCCGAACCGCCTTGTAGCCACCTCCACCAAAGCTTTGCACCCATGACTTGATTTAGGATATAAGGATCCCGGAGTCAGAGTCCCCCTGTTTTTTTTTTTTTTTGATAAGTTTTTCCCAAGATAAGAGTGCCCATTTTCTCATATTTTGTGCACCTTTCCATAAGAATTTCTTAAATAATTTAACCATTATATCACATACTTTTTTTGGAGCTGCTCTACCCAATAGTTGATAAATAGGAATTGCTTGCAAACATGATCTAAGCAAAATAATTCTACTCGGCGCATTGAGTGCTCTTAGAGCCCAGTTCTGAAAATTTGTATGGAGGCTATTGAGCAGATATTCCCAACTCGCTGAAGTGGGTGAAGACAGATTCATTGAAAAACCGAGGTACTTCATTGGAAATCTTCCTACTTGGAAACCCAAAGTTCGTGAAATAAATCGTTCTGTTGCATTGGTGGTGTTAAAAAAATAAACATTAGATTTTTCATTATTAATCATAGCCTGAAGCTTGCATGAATAGTTTGAGGATCTCCAGAATATATTTGGCCTCTATTAAAGAAACTTCACAAAAGAGCATTATAACATCAACAAATTGTTGATGCGAGAGGGTAAGATTGCTGCCCCATAAATTCAATCCTTTCAAGCGATTATTGGAAATTTGAGCTTTAATAAGATGACCAAGTCCCTCAACAACAATTATAAACAAAACAGGGGAAATGGGATCACCCTAGCGGAGACCCCGAGTTGCATTAAACGGTTGATTAGGAGCTCCATTAAGAAGGATATAATAATTAGGGGTAGAAATAGAGGAGAACAACCATTGCGTCCACCATGCATCGAAACCAAAGGATAATAGAACCTCTTTCAAGTAAGACCAGCTTAAACGATCATAAGCTTTAGAAAGATCTAACTTTATCAACATACCTTTAATTTTCTTCTCTTTCAGAGAATGCATTGCTTCTTGGACCGTAACTATCCCATCCAATATTTGCCTTCCTTTTACAAATCTTGTTTGCTCCGGAGAAATAATATTTAGGAGAATTGGTTTCAACCTATTAACCATCATGGTAGACATAATTTTATAAATAACGTTACACAAAGCTATAGGACGGAAGCCTAAAGGCGTTTTCGTCTTAGATTGCTTTGGTATCAAGGTAATAAGAGTAGAATTCAACGTTGGGTATAAATTCCTTGTACGCCTAGACTCTTCAACCATTTCCCAAATATCTTGTCCCATAAAAGGCCAGGTAGCCTGATAAAATTCTGAAGTAAAACTGTCAGGACCTGGAGCTTTATGTTTAGGAATATTTCTAACAACATCCTCAACCTCCTCAAAAGTAATACTCAACATTAAAGCTAAATTCTGATCCCGAGATACTATAGAGGGGATATGACAAGTGATTCTTTTAACAGCTGCTTCTCTGTTATTAATGGGTTCAGTCACCATATCTTGGAAATGTCTTACGAGCATCTCTTCCATTTCATTATGCTAATATAATTTATTGCGATTCACGTCCTTCAAAGAAAATATTCTATTGTGTTGTCTCCTTTGAATGAGGGATTTGTGAAATAAAGTAGTATTCCCCCCCCCTTCTTTTAACCATTGCACACGAGATTTTTGCTTCCATAAGATCTCCTCCTGTTTCCTCCTTTCTTCTAGTTCACTGAGAATAATACATTCTTGTTCTGCAAGAAGTGCCATTCGGCCTTGAAGAATTGTCTCTTGCTGAATCTGTTTCATTCTATCTTGAAGATTACTCATTGATGTCTGGATATTTCCAAAATGAGTTTTATTCCAAATTTTGATTTCATTTTTTAAATGTTTCAACCGTAACTGAAAATTTTGCATTCTATTCCTCCCTTGGATATGTGTATATTTCCACCAATACTTGACTTTATCAAGGAAAGTAGGATCTCTCAACCAGAAAAGTTCAAATCGAAAGGGCCTATTTTTAGGAACTTCCTTAATATTCAAAACTTAGACAAATAGGCCAATGATCTAAACCTAAAGGGGTAAAATTGAGGCTTCAAAGTGAATATATAAAATTATCAGTTCCTCCAAAACTAAGAAGCGATCAAGATGAGATGCTATCTGATGCATTTCCCCCTTGTTGATCCTGATCATCTCCCTATCAAATTTTCGCAAGTAACCTCGTTTAAATCCTGCAAATCCCCTCTTGTGGCCTAAGGAATCCATTTTCGGCCTACCGTTACCTTTCCTGCCCCCAAATTACATTTAAAAAAGGCCGCAAAACCCATATTCGAAAATCTGAAAATCCTAGCACTTTTCGGCCAGACTCCCGTACCCTTTGCCTCCATGTGATCCAGTGTTAGGACCGAGGGCAAAAGAACTGGGTGCTTATCAAAGCATATCGGGCGCATTCTGAGCCATCCGATCCAACCATAGATCAACGTACCGCAGCTCTCCCGCCGTGGTGGTCCCCGCACCTAAAAACACTGTTCAAAACAACCCGGTATTCATCGCACCGCCTTTTGCAAGTGGGCGATATTCCTCAAATCCGAGCGATTCCATACAGCGCTCACCACGTGTCCCTGCGTACGGCTCCAAAACCGTTGTTCATTGCACGCTATTGTTTGGCAAGAGATGCGCAGTGATATCGCTGTCAGCCATTGGATCTAGAGACCTTCATCGAATGGTCGTCGTGCATCGAAGCTGCACGAGTTTTAACCCATAGAAAATGCACCCCTGGCCTACTGTCCATCACCTCCGATGCTCTTTCAACCATCGATCTCCCCCTGAGATTGGGCGGTCCACATTTAGTCGCAAGCCCGCCATTGACCTCATACCACCACGTCACCCTTTCCATATAGTTTGTCGTACGTCCACCTGTCAATGTTCCACGTGTTTGTCGTATTTTCCTCCACCCTTTATATGT
Source organism: Pinus albicaulis (assembly GCA_034641835.2). Classification (NCBI taxonomy): domain Eukaryota; kingdom Viridiplantae; phylum Streptophyta; class Pinopsida; order Pinales; family Pinaceae; genus Pinus; species Pinus albicaulis. The sequence goes on along the minus strand of CM076578.1, from coordinate 216,002,438 downwards.
TTCATTCATGAGTCAGATTCTAATGTTTACATTGAAAATTATCACCAGTCTACCCATCATCGCTTCACTGTGTTTTTCACTGCCACCCTGCATCGTTTCACCATTTCGCCAGTCTACACGACCGTTTCCATTAACCCCACCATTATCCCCACTGTGTTCACCTTCCCGTGCATGGTTTTCTTTAACGAGTTTGCGGATTTTGCAGGTTTACAGTGGCGGAGAACTATTATGATCCACGGTCTCAATTACTGTGATAGAAAGCACGTCAAAGGACCAGTTTTCAGAACTGAATCATGAAGGAAGCCCCGGGAAGGCAAATCGATAAGACTTCCATTAAAGAAGCGGGGTTAAAATCTGTCAAACCCTACAGGGACATTCAAGGTGCCGATTTCACAGATGAAAACATTAATGGAGCAGCAGAGGAAGATCAGTATATGGTGGAGGAATTCAGCGTTCGGCGTTGAAAATTTTAAAGCTTAATTCAGGATTGGGAAGACATAGGGTACAATGCACAGAAAAGAATGCCCTTAAGGTTTTATGTTAGCAGAATTTTCTCTCCAGGAAGGACAGACCGCCCATAAGGTTTCTATTTCTCTACCGTGTTCCTGAAGAGATTTCCACTCAGAACATTTATTTTAGAAAGCAGGTCACAGAGTACAAACAGCACAGCATAGTCATTCAGCAGTATGGGCGCGAATGTTTCTGCCATTTTTCCTTAATTATGCAAATTAAATGTTCATCACCTACCTCTTTTACTAGGTTTTGGTTTCTCCTATAAAAACCATGAAGAAACACATTGTAAGGGTTCCAAATTTTATCAGAAAATTATGCAGTGAAAGGTTTTTTGTATACAATTTGTAGAACTTTTGTATGAAGGCTCAGAGCCCATAGGGTCTCAGTGAGGAGGAGTTCTATCTGTCAAAGAGGATTCTGGTCTTTGGTATTTCACAGTCTGTAACTTTCTTTATTGTGTTATATTAATAGAACATTTCATTTCATCCATCCTTCTTGTATCATGTTTTGGAATGTGAGTGGCTCACTGATTTTTGGTATGGATTCATCCTAGTTGATGCTCATGCTCGGATCAGTCAAGCGCTTTAAATATGGCTCATGCATGATATTCTGTTCCATTATTCATCTAAACCGTGTTTCTTCTATATTAGCTGCTTTGGGAGGGTGCTTTTAAAATGCTATTATCATGTATGGATTCTTAGATTGGTAAGCCCATGCATGGTGGTATTGTATATCTAGGTATCAGCTCAATGTTATCTAGTATCTTCTCAATATTTCTTTCACTACATACACCTTCTGATAATTTATGTCTGTGAAGTATTTCTGAATCGGCCCGCTTGCGCAGTCACCGAATCATCTAGTTTGACAGAGTTTTTCACCTTGTCTCTACAGCATTTCTTTTCCTGTATCAGTTTCTGATAGTTTGGTCCCATTCTAGTTTATTTCCCTATTTACAAGAGATAGCATGTGAGCTGAAGCTGACAACTTCGTACATTATATTATATGCTCCTTGCTATGCTAAGATGTCCTAGGCACTGGTCTATCACAACTCTAGGCTGTCTCTAGGAGCGACAACACCCCCTACGATTATTCCATGTAAAAATACCATTTTCAGTAGGGATATCAACCAAATGAAGATCATTTAAAATGTCTCTAAAATACTCCATCTCTGGGTCTTCTCTGCGAATTCCACCTTTCTTTTCATTAAGGTTTAATTTCAAGTTGAAGTCTCCACCAATTAACCAATATTTTTCATGATGCAAAGATCTCAAAGCTCTGATACTATCCAAAAAGTTTTATTTCTCTCCTTGAAGATGAGGGCTATAGACTGTTGTAAACATTAAATTTTCCTTAGTTCCCACTTGTCGAAAACGGCCTGAAACACTGCACTGTAAACCAGTCCAATCATCTGCAATTACTTGCACTAGGTTTCATATGATTGCAATTCCGCCCGCTGTACCCTCTCTACTCATATTAAATCCTTACTTAAAAATAAATTTATGCTGATATATAGTCTTTTATTTTTTTTAGATTGCATATAAAACAAACTTTACAATATTATAAACAACTTTTAAGACATTATAACTATTCATAAATGAAATACCAGAAATGTGAAAAGGGGTTTCATTAAACATAAAATTGCACTACTATATATTTTAGTCGGTTTTTTTTAATGTATCTTTGTTACAAAGTATGTGATTTGAATGTAGAGTTTTAAGTCACCCTAATTTTCTTTTAAGATATGTTGATTTGAATGAAAGGTTTGAGGTGCTTAAATATAATAATTAATATAGCACAAATTATTATATTAATTAGAATACAATAATAAAATAAATATATAAAATTGTTTAGATAGTAAAATATTTTCTCGAAAATATGTACTATATTCTCTTATAAAATGAAAAATATATTTAAGTAAAATACGTATATATTGTTTGAAGAGATTCTTTTTATAGGATGTGAATAGTAAGACCTACACTATACATACAATTTAATTTAATTTAAAATTACTAAAAAAATTATTAATAAAATTTCCTATCCGTTAAATTATTATTTTTTTAAATAACATAAAATCTTTCCATTTCAAAATATATAATTCAAATTATTAACACTATAAACTTGCCATATTTGGTGTCACGATAGCAATAATCTTTAAGAAATTTCAAATGACATTTGATTTCCTACTTTTCAACATATCAATCTCAATATTTTATCGTGATATCAATATTTAATTGTCATATTTTTAAACATTTCATTGGTGTTCAAACATGTACAACACTCATCATATATAAATTGTATGCCAACAAACTCATTCCATTTTTTTGTTTCCAAGCACCATGAAAAGATATGATTTAAAAGGTTTGGTGGACAATGTTTTTATCTCTTTTAAATTAGGTGAAGGTTATAATCTTAGTTTAGAAAAACACTTTATTGTTTATGTTATGATTTAAATGGTCTATGATCATTTGATGAAGCTTTTGAATACTTTAAATGGTCATTTATGATGATAAAATTCAAAGGTTAAAAGTTGATAGGGTTATTCGAAAAAATTATTGATAGTAGTTTTATGCATCATGTTTTAGTTTCTATTTTTGAAAACCAAAAGGAAATTGTAATTTAAAAAAAAGAGATATGGCAAAGTTAGTATTTATTTATTATATTGCTTATTAAGAGACCTTGTTATTATTAGATGTTTTGACTCATATATTTAAGTTATTGTTTGTTAAAAAAAAATGTATAAAACTATATTGTTGGGTGTAATGTTCATAGAGTTTGTTGCACTACAAAAAATTATGCTTCCTACAAGTTGACCTATCATGTCGACTACGATGGATGAGTGAATTCCATGTTAGCCTCCATTACTCATGTATATGGAGCTAGCCATGTGTGGACTTTCAAGAAGACTCTAGAAGGTCCAAATTGTACTTCTAGGTGAGCATTGAGGTAGTCAAATCTTACCCCTAGTTGGCCATCAGGCTATCTCAAATAATGAGCCACTTGGAATAGTAGGTATTATGTTATAACCTCTTGCATTTTTTGCTCCATAGTGGAGAAAATCAAGTGGGGGTTGTGAAGTTAGAAAACATAATAGAGGGGTTGAAAGCTCTATATTAGCCTTACAGGAAACAAGTCTCAAGCAACTCCAAGTCTCAAGCAACTCCATAGACAATACCTATTCTTTATACTTGCATGTTTCCTTACCTGAGAAAAGAGAGAAAAACATCCTCACCTTCTAGATGGGTTTTCCCCTGTAAGGGGGGAAATCTTGTGTCTATTTTGGGTGGTGTGTGTATTTCTTTCTACTTTCTATTTCTTGCATTTCAACTATTTTGTTTAATTAAATAGAGAGTTAGTTACCAAAAGAATATGAAATATAAAAGAAAAGTTAACCTACATAGTATAACTTTTAGTATTTTTGACGATCTATTCCAATGGAATATACATGGTAATTTACAACTCAATAGGAACCATCCTCTCATATTAAATTTGTCTATATCTCATGGTAATTGGGGATATTTGTTGGAAGAATGTGGGCCCATGGTCTTATAACTCATACAACATGCTATTGTAGATATAGAAGTACCTTGACAAATTGCATGGGGGGGATTCTAAGAAAAAAAAATGGATGGAGTTCTATGGTGAGTGCAACTTTGATATTAAACATACTAGACGAAAGGATAAAAAGGTTAGTAATGCACATAATAGAAAAGTACATACAATGATCCAGATTTATGCAAGAACACAATAAAATACAGAAATACACACAAACGCAAATATGCAATAGAAATAAAACTTCATTTCATTAATATCAAATAACTTAAATATGCTTACAGACAGAATGTAAATAAAAAAGCTAGGGCTCTAGTAGCTTATCTCTGAGTAGAGATGTGGTGACTACAAGCCTCTGAATTGTGTTACAATGAGGCTCAAGGGAACTTTTTATTATTGAACAATAAGAGAAAACCGTAAACAACCAAAATCCTAACCCGAGGAGATGTAACACTAAGAGTTTATGGGACCCGTTGGGGTTAGTTGGGTTGCCAACTTCCCAAGGTCGTAACTTGGTCATATTATATATGTTTGGCACGTATGATACCTCATTGGAAATATCTCTTTGAGGACTACATGTTTTGTCACAGTCCCCTGCCTATGGCTATGAGACTGCATCAGACCTCAAAAAAACGTCGTTTAGAGGGTCAAAACTACTCCGGAAGCTCAAGATTGAAAAACTGCTAAAAATAGTAAATGTTGCTATAAAAAAGGAAACTGATGAAACTGATTGGAGGTCTACATGGAATAGGTGGGTGGCCACCAATATCCACCTGGATAATTCCTCCTCCCTTAGGAAGCAATGGTCCCCATTGCATGCAAAGCCTCCATGAGGTGAGGAAATTTTTGCTAAACCACTTGCCCTGGTGAAGGTGTTGGCCAGATTTAAAAACTCGATATAGTTGGATCCTCTGATGGCGGGTGTTCTTGATCTATGTGTCCATGATCCAATGAGTCATGGTTTGTTCCATGCAGTCTACGTTTAACTATGTTGATGTGAGTTGTTCTGCCATGTTGGATGTGTCCAGTAGAGGTGGAAAGTAGCGTCGAAGTGTAGAAATTATACAAACATATGTATATCAATGGATTCAATATGATCTAACAATGTACTAAGCTAGATACTAAATCGCTTCTACAAATCAATTGCGGAAATTAAACACAATCGCCAATCACATGAAGCAAAGAAAGAATCAAATCAAACCACAACACATATAATTTCTTGGGGAAAGCTTGCTGCTCAGAACACCTCTATCTTCTATTGTATATTAGCCATGGAATCATGAAAAAATTACACTACACTCTTCTCACAAGAGTCTCCTACAATCTCACAACTATCTCACACTGTCCTGGACAAAAAATGACCAACACTTAGCCAATTTTTAGCCTCTAAAAAACCTGCCTTTCTTGCACAATTCTTGATGAATGCAATCTCTATTTTATAGGAATTTTGGCCTTCCTAAACTGCGCAAGGATCATGGGCACTCCAATGGATGTCTGGTTGCATGCAAGAAACCTACTAATCACACAACTGACAGTTAACCTCCCTTTCACCTTTGTCTCAACTGGGTCTCCACTGGAACTAACATGCATGCAACTAATAATAGTAAATCATCATTTGCATGGTAGATAAATGATTGTGAATTGAATAATATTTAATTCACTTGATCTCTCACTAGTGCAACAAACAGTTACAACTAGTTCAACTGACTTTAACTCACGTAACTGAGTTAACTGATTACTCATGCATTAAACTAATGCACCAACTGCAAATCGAACTCCATATCTAATAAAATTACTCTGCATGCCTCACCAACTACCCTCAACTTGAAATACATGAGCTAATTGAGTTTATCACACTCAGTTAACTATTAAAAGTGATCATGAGATAAGATTAAATTTTATTGTCCATTTTAATTAAGGGAAAATTAAAATAGACACTACACCAAATTTAGCACACACTAGTGTAGGTGCTGCAATTTCTGGTTGGACTTCAACACTCGCTCTCAACAAGAAAGGGATTATCTGCCACCCCAATCCTCCCTTTATGGTATTCGAATTTTCTCCTAGTGAGCGCCTTCGTCAAAATATTTGCATCTCGATCTTCTGTGGGAATGTACTAAAGTAACATTATGCACCTCTGAACACAATATTTGAGATGGTGGTATCAGATGTCTATGTGCTTGGAACTATCATGAAACACATGATTAACCTAGAGTTTAATGAAACTATGGTTATCACAATGTATCACTGTCGGATCCATCTGAGAACCAAACAAGCCAACCAGGATCTTTCTCATCCATATGGCCTCACATGCAGATTGACTTGTTTCCATGTACTCTGCCTCGGCTAAACTGAGTGCCACAGATCACTGCTTCCTATTGTACGAAGAAACTGCAGTCGATCCTATGTTAAATATCCCTCCCGATGTTCTCTTTCTGTCTGATGGAATGCCTGCCCAATATGCATCCATGAAGCCTTGAAGCTTCACTCCCTCTGTCTGTTTGTACCATAATCCACTCTGTAGTTCCCCTGAGATATCTCAAGACATGCTTCCTCGCCTTCCAAAATAGCTTGGTCAGCTTAACCATAGCTTGAATAAACTGCTTAACTGCATAACAAATGTTTGGTCTAGTGTTCACTAAGTACATCAATGAACCTACTAGCTTCCTATAGAAAATAACATCCACTACTTCTCCTGAAGTAGCATCCTCTTTCCTCCAATATCTTGGAAGAGGAGTGTCTAGGGGTTTACATATCTCCATGTGAAACTTACCCAATATCTCTTTGGCATACTTTCCTTGAGAAACAAAAATTTCACCATCCCGCTACCATATTTCCAAACCAAGGAAATAGTGAAGGAGTCCCATGTCCTTAATTTTGAACTCCCTTGCAAGATCCTCCTTACATGAGTGTATCAACTGCTCACCACCTGTCAAAATTAGATCATAAACATAAATTATGATAATTAAGAGCTTACCATCAACCACAATCCGGTACAAGTTTGCATCAACTTCACTTTTAGTGAAACCCAACTCGATGAAATAGCTGTCAATCTGAGTGTACCAAGTGTTATCACTCCGCCAAATTCCTAAGGCTAAAGAAGGAATCCCAACAGAGGTAACCATAGACCAAGCTTTTGGCTTGATAGGTAGCCCTATCAAGTCGGAGAGGGATCTCTCCAAAAGGTCACAACCAAGAGGGCTAGAGGAATTAGGGTTTCTATGCTAGATATTGAGTGCAAGGTTTGTTTCATTTTGATTTGGTTGGGTTATCACTGGATGAGGAAATTAGGTCAAGGAAAATGAGATAGTGTTTTAGGGATCAATGGGGCAAGGTAGGCATAAGGCTTATCACTTATAGATGATTGTGATGGAATGATTTTGAGACTAAAGAGAAAGATAGGAAGACCATGGGAGATGTATTCTTCCTAGACAGAGGAAAATGGACAAACTATGATCAATTCCCCAAAACAAAGCATGAGCAAGCATGTGTTCTGATTATCAAACTTAAAAGAGATCATACCATAGAGATGAAGTGAACATAAATACAATACATTCTAACATATGATACTGAAGGAAGAAAAGGACTAAATAGAAATCAAAACGACATTCACTCATCCTCAGGGGTAGAATCCATGAGGTGAGGAAGAGATCCACAAGATACTGAACTTAAAGCTGGAGTATAAGATGGTCCAAGTGACTCATTCCTAATTACATTAAACTGATTCATTATGACTCAATGATGACTTTTATCCAATGAATCTACCACTAGATAACTCATCCTTGATGTAATTACATTTACTATGATGAATTACATAAGTAGAAATATTATTTCTTGAAGAAAAGTCAAAATTTCAGAGAAACTTGGAAAAAATCAGCAAATTGGTCATTTGCACCCTCCACTGTGCATTTGTGCCCTGGCAGTGTCATTTGCGCCTTCCATGTTCAGGGCCACTTTTGGCTGACCTAAAGGTGTCCAAATCAGGCCCAATATGGCTTGTTGGAAATCCCTTCTTGTCCTCTTTTTGAATATGCCTCAATTTTTGAAAATGAAGGTCATTTGCCCCCTCAAAAAGTCATTCTCCCAAGACTAGTATTTGCACAATGCCTAGGTCAAAAAAGGGGCAAAAAGGTGATTTTTTGATAGTTTTTTGAGCTTTTCACCTATCAAAAGTGAAAACCAAGGTTGGAAACATGGTTTTATAAGATGATTTGGTCATTAGGAATCCAATGGTGCCTTTCTTTCCCTCAAAAAGTGCCCCAATTATTTGTGTAGCGCCTAGGGCGCTACGCAAATGCCCAATTTTCTGCTAAATGTTTGTCTCAAAAAACACATAAATTTCCAGATTTTTCCAAAAATTTAGGAAATTACTCAAAATTGTTGGAATGGCTGATGATGATGTATCTAAGCTTGGAGGGAAGCCTCAGCAAGAATGTCCAATTTCTTCTTCTCCTCCATGTAAAATCTTCAATTTTTTCATTAGCACTTTTGAGTTTGGCCAATGCAATTTTCTTCTTTAGTGCATAACATTTGACCTTCCTCCTCAATAGGTCATTATCCTTATTTTCCTTTCCTATCAGTTTCTCCAAATGTTGGTCAGATCTATCAAGCGATGGCTTCCTGCTCTCATTGATCACGATAACAAGCTACTCATTTAGGGTTAGCTGATTAGCTAGCTTAGCTTCCCTTTACCTCTCTAGAGCTAGAGCTCTTTTCAACCCTCTAGTTCTAGGTCTCTATCTTGGTACTTGTTCCTCATGTTCATCATCAAGTAAGCCATACTTCTCCAATGTTTCATCTAGCATGGCTTTGGATTTTTCTGCCTCCCTTTGAGTAGTGAAATACTTGACCTCATCTATGACCTATATTTCTCATTTTCTTGCTCAAGGAAGTTTATGACATATATGGCCCTGTCAAGATTAGTTTGAATTTCCTTAATCTTGGTAGAATTACTAGTTGTATGAGTTATTTTTTCATCTTCATCCTCATCTAGGTCAACAAGCTAAAATTGTTGTTTTGTTTCATGAGTGTCCTCCTCATCATGAATGACTGGCTCAATGACCTTCTCTTTACCTTTGTCCACCTGTTGTGTTGTTGTAGAAGGCATGGCCCCTTCCACTCCATGTGGAGAAAACACATGCCTGAAGCCTCTTTGGTAGGTTTTTGGCAATGGCTCAACCTCAACCATACTAGCCCACTTAGGCTCAATGTCCTCAATCCTGCTAGGTGACCAAAAATCATTATGAGATGGAGATGAAGGAGGTTAAGGGGATTGATATGATGATGATGAATGTGCCATGGGATGAGATGGAGGGATGGAAGTGGATGGCTGGGATGATGAAGGGAAATTTTGTACATTCTGAGTGGATGGATCTTTGAAAATATCATTAGCTATGAAGGTGCTCCATGTAATATTTAGTTGATTGAGATGGTGGAGGACTATGATTTTTATGAGGGAATGATGAAATAGAATTCTCATTTTCTGTTCATACTCCTTCTTCTGGGAAATGTGTGTCATATTCTCTATATTCCGAAAAATATAATAAGGTATGTTGAGCATCCTTACCCTAGTGAAATGCATTAAGAGCCTGATGTGATAGGAATATAGCCTTGAAAATTTTCTTTCATATGAAAATTATTTCATGATTATCTCATCATTTGGGCATATCTGTCTAGGAGGTGATAAAAAGGAAAGAACCTCTTTGTTTGATTTTGGTGTCTTGGTTTTAGGAAGAAGTCAAAGTCCTGTTTCTTCAACTTACCTTTCTTGAACCACTTCTCCCCAACATTTGGGATCCCAGTAGCATCTAAAATAATAGCCATGGATAAAGTGAAAGTGACACTAGCTTATGTAACTTGGTTGTTATGGAGTCCAGATATGAAAAGTATAGTCAACATGGGATGGTGTTGGACCCTCTGAATTTTCTCACAAAAATCATAACAACCCACATGTTTGAAACATGTCACAATCAATGGAGAAGCTAAGAGTTCCCTAGTGTTGGTAGGTTCAGTTCTGAGCACTCTTCCTCCTTTATGTGGCCTCCTCACCTTTGTTTCCTCTCCTTCACTGAATGATGTGTTTTATTCCTCTGTTGCCATGGTGTTTTTTTCCAAACACTAGTGATTAGGAAAGGGAAATGGGAAAGGGAAAATGAGGGAGATGTTTGATAGGGATATGTGAAATAGGGAGGGGATAGGGAGTAATGATATGCTATATTTAGGGTATGAATTTAGGAAATGGGAGCCTAGGTATATGTAACACCTAGGGCTTAGGGTTTTGAGAGAAAATTATAAGAAAAGGGAATTTTGCAAATGAGGGGTTTGGGAATGGGGTTTTATAAGTGTGGGAAGGATGTAAAGGGAAAGGGCGTGAATTTTGAGAGTTTTCACAAGTGTAATGGGATACTAGGGTTTTCTTCAATTTAAACACCAAATTACAACCTCAATTACAATACTTCAACACATAAGATTATGAAAATGGTTTTTCATGGCATGAGCATCTTACTAGTTTGTTGGATGTCAATGACTGAGTTGATGAAGCTATGAACTGGACACTTTCTAAAGCTTGTTGGTCATTTGTGCCATGGACAAATCATTTGCGCCCTGCCTTCAACATTTGCACCTTACCTTCTACTCTTTTGCCAATTTCGCTCAGAAATTCAAAAATTTGGTCTCTTAGAGTACTTGCTTGATGTTTGGAGGAGGCAAATGAAATTGAATTGATGACAATGAGTTATAAATAGCTAAGTGAATTTGAATTTGAATTGAAAAACCCACTTTTCTAATGTCTCATTTCAATTTTTTCAAAACTTTTGATAATTACCCTTTCATCTGATTTTTCTTCTTTGCAAGATGATGTTGTTGGTGTTTGAAACTTTTCTATTTCAGTTTTGCATGTATGATTTGAGTTAGCAGCTAGGGACATAAATTATATATATAGGAAGCATAAAATTACATTAAAAAATGAAATAATTCAAAACCTTTGTTTTTGAATAAAATTATATATTAGTATGAAAATCAAACTTTAAAACCAAAATTACAAATTTAAAAAGGATATTTACATGCTGATAATCCTCTGTAGATAATAATGAAATGTTTATTGAGTCACTCTCACACCTTTTCCTGACCTCATTGAGATGAAATGGTGCATTTTGGACCTTGAACAATGAAACCCAATGACCTAATGAGACCTTGAATGACTTGACTCCATGGTTGACTTTGACTGACATAAGACATAGTGAAATGAGCTTTTCAAAAGTGTTTTTATGCTCAGTAAGACATGAAGGTGGGTCATCAAATGAGAAACTTTGAGGGAAAGTGAGGTTTTATGACTAGGGCTACCATCAGTGAATCAATATTTTGCATGACTAAATGGAATGATAATAAATTTCTGAGTGGGACCCCCAAAATGAAAATAAAAAGAGTAATTTTGATCACTGATGGCATCATGCATATTCTGACACTAACAACAAGAACAAGGTGTTTGTTTCAACCCATACAGTGCTCTCTTGAGTCGACACACATGCGACTCACTGTCAAAGATCTCGAAAACTTCTAGCTGCTCTATGTACACCTCATCCTCAATAACTCCATTGAGAAACACATTTTCCACATCCATCTGATGAATGCGCCACCCCATCTATGGTGAGAGTGCAAGGATAGATCTAATGGAAGAGTACCTCGCGACTAGTGCAAAAGTCTCATCATAGTCAATCCCCTCAACTTGTGAGAATCCCCATGCCACAAATCTGGCCTTGTACTTATCCACACTCCCATCAATAGCTTGTTTTAACTTGTAGATCCATCTAGATCCAACCACTGATTTTCCGACCAGCCTTGGGACAATCTCCCATGCATCGTTTTCGATGATGGAGTCATACTCCTCTACCATTGCATCAAACCCAAATTGGTTGTTGCACTGCTTCCTGAAAGGAATATGGTTTTGTGACAATACACTTTCTCATAAGACCCTTGTATCCAGTAAACCCATCTGGAGACTATCTCTATTTGCGCAGTGAAGTAGGGCCTCCTACACTCTCTGTTGCATGAAGTCTCAATCTATCAGCTTCCATGTTGCACCTTCTACCATTTCTGGTGGATGGTTTTGCATGAGTGTTTTCCGCCACTCCATGATCCTCCGCATGTAGCTGCTCCACATTTTGAGGTTCATTCTTTGGAACCAAGAGTTCCTCCTCTGCATGCAAATCCAGCTCCCTCTCAAGGGACAATCGCATGGATTTATCCTCATTAAATGTTATATCCCACCACACAACAATCATTCTGTTGTTTGGAAAATACACCCGATAGTTGTGGGGATTTTTAGTGTACCCCACAAATATCCCAATATCAACTGTTGATTCTAGATTCTTCCTCACGTCTTTGGTCATGTGCACATAAACAGATGAGCAAAAAATCTTAAAATGTGAAACATCGGGTTTCTTACTAGTAAAAGCCTCTTCCGGTGTACTCATGCCAAGTATCCGATGAGGACAACTATTTTGCACAAATACCATTGTGTTGCATGCCTCCTCCCACAGAAGCAATGGTAGGCCCTGATCATGAAACATCACTCGTGTTGCACCCAAAATTGTTCTGTTCTTTCTTTATGCGACCCCATTTGTTGTGGGTTATGAGGTGCAATCAGTGCTCTTTGAATTCCTTTTTTGCTGCATAAGTTCTTGAATTCATTAGAGATGTACTCACCACCATTGTCACTCCTAAGAGCCTTCACATGCATCCCCTTGTCTTTCTCCACCAGTGCTTTGAACTCAAGAAACTTTGAGAACGTCTGATCTTTCTTTTACATGATGTAGATCCAGCAATTTCGAGAAAAGTCATCAAGAATTATCACATAGTACTTATGATTTTCTGTTGAAGTAGTAGAGAATGGTCCACACATCTGAGTGAAATATCTCAAGGATTTTCAAAGTCAATTCTCCTTCTCGTGAAAAGTGGCCTTTTCATACTTTCCCATAGTACATCCCTTGCATGTGTCTAATTTTGCAAGTGTACCCTTGAGAAGACCCGTAGAAATCTGCTGCATGACCTTCAAGGCTCCATGGTGAATATGGCCCAATCTCCTGTGCCATAACTCACCCTCATCCTGGCTCAACACTTTGTCCGCCTTACCCATCAATGCTGCACAACCATATACAAGTTTATAGATATTCTTAACTCGAATCCCTATCTTCTTAGTTTGTCCTGTTGTTTTGTGTCGCAAGAAATCTTTTCCTTCATTGAAAACAACATCATAGCCTCTATCCTCCAACATTGCAACTGAGACTAAATTTTTCTTCAAGCCTGGTACATGCATTACATCTTTTAATTGAAAGGGTTTACCTGACTATCTCTAGAAGGTAATGGTACCAATCCCGGTAGCACTATATCACCTGTCATCACCCATTTCGATATGCATCTGGAGGTCCTTTTCCTCCAATCTACTGAAAATTTCTTTGTCTCCCATCATGTAAAAGGATGCACCACAACGATCCCATTGCACTTGACACCATGCATGCAATGAGTGAGAAGTCAAGCTCAAATTGTGAGGCCAAAGCCTCACCAACTGCAAATCCTGAAGCCTTCTTGTTCTTCTTTTTTTGTGGACAATTAGTGGCATAATGTCCATGCTTGTGACACCGAAAACACTTCACTGTGGACATGTTCGCGCTTCTTGCCATCTTTACCAGACTCATATTTGGAATGGAATTTCTTTCCTTTCCCCTTCTTCGCCATGGCAGCCAAAGCACAATCTTCTTCATCTTCATTCTTAGATGAAGATCCATCTTTGGTATTCCGCCTAAATTCTTCTTGCACCAAATCCGACCAAAATCATTCCCAATCTAGGAGCTTTTCCCTTCCATTGATAGAGTTCGGATAACTATGCCAACTCTTGGGAAGTCCTTATGCATATATGCTTAAATACCTTTCAATTTTATTTTTTGGTTTTTTTACTCCATCTTCATCAACATGTCCAGATACATCAACACGATCAGGGAAGGGAATTGAACCTGTGATGAGTGCTATAACAACCCGCCTCACATTTTAACCAAGACCCCATGGACGAAATAGAAAATGAATGTTAGAATTCAAAAAATAGATTGAATGATAAAATTCAAAGGTCAAAGAAAACAATTGAGATAAATAATGAATATTTTAAATTTACAAATGGTAATTAATGAATTAAAAACAAATTTTTTTTATGAATTAACAATTGAGGTTAATGAATAATTAATAAAAGTTAAAAAAATACTAAATAAATATTAAAATTATTCTATAATTAATAAGAAAAAATTAACAAAAATAAACCATTTAATGAATAACTTTAATGAGTAATTAATAATAAAATAGAAAAACTAATGAATACATACCATAAAATAGATGGTAAAAATTATTAAAATATTATATAATGGGAAATAAGTATGAAAACGAAAAGAGAGGGTGGAGGGCTTGGGGCTGGTGTGTGGTAGATTAATAAAGAATAAATGATGATTAATACACAAATAACAATGAATAAGGGAGGGGGGGAAAAGGGTAAATTAATGATCAAAATTATGAATGAGAGGTTTCCAAAAGCCACAACAATACTATGATTATGTATTATGGAAGATACACCCATAAAAATTTTTAATTTAAGGATAAATTTAAGTTGAAAACACTTAATTTATATGTTAAAGATGGAATTATATGCTAGAAAGAAGTTTTATAACGAAGTTAAGTATATATTTTCGAAGAGGAATATATTATTTTATATATTTAATTTTTTATACGAATTAAGAATTTTTTTTTTAAATGCTATTAGATATTCAATTTTATTTTAAATGCTATTAGATATTAAAGAAAAACATTATTATATATTATTTTTTATTTTTTATTTTAAAATTAATATAAAATTAGATTAAAAATTATAAGAATAAATTATTTATTTTAATTATTATTAAAATTATAATTTATATAGAAAAATAGTTAAATATAATGTTTTTAAGAAAATATAGTTTTTAATTTCATATATGAAATTAAATTAAAAATATGTAATTATGGTGGATTGACAATGGAATTATGGTGTATTCTTCTACATTCTTATCTACAGAAGAACTATGGTGTATTCTTCTGCATTCGTATGGTTCAATGCTCTTTTGTCTGCACTTCATGGAAGGACGAACTACTGTGGTGTGCTTTTCTTAGCTGCAACAATTAGACGATGAAATTTCTTAGTAGCAAGTTTCTTTTTTCTTTGTATCCTCTGCATTCTTATGCAATGCTGTCTTAGTTGTAGCCATGGGAGTAATGTCCATGGAAGAATAGATGATGATCTAGTTCCAAGATTTTTTATTTTCTATTTTTAATATATGTAAATTTAAGGATAGATGATGAAGTTTGTCTGATTCTTCCTATTGTGTAACAAGCTTCTCTTTTTTGTGTATACAAATTTAATATTGTTAGATATTTTTGCTGTACTCTTCTGCATTCTTGTGCAATGATGTCTTAGTTGTAGCTTGGATATGTGAAAGTAATGTCCATAGATGGATACATGACGAACTTTGTCTGATTTTTCCTGCTCTGTAACAGGCCCTTTTTTTAATGTGCATAAATTTAATGTTGTCAGATCTTTTTGCTGTATGTTGGACACTTGTTTCTTTTCTAGTGTTTTTTGCTTTTGAGAAACTGTATGCTTATGGCTGTCATGGCTATTGGATGGAGTTTTTTTTGTCTGGTGCAATAGGCTTTTAATTAAATAAAATTGTATAATCTTCAAGGTGCTTTAAAGTTACATTTGGCTTGTATTTGTATAATATTTATGCATGAAAATATTTGTATAATAGTTTTATTTAAAATAGGTATAAAAATAATTGGAATTGTATATTTTTCAAAGAGTTTTATTTAAACTGTGTAAAAATAGTTGGAATGGTGTTTACATTTGATGCATTCTGTTTTTTGGCATATTTTTGTATTATGAGAGTTTTATTTAAAATGTGTAAAAATAGTTGGAATGGTTTTAACATTTTATGCATTTTGTTTTTTGGCATATTTTTGTATTATGAAATAATTTTGAGAATTTTAAAGTTTGAATTTTGGCTTCTATGATCCATTGTTATTTTACAAAAATATTTGGGTGATTTTAATTAGAAATAGGAAAAAAAATAGTGTGAAGTGCCTTATTTTGAGTACTATGTTTTGTTGCTATCTATTCTTTCAAAAATAATACCTTTGCACACCCTCCCCCATTGGGCGGGGTGGTGTAAACACATCCATGCAAGCGCATCCAACACCTTTGGCACCACCCTTTTTCTGGGTGGTTGCTTTCTATTTTGAAACATGACCCCAGGGTATCATGGCCCTTGATTGTGTTTGCGAATCATCTACTCTTGAAATACAATCATCACTCTGGAAATACATTCTATCAACCTTTTTCTTTTTGACAATGATTGTTAAAAGGAAAAGTCTTCTGGAAAATTTTGACAACCTTTTTCTTTTGATAATGATTGTTAAAAGGAAAAATCATGTATTGCCTATACTTTTTCTTTTTGAAATTAATTAATCCTTGGTTTGTTGAAATAAATTGTTAAAATTAAAGTGTACTTGGATCAATGAGCATTGGAGAGATGTATCACCCCCTTGTTTCCACCCTTACCAATGCTTTATTATCCAGCTCACAATCTGGTTCATCTAAATATTAATCCTCTGAATCGGCAAGACACAATGATCTTCAATTTGTTTCCTAGGATGTAGATGTAAGAGTTGGGAATTCTATATTTGTTATGGGTCTATGCGCATTGAAGGGTTTTAGGGGTAGAGCAAATCGTAGCGGGATGAGACCAGCAAAAAAACCCACAAGGGAAGAAACATAGGCTACAACGCTTAGCTTTGGAGGACCTAGACTAGGGAATAGTGAACCAAACCACTCGCTAAAGAATCCAGGAGACCGCTCGCTAAAGGATCCAGGAAAGTTGCTAAAGAATCCAGGATTGGACCTTTATGTGGTTTTGAGGGTATGGATTGGAGCACGATTGGAGGTATTGTCAGGATGGCTATCCTTCGAAATTTAAAATGCTTTCACCCATGTATAAGTGGTTATTAATATGTTCTTTCCATGTGATTATTATGAAGTAATTTATGTTAGGGGCATATTGTAATGAAAATGAAACATGATTTTTAAAACCTTTTGATGAATAATGTTGTCAATTTAGAAGGGGAATGTGAATGCCTCTAATAGATATGAATTTGAATATGCCTCTAATAGATATGAATGCACGGAAGAGATGAATGCATGGAGAAGACTCAATTTTCTTATTGCCTTGAGTAGGTCTAACACTACTTGGTTTATTCAATTGGAAATCATGTTGGGAAATCATGTTGTGGGTATAGTTTAGTTTAGAGATTAGATATGTGAAAGTTGTGAAATTAAACACAAAGGTCTCCTTGTTCTTCGCACATCTGGCAGTACTAAAACCTGCTATAAAAGGAAGAACATGTTATGAGAACCTCACCTTTTTGCATACTATTGCTAGATGGATTTTCAAATGATGCTTTATTGAGTGACTAATAGGACATTTTCTGTGAGTGAAATCGAACCTCCTAAGTTACCCATCTACTAGTGTACCCATCTCCTGCAAAACCCCATCGTAAGTCGAGGGTCTGTAGGGAAGAAGAGTACCCAAGGAAAAGGTAGGGAGGCTCACCAGAGAGTCAAGTAACAATCAGCTAAGTAAGAGAATTCAAGTAGAAGGATCCTAGGTCACATGTCTACCTTAACAAGGTGGAGAAGTAGTTGTCATCTGGTGCTTGGTATTTGTAAAGAATTTATTTTATTTTTCCCCATGGAAAAATCGTAATTTTCATTAATAAAATAGTGAAAATTATATGTAGTAGATGTTGTAAATAATATCAAAAAATATGGTTGTTTATCTCCCAACAATCATCTATATAGAACTAATTGTTCAAAACTATCTGATATATCAGATCATCTTGAGATAAATATACGCAATCAATTTTATTTTATTTTGTTGTAATGAGTAATTCCATTAGTTTATCTATTGCCTCAACAATGACCCATGAGGAAAGAATATATATATGGGTATTTAATGATTGCACTAGTGTAAGGGGTTGTAGGAGGGGGACGGGTTCTGTATAACCTCGAAGGAAAACTTGTAAAAAGGTATGCATAGGGACTAAGAAAAATGACTAACAACCAGAAATAAATGCATTTTCTATTGCAAGGATTTATATGGCCAAAACCACACAAGTGACAAATATTAACATATTGGGGGATTCACTCATCGCCATTCAATACTTATGCAAAGGAACTTTGCCAAGACAGATACTTGGATAACTTTATAAGCGAATAAAAATGCCACTAGAATAAATTCCACAATTTTTTTCAATATCCTGAAAAGTAAAAATGAAAAAGCTAATGAGAGTGCCAATGTGACCAGCTCCAAGCAGGCAAATTAGAAATCATAGCTCCAAGCATGGAAATTAGAAATAAATGGAGATTTGGGCAGTGGAACCTACCGTAACCCCAAAGACTCAAATTAGCTCCATGAATTATGTACAAGTCATAACTCATTATCATAGAGCCTATCGAAATTGGCTCCATGGATTATTTATACACCTACCTTAACCCCAAAGACTCAAATTGGCTCCATGGATTATGTATACTATAACCCCAAGACTTATATTGGCTCAAAGATTCAAATTGGCTCCATGGATTATGTATATTATAACCCCGAGACTCAGATTGGCTCCATGGATTATGTATGCTATAACCCCGAGACTCAGATTGGCTCCATGGATTACGTATAATATAACCCCAAGACTCAAATTGGCTCCATGGATTATTTATACTATTAATTTCAAAGGGACAGAATTAATTATGTATACTATTATTTGCAAAGGAAAAGGATTATGTATACTATTAATTTCAAAGGGAAAGAATCAATTATGTATACTATTAATTGCAAGGGAAAGACTCAAATTGGCTCCATGGATTATGTATACTATTATTTGAAAGGCAAAAAACTTTGCAAAAAAAACTGGATTATGTATACTATTAATTGCAAAGGGAAAGACTCAAATTGGCTCCATGGATTATGTATACTATAAGTTGCAAAGGAAAAGGATTATGTATACTATTATTTGGGTTGCATGCATTATGTATACTATTATTTGCAAAGGAAAAGGATTATGTATACTGTTATTTGCAAAGGAAAAAAAAATTGGCTCCATGGATTATGTATACTATTATTTGCAAAGGAAAAAAAAAATGGGAAGGGGACTGCGTGGCATCCCAAAGTATATTTCAAGCATGTATATGATGTAATCCGACAATCATTACAAGGACAAAGTTCATTTCAATGACCAAAATATGGCCTCAACATAGGACAAGCACTTTTAGTGCTGATTGTATATCGCAAAATGAAAATTATGAGGAGTTATTCAAATATTACTCTAGCTGCATATGGGATTGAGGGAGGGGGCATAAATATATGAAGAAGAAACATCAATGGCCAAGAGGGCTTTCCATTTCAGTTATCCATTTGGGAATAAAACACCAAAGGATATGGCTAGTTCCGTGGAGATGAAGACAATGGGTTTGTGCATCTTTGTTCTCTATAGTGAGATTCAAATCCCCAATTAGTTCAGCCCCATGTTATGAACCAGGGATTTTCAAGGTGTATATTCACAACTGGATACATTGGGAGGTCAAGCAGTTATTAACTATTGGTAAATGGGAAAAATCTAGTTCCGTGGAGATGAAGACGTTATGTTTGTGCATCTCTGTTATTTATAGTGAGATTCAAATCCCCAGTTAGTTTAGCCCCATGTTATGAACCAGGGATTTGCAAGGTGTATATTCACAACTTGATACAGTGGGAGGTCGAGCAGTTATTAACTATTGGTAAATGGGAAAAATGTGGTGCATGAGAGATTGGTAATGTCAGAGATCGACCTTGTTTTGTGGCTTTAGGTGCAAATTTGGGCTCGAATTTAGTCAATCCTATAACACAATCACAAACAAGAACTGATTTACATTTATTTAAGAACAATCACGCAGTTGGTTTGGGCATATTTTGTGTGTATTCCTAGGCCGAATGTCACTGAGCTTTACTTGATAGTTTGGGGAAAAGGAAATTGTGCCTCCTGGGACTCATGTTCAATACAAGTATTGAAGTTTTGTAAT
The DNA here is from genome assembly GCA_034641835.2 of Pinus albicaulis. Lineage (NCBI taxonomy): Eukaryota > Viridiplantae > Streptophyta > Pinopsida > Pinales > Pinaceae > Pinus > Pinus albicaulis. Next base: position 215,982,199 of record CM076578.1, on the reverse strand, counting down.
CATCAATCAGGTGAAAGGACCCAAGAGGTGGGAAAAATTGTGGGAAGCAACAAAGAGAGAGGAAATTACAATGTCTGAGAAGCCAAACAAGAGCAGTGAGGACTAGAAGTTGTGATTGGTTCCCAATTGTGGCTGCAATGACATGGTCATTCAACCGATGAAGAAATTGGATGTCCTCAAGTTGGAATTGATTGTGAAAAACTTGAAGCTCAAGGAGCGTATGGCGACAAGTGTGAAAGTGTTGGAGGAGGTTCAGGTCTTTCAAAAAAATTTAGCTAGACATGAGGATGAGACAAACACTCCATAGCCAGATAGTGGAATTAGAAGGTTCAACTATTGAATACCAAACTTAGCGACTACAACAATGAGAATTAGAGACAAGGTGGATAGTGTCCAGATCTCAATTGACCACCAAAAAAGGAAGTAGATAACTGTAATTAAAGTATGCACCATTGCAAAAAAAAAAAAATCTCAGCAGTTTTTGGAGAGTATTTTTTTTTCCAAAAGAAAAAAATTGTCTTTCATCATTAAAAAAAATGTGAAATATGAAGATACATAATCAATAAATGTAGATGTCACTCATTAAAAAAATGTGAAATGTGAAGATACATAATCAAGAAATATAGATGTTTCTTTGGAGAGGGAAAAACAATTTGAGAGTTACCAAAATCAGAGCAAAACAAAGCATATCATGAAGAAACAAAAAAAAAAAAAAACACTAACGAAAACAAAAAAACCTACAAATATGCCAAACCCAACCAAGGGCATAGAAAAATCCTAGAGTGGAGACAATCCAAAGGTAAACCAATGGCAATCACTCCAAAGAGAAACCAAGGGAAATCGAAGCTCAAAGGAGCCCATTGTTTTTGAAAGTGTATACCTACATGAATGTATTGAATTTTGACATTATATGTAGTCTTTCAAGTGTATACCTACATGAATGTATTGAATTTTGACATTATGTGTAGTCTTTCAAGAGTGCCAATAAACAATATCAGCCATAGGGAAACGAATGAAGAAGATCAAAATATAAAATGTCATGGGTACTTGCTGTAAATAGGCTACAATCTATACCCATTTATGTTAAATGAAATGATTACATAGGTATCTGAATTTTTATTTATAATAGATATCACTAAATTGGTTGGTTAAAATAAATTTGTATGGATCAAAATGATTGATGAATGCACCATAATTGAAATTGGAATTATGTCAATGTTGGTTTAATATAATTTGTAATGCATTAAGATCTTAATGTATTATTAGTACAAATATTTTATACAAATGGATAAAGCTTTACACCTTTCTTGAGTATGTTACATAGGTGAAATCATATATTCACATTTCACATGCATATGGATATGATTTCTTTGTTGTAGAATCAATGAAAGAAACATATCCTTTTGTATAAGGGAAGGGAATTTAGTTGAATAAATGGTTCACTAGATTAGATGGGTATATTGCATAGCATTGTTTTTGATGTTATTGATTGAGAATTTATATTCAAACACAAATTTATAGATATACTTTATGAATACACAATTCCATGATATTGGAGAAGAGAAACTCCAGTTATATTTGTTTAACAAACAAATTTTTCTGGCTAGTTATCATCACAATCAACTATCTGAGCGTATGAATTACTCAATTCTAGTGAATGACATACATTGAATGGTTGTAATGCATTTTAGTCAATTAGCGTGTGAACCAAGGCAGTGTAACACTATTCAGTGAGTGTCCACGTCAAGTCATTGGCGCTCTGGTTAACTACAGGCTAATGACTTTTTATAAGTAAAAAATTTGGGTTGTTCAAGTTAACTTCCAGAAAAATTGTTCACTCTGTTTATGTGTCATGAATGGGCATCAATTGGTAATCACTTAATGTTCAATAACTTTAATAAACCACCTTTAATATTCTTATGGGGATCACTTAATGTTTAGTAACTTGAAATGTTACCCTTTTAGTGATTATGCACTCTAATTTCTCGGAATAGCAGGTAGATATTGTTTGTAAAGGAATAACAGGTAGATATTGTTTATGAAGGAATAATAGGAAGATTTTTTTGTGAATGTAGCTAGTATGAAAAATTTTTTAGTGATTATTCTTGGAATAGTAGGTAGATATTGTTTAATTTCTCAGAATAGCAGGTAGATATTGTTTGTAAATATAATTAACATAAAATTAATATAGTTTTTAAAAAATTAGAATGTTTCATGAGAAGGAATTTTTAAGATCCAGTAATAATATCTAAATGATAAGTTAAATACATTTGGATCTCAATTAACCTCAAGCAATATCTGACAACAGGTAGCAGTTGTTAATCCAAGCTGAATCCTTCGTCCTTGAAGGGTTGTGTTGAATCTATCTTGTTCAACAAAACTAACACATGATTGGCCAGTGTATGAATACCTATAATTTCAAATATTATCGTTGTACATATCTCTGTATAATTTAGTCCTTCATATTCACATTCCATGTGAATTAAGCAGCAAATATTAAGTGAGCCACGACATAACTGTCATAACTATTGCAGTGTAGATGAAGGAGATAATATCCTTTCAAATATTTGTTATATAATTAAATAGTGATTGGATAAGGTTATAAAGTAAAATAATAATATATATTTTATGTTTATCCAGAGAATAACATATATTGTATACGTATAATATTATAATTTTAATTTTAATTGAGTATCATTTTTGTGACCGTTTAATTGGCAAGTACCATGAAAATAAGTGTTATGTACCAAGAGATTTGACGTTCAAATTTCTTTGACTTAGTCATGTCTATGGAAGGGGAATATATAGGCACCTAGGGTTATAGTGGTAGCAATGAGAATAGACCCCATGTCACATGAATAGAAAACCCCTAAGCGTGAGTTAATCACTATACATATATTTAATTAAACTAGTTCATTTACAAGTAAAAATTTCGTGAATAATCATTATGCATTGAAGAATATTCTGAATTTAGAATATTAACTTGGTTTAGATTGACCCTTTATCAAGGGTTAAATTTTGTTTAAATTATTAGGTAGTATAATGTATTTCAAACGTCTAGATGAAATTTCACTAAGGATAAGAATTAATACCTTTGTCATCATATAGATCAATTATCCATTGAAGAATATTTTTAATTTAGAATATTAACTTGTTTTAGATTGACCCTTTATCAAGGGTTAAATTTTGTTTAAACTAGTAGGTAGCATAATTTTTTTCAAATTTCTTGTTGACATTTCACCTCGAATAAGAATTAATACCCTTGTCATCATATAAATCAACAAATTATGAAATTTAGCCTTGCAATTACAAGCTAGTAAAGATACATAGTTAATTTAATGATATTATAAATTAGATGATTATTATTAATTAAGTAAATCTTATCAATTATTGAACCAAATAATTCTTACTTGAGTAATTGAACCAAATAATTGTTACTATTGAAAAACAATTTGTTCATGAATTTGAACTTCTCTTTATGTTTAAAAAAATGCGTGTAATTCATAAGTTAAGTAAAGGAGGGAAGTTGGGCACTACAAAATACTTGGTGACAAATCATCTAAACGAATTCAATAATATTGTAATTCAATTATTATATATTGATATTAACACTTCAAATGAAGATAAGTGCATCACTTTGTTGTATTACTTACAAGAGTTGTGGAATAGTTTGGTTGTTGCAATAAGTAGTGATGCAACTACTTTAAGTTTCGATGAAATAGTCTCACCCCCATTATTAGAGGAGATGATATGGAGGAACATGTAAAAGAAAAATGCAAATGCCTTACCTAGAAGAGGATGCTCCCAGGATAGAAATAAAACTAAGTCCTCAAGTGTGAGATCTATATATAGAGGAATATAGGAAGATTCATAAAGGTATGTTGGAGATGTTGAAAAAAAAGGAATTACATGAAACAATTTAGATCCAAAAATGTAGAGAAACGAAAGGGTTTTGAGGATGCTCCTTCTATAGTAACACAAACCTCCACAAAAAAAAGGAGAGGATGTGTACTTGAATTCTTTAAGCACACATGCAAATTATGAGGCATGGTTAGTTAGCTCAAGTGCATATTTCCATGACTCCTCATAGGGAGTGGTTTTGTGCGTATGAAAGGAATGCCAATAGTGATTTTTTCTTAGAAGATGATCCAATAGTCATAATCATAGGAAAAGGAAAATTCAAGTTGGAATTCATATATGGAAGAAATATGCCACTTCCTAATATTCTTCACATCCCAAGTTTAGCCAAAAAATTGATTTCTACAAGTAATATGAGCAATGTATGTTGGGATTCAAGTACCTAATTTACAATTTAGATAGAAAAAGCCAAAATATAGAGTTGAATAAGACACCTAAACTAGAGTAGAAGCTCAGTTAATATAAAATTTTAAATATCATGAGAGAGCTTAAAAAACAATGACACACCATAAAGAATTACACAACAAATAAATATTTTACCATGGATACTATTAACCAAGAAAAATAGCTAACATTGAGCTCCAGTGCTCCTATATTATCAACCAAATATTGCAACCAACCCACAATGGTTGTTGATCTTAGTCCACATCTAATACTAATGCATTCATCTTACATCTTTTAACTTTCAACGTTTTTCATTAGCCTTAGATCATGCTCTATTTATAGACATAGGAAAATTCTAATTTGAAGCATGTTGGATTAGCACAGGTGGATAAATATCATTGGCTAAGATCCTTGGAACCCTAAGATTCATAATGATTTTCCAACTATAGTCAATTTGACCACTACTATAAGTTTATTGTGTGCGTACACTCGACTAATATTTCTTTGGCTACTATAGTCTAATATCAACATTTTTTAGTTGTTTAAATACCCATTGAGTTCAAATGAGGTAACGATTCTTCCAAATTTACTATTGAATTACTGAATTAACCATCAAATTTTCCTCCTAGTTGGTTTGTTCATGACTAGAATTGTTGAGGTTTATTCCTAGTCGTGTTTCCTAAACATATCACTTGATTGACTGAACTCCAATAAAATTATTACTTAAAAAGAGTAAATCACCTCAAAATTATCCCCCTTGTTGTATTCTTTGAATGAACTATTAATGTTGTGCTTTTGGTGAACTTGGTATCCCAGGCTCCACTCCTCTCCGCATGAAGAGAATTTACCAACACTCACCAACTTTGTTAGAAATTCTGCAAGATTATTCATTGTGCATACTTTTACCAACAATACCTTCTTGATTTCCACCATGTTTCTAATGAAATAGTATTATAGATCAATATTTTTTTTTCATTGAATGGTAAGCCAAATTATTTTCAAGGATAATTGCACTTTTATTGTCACAACCTATCCTTTTCTTTTTGAGAAAACCTAGTCTTTGAACACAACTATCACCACCAAAATAATTCCTTGCTTGAATGAGTGGATTCCATGTTTCCAACCTCCATCATTGATAGTGCCATGATTAATTTGTAGAAATTTATAAACACAATAATGTATTTCTGGATTCTCCTAATCAAACAATTTAATCTTATGTTAAATACAGAATCCTTCCACTTAATTCTTTGTAGAAATTAAATCGCCAATTGAAAAACACATATGAAGAAAAATCAATTGCACATAACAAGACGTTTTACTGAGAAATCTTAAAGCTAAAAACCCCAACTATCATATATTATGTATATCAATTGATCTAAAATGTGATCGATTAAGTGTTGAGGTAGTTTGATTAGTTTGTCATTAAGATTGATTGTTAACTGAAGAGAGCTTTAAAGTGAAAGATGACATAAACCAACAACAACTAAATGATTAAAATACAGCATAAAATAGAGAGAAGAAGAACAAAATAGTTGATTCCGAAGTTCGTCCTTGGTGGATTGCATCTCTGGGTCCGCTTTATTAGGATTGAACCGAGGAAGTCTTTATACAGAAAAAACACCAGATTGACTATGCTCGCAAGCAATTCTGGTTACTGAAAATAGGAAGCTCACTCTCTCAACTTTCCTACACTTGTCTTTGCCCTGAATTCTGCCTCCAGACGGTGGAGCTATGCTGAAAAAAAAACTACCTCTATCCTGCTGAAACTGCACACTGAATTCTCTCCAAGCCTTGAAAAAGAATGTTGTGTTCATGAAGAAATGTCATTGTTTTAAATAAGAACTCACTCGTACCTTCTCTTTCTCCATTTAGCAATTTTTTTAGCTTTTGGTGGGATAAGAGGATCGATTTCTTCATGTACATGAACCTATGGATAAAATCCTTAACCTTTGGCGCTGAAATAAATACAAAAACCCAAAATTGACCTTATATTAAATTTCTTAACCATTTGGGCTAACTAACCGCGTAGAGGATTTAATACAGAGCATGTGACAGGTTTACTTTCCATCGGTTATGGTCTTGACTAATGATCAAAGCCTTGATCGACGGTTAGGCTTATCCCAATGCATATGTTCACATTTCCAACGCGGTCTCTGACTTACGGTTTAAATGTTATCGCATTTTGCTTTTTATTAAACTTTAATTGCAAACTGTTTTATTTGCAATGTATCATACCATAACCCGAATCATAGTGTTATTACATATAACCCATCATATGTTTATTGACCCAAACCTTAAAGGTTTTTGAAACATAGATTTAATACCCATAGCCCGAACCTTATTTAAAAAGGTTTTTTAATATGATTAAACTTTGCGCTTAAGATTTTTAATATATAGTTTTATAACCATGTTTAATGTATAGGTTTTTAATACCAAAGCGCTTAGGTCCTTTAGGTGTTAGGTTATATGTTTAGGTTTTAGGCTAGCTATTAGGGTTTAGGTCTAAGTATTTAGGGTTCAAACTTAGACAATTTTACAAAATGAAGGTATTACACCTTTTTAAACCCCTTTTTCTTAACCCATTACATGCCATTAACCCTTTTTCATGTTTTTTTCTTCAATGTTACAGGCGAAACTGGCGGATTGGAGACTGAACTGGAATTCGAACTGTTGCAGCTGACTGAACTTCTCTGCTAAATTGTAATGAACGAGATCCTCCTGGATCAATCCTCTCCACTTGAAAGCTTTTGGACCACAAAAGCTTGATTTTAAGAAGAAAATAAGTGAGGATACAAATTCTTCACTTTTCCGATCTCTATCCATTTACTCGAATTCATGCCCATGGGTCCCAATCGAAGATATTCCACATCTCTTTGCCTAGACGTATGAACTCTTCTGTCCAAGATGGTATCTTCCTGCAACTCTTTCATGTACTCAGGTGATAAGTCGTCAATAGAAGGGATCTGTATATCATCCTCAGAATCAATAATCATCTAAGGTTCATACAACTTCAAACTCTCAACATTCACAACTGAGTAAATATGCATATAAGGTGATAAATCTAATCGGAACAAATTATTGCCAATCTTCTCAGCAATTTTCAAGGGACCATACCTGATTAACTTCAGTTTCTTACCTTCCCCTTTTAACCTGTCTTTTTTTATATACAACCATACCTGTTTTCCGACCTGAAAATGATGATCGACTTGATGCTTGTCGTGGCGCAATTTGAACTTGGCCCGACTCTCTTTCAATTGATTCCAACTGCCCTATGTTTCTTTTGTATTTGAGAAGAGTGACCTTTCTGAATAACTTGTGCTTTTCCTTACTGCGGTATACACAACTTACCCAAATAATATAACAACTTGTCATAAATATGATAATTGTTTTATTCTATCTGAGTACTAAGAGTTAGCGATTCATAACTTTCTTTAAAATAATCATTAGTATTATACTGTTCTAAATAGCTTTCATGTTTCAATGAACTATTTTGCAATATTAATGAAGCATTCAAAGATAGTCTATTCATCATATCAGCTACTTTATTTATCACACCCTTCTTCTCAATTTCTAAGTGAATTTGCTGAATAAATCTCATCCAACTGTAGTAGTGAGATTGTTGCAACTTAGAGTGTGATTGAATGTATTGAAGCGGCTGATGATTTGTATGAATCACTGTTTTTTTACCCTTTGTATTACCACTAGCATATGTTTCAAATGGTTGTCTATGATCTATCAAAACTGAGATTGATGTTGTGAAGATTTTTTGCTTATCTGATTTAAAAACTTTAAAATTGACACACATTCCCCATGTCCCGTTTTTCTTATGAGCCAAAATTATGGGTGAACTGTATGGAGATGAACTGGGTTGCATGGATTCCATCCCTAGAATTTGTTGCTTTATTTCTTTACACTTTATAACTGACTTGTGACACATTCCATTATAAGGGGCATTAGACATCAATTGCATCTCATGTGATATTTCCTTTTTATGAAGAAGATGTTTTGGTTCTTTAACTAGATCTTGAAATGAATCTACCTATTTAACCAAATTACCTTCATACTGAAATTCACAGCCTGAACAAGTATCATTAAGATCCTTTCTCTTTTATAGACATGAGTATGTAACTCTTACTTGAACTTATTAAATGCTTCATCTGATTAGCATTAATTAAATTCAGGTGATTTTTTATTTTATGTGCATGAACGATGTACTTAATCCCATCTTTCTTGAGATGATACATATGTTCCTTCCTATAAAATACAGCATCACGATCATAGAGATAAGGGCTTCCTAAGACAACTCCACATATGTATAATGGTATCACATCTAGATACACTTCGTCGATATAGTTAGCTATGATTGCAAATTTTAACCGACACTATTTGGCAACATGAATTTGAGATTGTTCCTTTAACCATCCTAAAGGATATGGTTTTGGATGATTATGTGTTCTCAAATCCAATTGTTTAACCAATGACTCAGAAATCAAATTTTCTTGTGATCTCATATCAAACAATGTATCTATATTAGTATGCTTTGAAGTTACCCTTATATCAAATAACTCGATTATGTTTCCTTCATTCAATTGTTTGATGTTTGAAGAAGCAGAAGTACTAGCTTTAGAAGTTTTACCTTTTGTAACAATAGCAGTGATTTTTCGTTCATCACTTGAATCGGATCCCAAGTCCAAGCCTTGTTGGATTGTTGTTTCAGCCTTCTTTTCACCCTTCTTCATTTGGAACTTATTTCGATTTAGTTCCAGATGAAGTTTCCAACACCTAGCTTCATCATGGCTGATCCTTTGGCAATGTGTATAGGTAGGTATTTCATCTTCCTTCTGAGACGTGGCAGTCTTCTTTCCCTTTGACTTTCCCTTCTTTTTGTTGTCTTCGGTTTCCATCTTCTTGGATGTCTTTGGTGTAAACTTGAAAGTTCTACCTCCTGACTCTACATGAATAGCTTGAACACAAACTTCATCAAAGTCATTAGCATTGAACATTAATAATATATGCTGAAAATATGAAAGTAAACTGCCAATATACTTCAACAAAGTTTCTTTTTTGTCCAAAAGAAATACCAAGTGCTAATGCTTTCTTTCTGAATTCCTGTGTGAAATCCTAAACATTCTGTCCCTTACCTTGTTGCAAGCACTGCCAATCAATTACAACTTGCTGTGTGTGACCTAACGAATATAATTGTTTCTTTAGAGCTTTTATAAACTTAATCCATAAGGTGATAACTTTTCTTTACGATTTAAATCTATTTGTGTCTTACTTTCCCACCAGATGAAAGCAGTACCCCCCATTCTAAGAGTAGCTAATTGTATCTTTGTCTTATCATCAGTAATATCTTGAATACGACAATATAATTCTAACTATTTTACCCAATTATCTAGTTTCTCAGGGTTTAGTTCGCCATCCTACACAGGTAATTCGAACTTAACATCAAGTTTCAAAAGTGGAGTCTTAGGTTTCTTTTCTTTTTTTGATTCAGAACTAGAAGTAGAAGATGAAGAAGAAGATGATGGAGATGATGGAGGAGAAGGAGATTTATTTGTCTTGCCCTTACCCTTGTCCTTCTTTGATGCCTTCGAAGATGAAGTTGCATCTCTCTTCTTCTTGTGTTCATATAATTCTGCCAACATCTATTGCATGTTTATAAACATCTGATGGATTTGATTCTCATCAATGGGTTTCATTTCAGTAGCTTCAGGAGTCTCAACGTTCTTAGTCCCTGCCATCGTTGATTGATGAATGAATTTTCACATTACGATACCTGGATCAAATTCCCCAAGCTCACATCTTCCACGTTGCAATCCCAACCTGGTTAATATCCACTAACAAATAAACTACAAAACACAACCTACTGTGATACCAAAAAATGATCTGAAATGTGATCGATTAAGTGCTGAGGTAGTTTGATTAGTCTGTCATTAATATTGATTGTTAACTGAAGAGAGCTTTAAAGTGAAAGACGACATAAACCATCAACAAATAAATGATTAAAATACAACATAAAACAGAGAGAAGAAGAAGCAAACAGTTGATTACGGAGTTCATCCCTAGTGGACTACATCTCCGGGTCTGCTTTCAAGTGGGCGTTCGCTTTATTAGGATTGAACTGAGGAAGTCTTTATACAGCAAGAACACCAGACTAACTATGCTCACAGGCACTTCTAGTTACTGAAAATAGGAATCTATCTCTCTCAGCTTTTCTATGCCTGCCTTTACGCTCAATTCCGCCTCCAGAAAATGGAGCTATGCTGAAAAAAAACCGCCTCTATCCTGCTGAAACTGCACACTGAATTCTCTCCAAGCCTTCAAAAAAAAGGGTGTGTTCATGAAGAAATTTCATTGGTTTAAATAGGAACTCACTTGAACCTTCTCTTTCTCCATTTAGAAATTTGTTTAGCTTTTTGTGGGATAAGATGATTGAATTCTTATGTACATGAACCTATGGATACAATCCTTAACCTTTGGTGCTGAAATAAATACAAAAACCCAAAATTGACCTTATATTAAATTTCTTAACCATTTGGGTTAGCTAACCGGGCAAAGGATTTAATACGGAGCATGTGACAGTTTTAATTTATGGCGGTTACGATCTTGACCAACGATCATGGTCTTGATCGATGGTTAAGCTTATCCCAACACATATGTTCACATTTTTTACGCTGTCTCTGGCTTATGGTTTAAATGTTTTAACACTGTGGGTTTTATTAAATTTTAATTGCAAACTTTTTTATTTGCAATGTATCATACCATAACCCGAATCATAGTGTTATAACATATAGCCCATCATATGTTTATTGACCCGAAACATAAAGGTTTTTGAAACATAGATTTAATACCCATAGCCCGAACCTTATTTATAAAGGTTTTTTAATATGATTAAACTTTGCACTTAAGATTTTTAACATATAGTTTTATAACCATGTTTGATGTATAAGTTTTTAATACCAAAGCACTTAGGTCCTTTAGGTGCTAGGTTATATGTTTAGGTTTTAGGCTAGCTATTAGGGTTTAGGTCTAGGTATTTAGGGTTCTAACTTATAACTTTTTAGAAAATGAAGGTATTACACCTTTTTAAACCCCTTTTTCTTAACCCATTACATGCCATTAACCCTTTTTCATGTTTTTTTCTTCAATGTTATAGGCAAAACTGGCAGATTGGATAATGAACTGGAATTCAAATTGCTGGAGCTGACCGAAATTCTCTGCTGAATTGTAATGAACAAGATCCTCCTGGATCAATCCTCTCCACTTGAAAGCCTTTGGACCACAAAATCTTGATTTTAAGAATACAATAAGTGAGGATACAATCCCTCACTTTTCCGATATCTATCCATTTACTCAGATTCATGCCCTTGAGTCCCAATCGAATATATTCCACATCTCTTTGGCTGGACGTATGAACTCTTCTGTCCAAGATGGTATCTTCCTGCAACTCTGTCATGTACTTAAGTGATAAGTCGTCAATAGAAGGGATTTGTATATCATCCTCATAATCAACAATCATTGGAGGTTCAAACAACATCAAACTTTCAACATTCATAGCTGAGTAAATATGCATATAAGGCGGTAAATCTAATTGGAATGCATTATTTCCAATCTTCTCAACAATTTTGAAGGGACCATACCTGATTAACTTCAGTTTCTTACCTTCCCCTTTTAACCTGTCTTTTCTGATATACAACCGTACTGTTTGCTGACCTGAAAATGATGATCTACTTGATGCTTGTTGTGGCACAATTTGAACTTGCCATGACTCTCTTTCAACTGATTCCATACTTCCCTATGTATCTGTTATATTTGAGAAGAGTGACCTTTCTGAATAACTTGCGCTTTTACTTTCTGCGGTATACACAACTTACCCAAATAATATAACAACTTGTGATAAATATGATAATTGTTTTCTTCTATTTGAGTACCAAGAGTTAGCGATTCATAGCTTTCTTTAAAATTATCATCAGTATTATATTGTTCTACATAGCTTTCTTGTTTCAATGAACTATTTTTCAATATTAATGAAGCATTCAAAGATTGTCTATTCATCTTATCAGCTACTTTATTTATCACACCCTTGTTCTCAATTTCTAATTGAATTTTCTGAATAAATCTCATCCAACTGTAGTAGTGAGATTGTTGCAACTTAGACTGTGACTGAATGTATTAAAGCGGCTGATGATCTGTATGAATCACTGTTTTATTACCCTTTGTATTACCACTAGCATATGTTTCAAATGGTTGTCGATGATCTATCAAAACTGAGATTGATGTTGTGAATATTTTCTGCTTAACTGATTTAAAAACTTTAAAATTGACACACATTCTCCACGTCCCGTTTTTCTTATGAGCCAAAATTATGGGTGGACTGCATGGAGATGAATTGGGTCGCATGGATTCCATCCCTGGAATTCGTTTCTTTATTTCTTTACACTCTATCACTAACTTGTGACACATTCCATTATTAGGGGCATTAGACATCAACTACATCTCAAGTGATATTTCCTTTATATGAATTAGATGTTTTGGTTCTTTAACTAGATCTTGAAATGAATCTACCTTTTTAACCAAATTACCTTCATACTGAAATTCACAACCTGAACAAGTATCATTAAGATCCTTATGTTTCTCTTTTATCGACATGAGTATGTATCTCTTACTTGAACTTATTAAACGCTTCATCTCATTAACATTAATTAAATTCAAGTGATTTTTTATTTTATGTGCCCAAACGATGTAGTTAATCCCATCTTTCTTGAGATGATACATATGCTCCTTCCTATAAAATACTGCATCACGGTCATAGAGATAAGGGATTCCTAAGACAATTCCACATACGTCTAATGGTATCACATCTAGATCCACTTCGTCGATATAGTTAGCTGTGATTGCAAATTTTAACCGACACTGTTTGGTAACATGAATTTGAGATTGTTCCTTTAACCATCCTAAAGGATATGGTTTTGGATGATTATGTGTTTTCAATCCCAATTATTTAACCAATGACTCAGAAATCAAATTTTCTTGTGATCTCGTATCGAACAATGTATCTATATTAGTATGATTTGAAGTTACCCTTATATGAAATAACTCGATTCTTTTTCCTTCATTCAATTGTTTGATGTTTGAAGAAGCAGAAGTACTAGCTTCAGAAGTTTTACCTGTTGTAACAATAGCAGTGATTTTTCCTTCATCACCTGAATCGGATCCCAAGTCCAAGCCTTGTTGGATTGTTGTTTCAGCTTTCTTTCACCCTTCTTCGTTTGGAACTTCTTTGGCTTTAGTTCAGATGTAGTTTCCAACACCTAGCTTCATCATGGCCGATCCTTTGGCAATGTGTACAGGTAGGTCTTTCATCTTCCTTCTGAGCTGTGGCAGTCTTCTTTCTCTTTGACTTGCCCTTCTTTTTGTTGTCTTCGGTTTCCATTGGCTTGGATGTCTTTGGTGTAAACTTGAAAGGTCTACCTCTTGACTCAACATGAATATCTTGAACACAAACTTCATCAAAATCATTAGGATTGAACATTAATAATGTATGCTGCAAATATGAATGTAAACTGCCAATATACTTCAACAAAGTTTCTTTTGCATCCAAAGAAATACCAAGTGCTAACACTTTATTTCTAAACTCTTGTGTGAACCCTTGAACATTCTGTCCCTTACCTTGTCGCAAGTGCTACCAATACCTTACAACTCGCTGTGTGTGACCCAACGAATATAATTTTTTCTTTAGAGCTTTTATAAACTTAGTCCATGAGGTGATTGTTAGCCCCCCTATGAAATTCTTGACAAGCAAGCTGGGGGCTAGTTTGCTCTGGAGCCTCCAAGGAATGCCTTTCCCCTGAAAATTCATCCTCCTTGGAGTCTTTGTGTGTTGTGCCTAACATATGGTTCCTCTACTGATTCATTTCTCAAAAATCCTATTATTCCCTCCTTTACCCCTGCGAAATACATTAGTTCCCCTTCTTTTCCCTTTATCCAAATTCCCTTTCTTCCCCCCCAAGATTCCCCCTCTCTATGCCTAAATCCCCCAAAATCCCCTATAAATTTCCCCATCTCCCTTATTTCCCTAGTTTCCCCCTCCATCTCCCCTATCGTTACCCTTTTATTGCCCCCAAAACGCATTAAAAATGAATTAAAATGATAAATTTTATGTTTTTGGGTCTTAGCCTTTCTTCTAATAGCCCCGTGCCCTTTTCCTTCCATAGAACCCGGCGCCGTGACCGAAGCGTTTCCCCTGCGAGGGCTTTACTCCATCCGTAGAGTCAAAACATGGAGCCCCCATAATTGACTCCTCAGGATGTGGGAAAACCCGATCGAACGACTGTCATTCACTACGGGGGGTCGCTCCAAAATCTCATGGTCGTACACCTTGGCCCCCCCGCAGTTCATCTCCACCGTCAGTTTAAATCCGCGGATCGACGGTTCATAGCCAGAGCGCTTCGGGTGCATTTTCCACCGTTGATCCGTCCCAGATCTAACGGTGCGGAGCGCGCCCGAAATGGAGGTCCCCACTCCATGCGCTGTTTTCCAAAACCTGCCGGTAAATTCCGCACCGCTCATCTGCGGACGGCGGTTTTCCTCCATCGCCCAGTGATTCCATACATTACCTGCCGCGTGTCCGAGTGTACTATTTCAAAAACCGCCTATTTCGTGCATTATCTCCTGGACGAAAGCCAGGTAGCGGAATTCACCTCAGCCGTCAGATCTTGGAGCCCTCATCCAACGACGCTCATTCATCGAACCTGCGCCCTTCTTAACGCCCGATCATCGTACCCGTTGGCCCACCGTCTGTCGTTCTCAACCGTCGATCTCCACCCCGATGGACGGCCTAGGTTCGTTTTTCTTCCGTTGACCGTTCCTCGTCACCCCGCCTCGCCACATCACCTCCACGTGTCCTTGTCGTACGCCCGCATGTCTCACTGCATATATTTGTTTCCGAAGTCATTTTTACGTGGTTTTCCCATGCAAACTGTCTTCGCTGCGCATCCGCCTCCCACATTTCATCGCTTCACTACGTTTTTTAGCCATGTCCCTGCCTGCACGTCCGTTTCATCCATCCACATCTCCTGCCACCCTCGTCCATGGATTTCTTCACAGTTTTTGTGTTCTTGCAGGGTTTCCAAAGGTGAAAGACTTTTTGTTTCTGTTGTACCATCTTAATGGAGGAGTTTGCAGACATAATTAAATCCAAGGGCCGGCGCTGCTATAGAATTGTCAAGGAAAGTGGCTAATGGGATTTGCACTAAAGAAAAGCAGGATTCCGAACTCTGAAAATCTCCCATCACCATTAAAACCCGAGCTACCCTGTCAGAAGAAAATGAAGCAGCAGAGTGTTTCAGTGCAGAGAAAAAGGGAGATTAAAGCGAGCTTGTGAAGATCTTGAGCTTTTAATCCAAAGTTTAGAGGGCAAAGCAGCAGATTACAGACCCCGAGGATCAATCAAAAGATCCTGAGCACAAGCAAAAGGTAATATCTGGGTTTTTCATCAGCAGAATGTTTTTTCTTCATCAAGTACATGGCGCCCATACTGTTTCATTTACACACCGTGTCCCTGAAGAGAATTCCACCAGACAACAGTTCAAAACCACCGGAGCATTTATGTGACAGACCTTTCAGTAGTTTATTTTATTTTTGTTCAAGACACCAGGAGTACTTCAGCCAAAATATGTCAAGATCATATCCAAAGTAGATCATTCTTTCACAAGGAAGGTGACAGAGATTAAATATACAACATGTCAAGCAGAATGGGTTTCGGCCCTGCATTCATTGTTATGTTTAATGATACATTTAATTTTGACCTACTCCTTCAGTCGATCTTAGGTTCATCCTTTGCTATAAAGCACAGAAGAAAACTTTGTAATGGTTGTTGGTTGTTGATGAGACATCAGTGAAATGCAAGTATTTTCCTCTTAATACAAGTTCTCTGTGTATATTGTAAGACAGACTGAGGCTAGATGTATTCAGACTGAATGTTCAAGCTATGGGCTATGATGTACCTGATTAGTGTTGTTTTTAATATGACAAGCATGTTTCTTTGGATCCTAATCTAAAGCAACTGGTGATGTTTTCCTTTCTCTGTATTTGTGACTGACTTGCTTTCATTTCATCATATTTCTTCAGGCTCGCATCAAAATTTTGGCATAATATTTACCCTTGATAGGTACCTTATGCTGCTGCTCTCCCAGCCCTTTATGTTTTCTGCTTATATGTGTATCTGAATATCGATTTCAATTGATTTAACCAGTGTAGTGGATGATATTTCCTGCTCTCTGATGTATGAATTGATGAAGTCCATGTTTAGATGTTCTTGGTAGAATTTAGCTGGAAGGTTTGGGAACACTGGGGATTAGAGTTAGCCATGTCCACTAGGATCTTTGCATGACCAGCTAGCCTTTCTAAGATCCCTTGTAATTACCTCTAATTCTGTCCAAGCAGGCCTGGAGTTAAATGACCTCTGGTCTGATCTATAGAAAGAGTTGGTTGGTTCTCCTCCTTTCATTTTCTGTCCTTAATGTCCCATCCCAAATATCTCCTTTAAGATCCAAATGCTCTAGATGACTAGCCCAATTGAAAGCTTGCACATTAATTACAAGTAAATCCTTTCTTGACTCCATAGCCCAATGGCTTTGATGTCCCCTGAGTTATCTACCTTTGCCTAAATTCCCTTGTTGTCCATCCTTGTCTTATATTGGAACCTTCCTTCCTGATTCCCAACAACCAAACATAAACAATCAAACAAACAACCCTGAGCCTATAACTAGCCTAAAATCATAACATCCGAGCTTCAAAGACATATACTTGGACTCATATAGAGAGATCCCTCTCTGGACCTAGGAGGGCTAGATCCTAAGGTCCCAAAGTGGTTCTATGTTGTCTCATCTTTTGGTCTCTGTCAACCTGGCCAAAACATGGGAACCCCAACATAATGGCGACTCCGCTGGGGAATTCTGAGTACATTTCACCTTAAACATTCGTAAAAGACTCAGAAACTTAGAACTCTGGTTAGGTTGACGGTAAATCACCCCTTTCTTGAATCGACCTCCATTATTGAATATCCACCATACTCTTAGACAGAGCCTGGAAAGGGCCAGGTAGCCTCCAGATCTCATCCTCTTTTCAGAGGTGACATATCTGATAAATGCCCTCCCAGTCAATCTCTGGTTGGAGCTTGCTGTTTTAGTGGAGATTCCTAAAAGGTGATAGTGCCTGAGCACTGTGGTGGACAGTGTACCCCTTAGAAACATCCTAAACCCTCCACCTGGCGACTCCATTGTTCCTAAACGAAAAGACTCCACTGGTGATCAGTAGGCCTACTGATTATCTTGGTTTCACAATCAAACTCCACTGGGAGGCCAGCTCCTGAGACAACATTAATCACAGTAGAAGTGACAAATAGGGTTAAGCTGCTTGGCTTATAAACAGCATTCTGGCTTACAGAACCATCCACACAAGAGCTTATCCCAACCCCGACCCACCGGAAATAGTTGAAAATCCAGAGAGTATCCTCAAAGGAGCTCCTACACCTAAAAGACCAACCATTTCCAGCCACATTCTTAGAGCTAATTCTGCACCAGAAAACCTAACAGCTCTAGCCCCTTTTCTCCCTGACCTAGACCTACCTAACAGTTTATCAAGAACTAGTTCATTCAATCATCTAGACCAGCAATACCTCGGAGTTTACAATACACCATCAAACAGTGGTCAAAAAACTAGGGACAGTGAAACCCCTCCTACCACACCACCTGATTTTCACTTCCTTCAAAACTTGGGGCTCTCTCACCCTATATTTGCTCAACAGACTTCTACTGGGCCAAACATCCCTGTCATCCAAATACCAGCTGCTCAAGCTAACCCTATACCCCATCAGAACATCATTATGGCAGCCTGGTATGCACCTTTGCTTTTACCTCAACCCTTGTTACCCTTGCCCAATGATTATCAGTCAAAAATCCCACACTTCACTGCTAAAGAGTCCATAACAGCTCAGCAACATGTAGATAAAATGGAGGACTCTTTTGATTATATGGAAATTGATGATGAAACAATCAAAATGAGGGTCTTTGCCCAAAGCTTAGGAGGTGAGGTGAAGAAATGGTTTAAAGGTTTACCTCCTGGTAGTATTCAAGATCTCCCTGCATTATACCAAACCTTCATAAACAAATTGGAGGTTAGAGCAAACCCTCGCCAACTCCTACTAGAATACATGTCCCTTAAGAGGAACGTAGGAGAGAGTGTTCACGATTACACCACTAGATTCAACAGCATTTATAATGCTCTCCCTCCACACATGAAACCTCCACAAGGTATGGCCCTAGCTAAGTATCCTGATGGATTTGATGCTGACCTAGCCTATGAGCTTAGAGACAAAGAATACACCACCCTGGAAGACATGCAGAAAGGAGCAATAACCATAGAAGCAAACTTAATGGAAAAAAGGGCAAGATTAAAAGCTGAAAAAAGGGTAACATATAGGGATGACAACGTAGCTTCCACGTCTGATCCCAAATATGACAGACTATCCAAAAACGTGGAAGAGCTACAACAAATGATAAAGAGGATGGTTGTCCAAAACAATAACCAAAACCAGAACATTAGAAGAAACAATGTTGCCCCCAACAGACAAAGAGAGTCAGATCAACAAATTATTCCCCCATTTCAAGAAAATTTTTTAGATGAGGACGAGGGAATCATCGAAGATTCTGAAGGGAATACAATAAACATGTTTGAAGCAGAGGACTCAGTCCTTAACTGTGATTCAGAGGAAGACCATGTCCTCACCTACATATTGGGAGGAGGAACGGTTAGAAACTGAAGACTACAGATTAGGATTTGAAAATGCCATGTTACAGGTCAGGGAACATTGTGAACTTAGGAGCAAGAAAAGCCAAGATACTTCCAAAGCCAAGACTCTTGAGGTAACCATCAAGAAGAGACCTGACAAAACTTCCAAAGCAACCTCTGCAAATGGCAAAACAGCAGCTGAAAGTTCTGGTAAACACAAGGAAAAAGACAACCAAAACACCGAAAAACAAGGTCAACCAACTAGCAGTACTAACACCACAGTTAGTGCTCCTGATACAACAGTTCCCAACCCTGTACATAGTGAAAAATCACAAACTGATTCAGCTACTAAAGCAGTAGCAAATAAAACAGAATTGAACATTACAAAGGTCCAGTCCACTTTCAATCTAGAGAGTGAGATTGCAAAAATCAAAATCTATGTACCATTATCTGAGCTGGCCACTCAGGATGTATATAAAGGCCAAATTTTGAAAGCATTAAATCTGGGAGAAATGAATGATTCTGTAAATTTGAATGATGATCAACCAGCCCTACTCTTTGGTCCCAAAATTGAAGGAAAATTTCAGGAAGGGGTAGTTCCACCTTTTTATATCAGTCTCAACATTCATGACAAAATACTCCACAATGCCATGCATGATTCTGGAGCATCACACAACTTAATGCCTAAGGTAGTGATGGAGAGGCTAGGCTTAGAAATTACCAGACCTTACAAAGACTTATACTCATTTGACTCTAGTAGAGTAAAATGCCTAGGCCTCATCAAAGACTTATGTGTGAGTTTAACCCAGATTCCTGCCAAATGTATGGTCATGGATGTTGTGGTGGCAGATGTGCCACCAAAGTATGGCATGCTATTGTCAAGATCATGGGGAGCCAAACTGCAAGGAACAATGCAGATGGATGGCTCATATGCCACTATCCCTATATTTGGCCAACTTAGAAAACTGTATAGAGAGTCTCAGATGAAATTTTTAGTCAGTAGCCCCGAGAAACCTGAAAACTCACCATTATACTCTGTACATACAAATCTAGACTCTTTTATCCTCTACAATGACCAATCCGCAGAAGAGCCAAGATCAAATAATGGAAATACAAACATACCGCCCATGGATTTCGACATAATGGCTACTCTGGAAGAATATGAAGAAGAAGACCATGGGAAAACTGCTGAAAATATAAATCTGAATGAAACAGAAACAGAACAAAAACAGCAAGCTAGCCACCTCCCTAATCTCCATGCCCATAATGAACCGCAAAACGACCCCCCTCCTAGCACAAACCTCACAACTCCACATAATGGCGAATCCAGCTGTAGGGGAGGGGATGAAGACGGAGTAAAAAACGAACCCCTATGGGAAATTAACTTTGATGGGTCATGTACTAGGCAGAGTGCTGGAGCAGGAGTGTGGCTGGGTAACACTGAAAATGATCACGCAGAGGGCCATGCCGTCAATCTGCATTTCAAATGCATGAATAATATTGCAGAATATGAGGCTCTCATCTTGGGCTTAAATCTGTTGAAAAAATTAGGAGCCCATAGGATAGCTGTGAGAGGATACTCAGAGTTAGTGATCAAACAGGTGAATGGTGAGTATTCAGCAAAACACCCCAGGCTTAGGGCATACAGGAATGATACTCTAGATTTTCTGAAAACGTTTGTTGAATATGAGTTAGTATTCATTCCTAGGGGGCAAAACGCAGTTGCAAATGGGTTAGCTTGTATAGCTAGCTAATATCCTAAGGCCCCAGTTGACCAACAAATTATCATTCAGACCAAATTCAGGCCTGCAGTGCCAGACAATGAAAAATATTGGCAGTTCTTTGAAGGAGACAAACAGATCGAAGATTTCTGGGTGGGCAAGAGTGAGTTTGAATTTTCTGATTTAGACTCGATTTCTGATGATAGCTGCCCAAGCAAGGATCCCCCAGATGAGAAAGAAACATCTTGTAACATAGAAATAAATTCTCTTTCCGAGCAAACTGGAATTCCAACCGAAAATGGTGAAAACGAAGATACAAAAGAAGTAGAGGTGTTGCAGGCCAAAGATAAGAACATACCCAAAGGCTTGGCACCCTTAGAGGACCTTTTTTACTTTGATGACATAGAAAAAAAGCCCAAAATTGAACATGTTGATTCTGATGTGGAAGAATGCAACATTGGCACTAAAGACAGACCCAAAATGATAAAACTGGCTAAGTCTATACCTACAAGCATGAAGAAAAAATACATTGACTTGTTTAAGGAATTCATTGATGTGTTTGCATGGAGCTATGAAGACTTAAAAGCCTATGACACCAACATCATACAACATAAGATACCACTAAAGGAAAATCAGAAGCCTTTCAGACAAAAACTTCGAAGAATCAATCCAAAACAATTGCCTGCAGTAGAGAAAGAGATCAGGAAGATGTATGATGCAGGCATAATTGTTCCTGTGAGGTTTTCTGATTGGGTGTCAAACTTAGTGGCTATAAGGAAGAAAATAGGAGAGATCAGACTATGCATAGAGTTCAGAAACCTCAATAGAGCCTCCCTGAAAGACAACTACCCCTTGCCTAGAATGGAACATATCCTACAAAAGGTAGCGGGCTCTAAGAGAATCTCCCTGCTTGATGGTTTTTCAAGATACAACCAAGTTCTGGTACTCCCAGAAGATCAACTCAAAACAGCTTTTACCACTCCATGGGGCACCTTCATGTACTTGAAAATTCCCTTTGGATTGATGAATGCTAGAGCTACCTTCCAGAGAGCGATGGACATAGCTTTCTCAGAGGAGATAGGACACTTCATAGTTATCTACTTGGATGACTTGACTGTCTTTTCTAAAACTGAAGAAGAACAGATGAAACATCTGAGGAAAGTATTTGAAAAATGTAGAAGGTATGGTCTGTCCCTAAATCCTAAGAAAACTGTCTTTGGGCTGCAAGAAGGTAATATTTTTGGCCACATCATATCCGAGAAAGGGATCAGGATAGACCCACAGAGGGTTGAGGGAATACTCCAAATCACACATCCCATAAACATCAAGGAGTTGCAGTCCTTCATAGGGAAGATCAATTTCCTTAGGAGATTCATTCCAAATCTTGCCGAACATCTTAGAAAAATGACTGAAATGCTAAAGAAAGATGCAGGAATTAAGTGGACTGTTGAAGCCAAGAAATCTTTTGAGTCAGTAAAAATTGCACTCACTCAGGCCCCTGTCCTTATCAGCCCTGACTTCTCAAAAGATTTTCTGATCCTTTCATTTGCTTCCCAACATACAATAGCTGCAATTTTGCTGCAGAAAAATTCAGAAGGTAATGAACAGCCTATAGCCTTCTTCAGTAAAGCCTTAAGAGATGCACCCTTAAAGTACAACATCATGGAAAAGCAGGCCTATGCCCTGATCAAGGCCTTAAAAGACTTTAGGGTGTACATTTTGCATTCTCACACCATTTCTTTCATGCCAAATATAGTGGTTAAGGATATCTTGTCCCAAGACCCAGATGGGAAAAGGGGCAAATGGATTGCTACCATCTTGGAATACGACCTTGAAATAAAACCCACCAAACTGATCAAAGGTCAAGGACTAGCCCAATTAATGGCTGAATCAAACTTGCAGGCCCTTGACATTAATATGATAAATGCCCTAGATGAGCAGGAATGATTGCCCCATCCAACTGTTGAGGAGCAGTTTCGGAACTCTCCTTGGTATACTGATATCCTTTATGTGCTCACTAATCTCAATGCCCCTCCAGAACTGTCCAAAACAAAGGCCAGATTCATAAAACTCAAAGCTAGAAATTATTGTATTTTGAATGAGAATATATATTGGAAAAACCCAAATGGCCTATTGCTGAAGTGTTTGTCTGAAACTGAAGCTGAAAGAATCAAACAAGAATTCCATGTTGGGGAGTATGGAGGCCACCTGAGTTGGAAAACCACTGCAAATAAGATACTCAGGGCTGGTTACTATTGGCCTACACTCTTTAGTGATGTCCATAAAATGATTCTTGCCTGCCACAAATGCCAAATCTTTGAGGGCAAAAGAAAGCTCCTTCCCCTCCCTCTGCAACCGATCACCATAGAAGGCCCTTTCATGCAATGGGGCCTAGATTTTATTGGGGAAATTCACCCTTCTTCTTCTGGGCAACACAAATGGATCCCGACTAGCACAGATTACTTCACTAAATGGATAGAAGCCATACCCACTAGGAATGCCACTGATTTTGTCATCATTAGGTTCCTAGAAGACTTCATCCTATCTCGTTTTGGCTGTCCAAGGAAAATAATCACTGACAACGCTGCTGCTTTCGGATCCAAAAGAATGGTTGATTTCTGTCACAGGTACGGAATAGCACTTGGACATTCAACTGCCTATTACCCCCAGGGTAATGGTCTAGCTGAATCATGAAATAAAAGCTTGGTTACAATCGTTAAGAAGCTGCTGGAAGAGAACAAAAGGTCATGGCATAAAAATTTGATACATGCCTTGTGGGCAGACAGACTCACTACAAAGAAATCTATTGGCATGTCACCCTTCCAGCTGGTTTATGGGACTGAAGCAATTTTTCCCACAAGCCTTGGAGTCCCAGTTTTCAAGCTTGTCCAGGAGATCCAATCAGAGGAAAACATCATGATAAGGAGAATTAATGAAACAATCCATCTTCAGCAAACAAGGAAGTAGGTTTATAACAGAGCCATCAGAGTCCAAGAAAACATAAAAAGGCAGTTTGAAAAAAGAACCAAAGCTTCAGATTTCAAGGTTGGAGATAAGGTTCTAAAATGGGATTCGAGAAGAGAGGACAAAGGTAAACATGGAAAATTTGACAGCCTGTGGCAGGCTCCTTACATGATTCAAGCTACTGTGGGTCCTAATGTGTTTTTTCTACAAGATCTTGATGGCACAAAATTGTTTGGGGGTCCTGTCAATGGCAGGATGCTCAAACATTACTTCTATTGATTTTCCATTTCCAGTTTCATCTCCATTGTACATACCATTGCAAGTTTTCATTTTCAGAAAAAAAAGAAAATGTTCCAAAAAACAGAATGAAAAGAGAGGTTCAGACATGCTCAAAGCATGAACCTCTGAAGTAAAAAACATGGCTCAAACCTGATCAAAATCCGAGCCAAAGGAAGCAGAATAGCTGGTCCTAATAAGCTCAAAATCTGGACCAGCAGTGAAAAGAAGAATCAGCTCTAATCTGCCCAAAACCAGAGCTGAAGCAAAGAAAAGAGGTGACTCAAATATGCTCAAAACCTGAGTCACAAGAAAGAAAGAAGAATGTTTCAAAGTTTCAGAATTCCATACCTTCACAGTTTTGTCTTCTACAAGTTTCTGTCCAGCAAGTCAGACAGTCTAATCCTGGCTTGGCTGTGTTTAAATTTCCTGTCTTAGAATGTAGGTGAAGAAACCTGTTGGACATTTTAATCCCAACAGGTAGTAGTGTAGGTAGAGAAACATGTGAGACAAACAGTCTAATCTGGTCTCATGGAGCAATAAAGGTAGATTTAGAATAGGTTTGTTTTCGTTTTGCAAAATAAAATGTAAAGGGTCTGCTAGTTCAAATGCACCCAAGGGAAAATTGTAGAACTGTAGTTTGGGTAGGTAGATTGGTTGGGAAATACTTTTGCTGATGTTTCTATCATACTGTGGTAGCTAAAATTGAAGGAGAAAGATGGCTTATAATAGCAGGCAACTGACCTTTTCCAAAGATCATTTTTGGTTTCTTGACTCCTCCAAGGAGAAGCCATCCCCATGTGGAGCCACTGTTAGCCCCCCTATGAAATTCTTGACAAGCAAGCTGGGGGCTAGTTTTCTCTGGAGCCTCCAAGGAATTCCTTTCCCCTGAAAATTCATCCTCCTTGGATTCTCTGTGTGCTGTGCCTAACATATGGTTCCTATGCTGATTCATTTCTCAAAAAGCCTATTATTCCCTCCTTTACCCCTGCGAAATACATTAATTCCCCTTATTTTCCCTTTATCCGAATTCCCTTTCTTCCCCCCCAAGATTCCCCCTCTCTATGCCTAAATCCCCCAAAATCCCATTTAAATTTCCCCATCTCCCTTATTTCCCTAGTTTCCCCCTCCATCTCCCCTACCGTTACCCTTTGATTGCCCCCAAAACGCATTAAAAATGAATTAAAATGATAAATTTTATGTTTTTGGGTCTTAGCCTTTCTTCTGATAGCCCCGCGCCCTTTTCCTTCCATAGAACCCGGCACCGTGACCGAAGCGTTTCCCCTGCGAGGGCTTTACTCCATCCGTAGAGTCAAACCATTGAGCCCCTGTAGTTGACTCCTCGGGATGTGGGAAAACCCAATCGAACGACTGTCATTCACTACGGGGGGTCGCTCCAAAATCTCATGTCCGTACACCTTGGCCCCCCCGCAGTTCATCTCCACTGTCCGTTTAAATCCGCAAATCCACGGTTCATAGCCAGAGCACTTTGGGCACATTTTCCACCGTTGATCTGTCCCAGATCTAATGGCGCGGAGCGCGCCCAAAATGGAGGTCCCCACTCCATGCGTTGTTTTCCAAAACCCGCCGGTAAATTCCGCACCGCTCATCTGCGGACGGCGGTTTTCCTCCATCGCCCAGCGATTCCATACATTACCTGCCGCATGTCCGAGTGTACTATTTCGAAAACTGCCCATTTCACGCATTATCTCCCGGACGAAAGCCAGGCAGTGGAATTCACCTCGGCCGTCAGATCTTGGAGCCCTCATCCAACGGCGCTCATTCATCGAACCTGCGCCCTGCTTAACGCCCGATCATCGTACCTGTTGGCCCACCGTCTGCCGTTCTCAACCATCGATCTCCACCCCGATGGACAGCCCAGGTTCATTTGTCTTCCGTTGACCGTTCCTCGTCATCCTGCCTCGCCACATCACCTCCACGTGTCCTTGTCGTACACCCGCATGTCTCACTGCATATATTTGTTTCCGAAGTCATTTTTACGTGGCTTTCCCATGCAAACTGTCTTCGCCCCGCATCCACCTCCCATATTTCATCGCTTCACTGTGTTTTTTAGCCATGTCCCCGCCTGCACGTCCGTTTCATCCAACCACATCTCCTGCCACCCTCGTCCATGGATTTCTTCACAGTTTTTGTGTTCTTGCAGGGTTTCCAAAGGTGAAAGACTCTTTGTTTCTGTCGTACCATATTAATGGAGGAGTTTGGAGACATAATTAAATCCAAGGGCCGGCGCTGCTATAGAATTGTCAAGGAAAGCGGCTGATGGGATTTGCACTAAAGAAAAGTAGGATTTCGAACTCTGAAAATCTCCCATCACCATTAAAACCCGAGCTACCCTGTCATAAGAAAATGAAGCAGCAGAGTGTTTCAGTGCAGAGAAAAAGGGAGATTAAAGCGAGCTTATGAAGATCTTGAGCTTTTAATCCGAAGTTTAGAGGGCAAATCAGCAGATTACAGACCCCAAGAATCAATCAAAAGATCCCGAGCACAAGAAAAAGGTAATATCCGGGTTTTTCATCAGCAGAATGTTTTTTCTTCATCAAGTACATGGTGCCCATACTATTTCATTTACACACTGTGTCCCTGAAGAGAATTCCACCAGACAACAGTTCAAAACCACCAGAGAATTTATGTGACAGACCTTTCAGTAGTTTATTTTATTTTTGTTCAAGACACTAGGATTACTTCAGCCAAAAGATGTCAAGATCATATCCAAAGCAGATCATTCTTTCACAAGGAAGGTGACAGAGATTAAATATACAGCATGTCAAGCAGAATGAGTTTCAACCCTGCATTCATTGTTATGTTTAATGATACATTTAATTTTGACCTACTCCTTCAGTTGATCTTAGGTTCATCCTTTGCTATAAAGCACAGAAGAAAACTTTGTAATGGTTGTTGGTTGTTGATGAGATATCAGTGAAATGCAAGTATTTTCCTCTTAAGACAAGTTCTCTGTGTATATTGTAAGACAGACTGAGGCTAGATGTATTCAGACTGAATGTTCAAGCTATGGGCTATGATGTACCTGATTAGTGTTGTTTTTAATATGACAAGCATGTTTCTTTGGATCCTGATCTAAAGCAGCTGGTGATGTTTTCCTTTCTCTGTATTTGTGACTAACTTGCTTTCATTTCATCATATTTCTTCAGGCTCGCATCAGAAGTTTGGCATAAGATTTACCCTTGATAGGTACCTTATGCTGCTACTCTCCCAACCCTTTATGTTTTCTGTTTATATGTGTATCTGAATACTAATTTCAATTGATTTAACCAGTGTAGTGGATGATATTGCCTGCTCTCTGATGTATGAATTGATGAAGTCCATGTTTATATGTTCTTGGTAGGATTTAGCTGGAAGGTTTGGGAACACTGGGGATTAGAGTTAGCCCTGTCCACTAGGATCTTTGCATGACCAGCTAGCCTTTCTAAGATCCCTTGTAATTACCTCTAATTCTATCCAAGCAGGCCTGGAGTTAAATGACCTCTGGTCTGATCTATAGACAGAGTTGGTTGGTTCTCCTCCTTTCATTTTCTGTCCTTAATGTCCCATCCCAAATATCTCCTTTAAGATCCAAATGCTCTAGATGACTAGCCCAATTGAAAGCTTGCACATTAATTACAAGTAAATCCTTTCTTGACTCCATAGCCCAATGGCTTTGATGTTCCCTGAGTTATCTACCTTTTCCTAAATTCCCTTGTTGTCCATCCTTGTCTTATATTGGAACCTTCCTTCCTGATTCCCAACAACCAAACATAAACAATCAAACAAGCAACCCTGAGCCTATAACTAGCCTAAAATCATAACATCCGAGCTTCAAAGACATATACTTGGACTCATATAGAGAGATCCCTCTCTGGACCTAGGAGGGCTAGATCCTAAGGTCCCAAAGTGGTTCTATGTTGTCTCATCTTTTGGTCTCTGTCAACTTGGCCAAAACATGGGAACCCCAACAGTGATAACTTTTCCTTTAAGCTTTAAATCTATATGTGTCTTACTTTCCCACCAGATCAAAGCAGTACCCCCCATTATAAGAGTAGCTAATTGGATCTTTGTCTTATCATCAGTAATAACTTGAATACGACAATATACTTCTAACTGTTTTACCCAATTATCTAGTTTCTGAGGGTTTATTTCACCATCATACACATGTAATTTGAACTTAACATCAAGTTTCAAAAGTGGACTCTTAGGTTTCTTTTATTTTTCTGATTCAGAACTAGAAGTAAAAGAGGAAGAAGAAGATGATCGATATGATGGAGGAGAAGGTGATTTATCTATCTTGCCTTTACCCTTGTCCTTCTTTGATGCCTTTGAATATGAAGTTGCATCTATCTTCTTCTTGTCTTCATATAATTCTACCAACATCTACTTCAAGTTTAGAAACATCTGATGGATTTGATTCTCATCCATGGGTTTCGTTTCAATAGCTTCAGGAGTCTCAACGTTCTTTGTCCCTGTCATGTTTGATTGATGAAAAATTTTCCGCTTTACGATCTTTGTATCAAATTCCTCAAGCTCGCCTTTTCTATGTTGCAATCCCAACCTAGTTAACATCCACTGAAAAAAAAAATACAAAGCACAACCTACTCTGATACCAAAAATGATTTGAAATGTGATCGATTAAGTGCTGAGGTAGTTTTATTAGTTTGTCATTAATATTGATTGTTAACTGAAGAGAGCTTTAAATTGAAAAATGACATAAACCAACAGCAAATAAATGATTAAAATATAACATAAAATAGAGAGAAGAATAAGAAAACAGTTGATTATGGAGTTCGTCCTTGGTGGACTACATCTCCAGGTCCACTTTCAAGTGGGCATCCACTTTATTAGGATTGAACAGAGGAAGTCTTTATACCGCAAAAAAACTAGACTAACTGTGCTCACATGCACTTCTGGTTACTGAAAACAGGAAGCTCTCTGTCTCATCTTTCCTACGCCTATCTCTGCACTCAATTCTGCCTCCGGACGGTGGAGCTATGTTGAAAAAAAAACTGCCTTTATCCTGTTGAAACTGCACACTGAATTCTCTCCAAGTCTTAAAAAACAAAGGTGTGTTCATGAAGAAATGTCAATGGTTTAAAAAAGAACTCACTCGAACCTTCTCTTTCTCCATTTAGCAATTTTTTTAGCTTTTGGTGGGATAGGAGGATCGAATTCTTCATGTACATGAGCCTATGGATAAAATCCTTAACCTTTGGCGCTGAAATAAATTAAAAAACCCAAAATTGACCTTATATTAAATTTCTTAACTATTTGGGCTAACTAGCTGGGAAAAGGATTTAATACAGAGCATGTGACAGGTTTACTTTTCGGTGGTTATGGTCTTGACCGAAGATCACTATCTTGATCGGCGGTTAGGCTTATCCTAATGCATATGTTCACATTTCCGACACGGTCTCCCGCTTACGGTTTAAATTTTTTAACACTGTGGGTTTTATTAAAGTTTAATTGAAAACTGTTTTATTTGCAATGTATCATACCATAACCCAAATCATAGTGTTATAACATATAACCCATCATATGTTTATTGACCCGAACCTTAAAGGTTTTTGAAACCTAGATCTAATACCCAAAGCCTGAACCTTATTTATAAAGGTTTTTTAATATGATTAAACTTTGTGCTTGATATTTTTAATATATAGTTTTATAACCATGTTTAATGTATAGGTTTTTAATACCAAAGCACTTAGGTCCTTTAGGTGTTAGGTTATATGTTTAGGTTTTAGGCAAGCTATTAGGGTTTAGGTCTAGGTATTTAGGGTTCTAACTTAGACCTTTTTACAAAATGAAGGTATTACACCTTTCTAAACCCCTTTTTCTTAACCCATTACATGCCATTAACCCTTTTTCATGTTTTTTTCTTCAATGTTACAAGCGAAACTGGCAGATTGGAGACTGAACTGGAATTCAAACTGCTGGAGCTGACCGAACTTCTTTGCTGAATTGTAATGAACAAGATCCTCCTAGATCAGTCCTATCCAATTGAAAGCTTTTGGACCACAAAATATTTATTTTAAGAAGACAATAAGTGACGATACAACTCCCTCACTTTTCCAATCTCTATCCATTTACTCAGATTCATGTCGTTGAGTCCCAATCAAAGATATTCCACATCTCTTTGCCTGGACGTACGAACTCTTCTGTCCAAGATGGTATATTCCTGCAACTCTGTCATGAAATCAAGTGATAAGTAATCAATAGAAGGGATCTGTATATCATCCTCAGAATAAACAATCATTTGAGGTTCATACAACTTCAAACTTTCAACATTCACAAATGAGTAAATATGCATATAAGGTGGTAAATATAATCGGAACACATTATTGCCAATATTTTCAACAAGTTTGAAGGGACCATACCTGATTAACTTCAGTTTCTTACCTTCCCCCTTTTAACCTGTCTTTGCTGATATACAACCATACCTATTTTTCAACCTGAAAATGATGATTGACTTGATGCTTGTCATGGCGCAATTTGAACTTGGCCTGACTCTCTTTCAACTAATTCCATAATGCCCTATGTATCTGTTGTATTTGAGAAGAGTGACCTTTCTAAATAACTTGCGCTTTTACTTTCTGCGGTATACACAACTTACCCAAATAATATAACAACTTGTCATAAATATGATAATTGTTTTCTTCTGAGTACCAAGAGTTAGCGATTCATAACTTTCTTTAAAATTATCATCAGTATTATACAGTTCTACATAGCTTTCATGTTTCAATTAACTATTTTGCAATATTAATGAAGCATTCAAAGACAGTCTATTCATCATATCAGCTACTTTATTTATCACACCCTCGTTCTCAATTTCTAAGTGAATTTGCGAAATAAATCTTATCCAAATGTAGTAGTGAGATTGTTGCAGCTTAGACTCTGACTGAATGTATTGAAGTGGCTGATGATCTATATGAATCACTGTTTTCTTACCCTTTGTATTACCACTAACATATGTTTCAAATGGTTTTCGATGATCTATCAAAACTGAAATTGATGTTGTGAAGATTTTCAACTTAACTGATTTAAAAACTTTAAAATTGACACACATTCCCCATGTCTCGTTTTTCTTATGAGCCAAAATTATGGGTGAACTGTATGGAGATGAACTGGGCACATGGATTCCATCCCTGGAAGTTGTTTCTTTATTTCTTTACACTCTATAAATGACTTGTGACACATTCCATTATTAGGGGCATCAGACATCAACTGCATCTCATGTGATATTTCCTTTTTATGAAGTAGATGTTTTGGATCTTTAACTAGATCTTGAAATGAATCTACCTTTTTAACCAAATTACCTTTATACTGAAATTCACAACCTGAACAAGTATCATTAAGATCCTTATGTTTCTCTTACTTGAACTTATTAAACGCTTCATCTCATTAGCATTAATTAAATTCAAGTGATTTTTTATTTTATATGCCCGAACGATGTACTTAATCCCATCTTTCTTGAGATTATACATATTTTCCTTCCTATAAAATATTGCATCACGGTCATAGAGATAAGGGCTTCCTAAGACAATTCCACATATGTCTAACGGTATCACATCTAGATCCACTTCGTCGATATAGTTAGATGTGATTGCAAATTTTAATCGACACTGTTTGGTAACATGAATTTGAGATTGTTCCTTTAACCATCCTAAAGGATATGGTTTTGGATGATTATGTGTTTTCAAACCCAATTGTTTAACCAATGACTCAGAAATCAAATTTTCTTGTGATCTCGTATCGAACAATGTATCTATCTTAGTATGCTTTTAAGTTACCCTTATATGAAATAACTCATTCTTTTTCCCTCATTCAATTGTTTGATGTTTGAAGAAGTAGAAGTACTAGCTTCAAGAGTTTTCCCTGTTGTAACAATAACAGTTATTTTTGCCTTCGTCACCTGAATCGGATCCCAAGTCCAAGCCTTGTTGGATTGTTGTTTCAGCCTTACTTTCACCCTTCTTCATTTGGAACTTCTTTGGCTTTAGTTCTGGATGAAGTTTCCAACACCTAGCTTCATCATGGCTGATACTTTGGCAATGTGTATAGGTAGGTATTTCATCTTCCTTCTGAGCTGTGGCAACCTTCTTTCCCTTTGAATTTCCCTTTCTTTTTCTGTCTTCAGTTTCCATCTGCTTGGATGTCTTTGGTGTAAACTTGAAAGTTCTACCTCTTCACTCGACATGAATAGCTTGAACACAAACTTCATCAAAGTCATTAGGATTGAACATTAATAATGTAGGCTGCAAATATGAATGTAAACTGCCAATATACTTCAACAAAGTTTATTTTGTGTCCAAAGAAATACCAAGTGCTAACACTTTATTTCTGAATTCCTGTGTGAATTCTTGAACATTCTGTCCCATACCTTGTCGCAAGTCCTGCCAATAAATTACAACTTGTTGTGTGTGACCCAAAAAATAGAATTGTTTCTTTAGAAATTTTATAAACTTATTCGATGAGGTGATAACATTTCCTTTACGCTTTAAATCTATCTCTGTCTTACTTTACCACTAGATCAAAGCAGTACCCCCCATTCTAAGAGTAGTTAATTGGATCTTTGTCTTATCATCAGCAATATCTTGAATAAGACAATAGAATTCTAACTGTTTTACCCAATTATCTAGTTTATCAAGGTTTATTTCACCATCATACACAGGTAATTCGAATTTAACATCAAGTTTCAAAAGTGGACTCTTAGGTTTTTTTTATTTTTTCTGATTTAGAACTAGAAGTAGAAGAGGAAGAAGAATATGATGGAGATGATGGAGGAGAAGGATATTTATCTGTCTTTCCTTTACCCTTGTCCTTATTTCATGCCTTCGAAGATGAAGCTGCATCTCTCTTCTTCTTTTCTGCATATAATTCTGCCAACATCTGGTGCATGTTTAGAAACATATGATGGATTTGATTCTCATCCATGGGTTTTGTTTCAGTAGCTTCAGGAGTCTCAACGTTCTCAGTCCCTGTCATCGTTGATTGATGAACAACTTTCTGCTTTACGATATCTGGATCAAATTCCTCAAGCTCTCCTTTTCCACGTTGCAATCCCAACCTGGTTAACATCCACTGAAAAACAAAGTACAAATTAGAACCTGCTCTGATACCAAAAATGATTTTAAATGTGATCGATTAAGTGCTGAGGTAGTTTGATTAGTTTGTCACTAATATTGATTGTTAACTAAAGAGAGATTTAAGGTGAAAGACGACATAAAACAAGGACAAATAAATGATTAAAATACAACATAAAACAGAGAGAAGAAGAATCAAACAGTTGATTATAGAGTTCGTCCCTTGTGGACTACATCTTTGGGTCCGCTTTCAAGTGGGCGTCCGGTTTATTAGGATTGAATCAAGGAAGTATTTACACAACAAAAACACCAGACTGACTATGTTTGCAGGCACTTTTGGTTACTAAAAACAGGAATCTCTCTCTCTTAGGTTTCCTACGCCTGTCTTTGTGCTTAATTCTGCCTCCGGATGATGGAGTTATGATGAAAAAAAAACTGCCTCTATCCTGCTGAAACTGCACATTGAATTCTCTACAAGCCTTAAAAAACAAAGGCGTGTTCATGAAGAAATGTCATTGGTTTAAATAAGAACTCACTCGAACCTTCTCTTTCTCCATTTAGAAATTTTTTTAGATTTTGGTGGGACAAGAGGATCAAATTCTTCATGTACATGAACCTATGGATAAAATCCTTAACCTTTGGCACTGAAATAAATACAAAAACCCAAAATTGACCTTATATTAAATTTCTTAACCATTTGGGCTAACTAACCGATAAGAGGATTTAATATAGAGCATGTGACAAGTTTACTTTCCGATGGTTATGGTCTTGACTGACGATCACGGTCTTGTTCGGCAATTAGGCTTATCCCGACGCATATGTTCACATTTCCGACGTGGCTTCAGCTTAAGGTTTAAATGTTTTAACACTATGGGTTTTATTAAATTTTAATTGAAAACTGTTTTATTTGCAATGTATCATACCATAACCTGAATCATAGTGTTATAACATATAACCCATCATATGTTTATTGACCTGAACCTTAAAGGTTTTTGAAACATATATTTAATACCCGTAGCCCGAACCTTATTTATAAAGTTTTTTTAATATGATTAAACTTTGTGCTTAGTATTTTTAATATATAGTTTTATAACCATGTTTAATGTATAGGTTTTTAATACCAAAGCACTTAGCTCCTTTAGGTGTTAGGTTATATGTTTAGGTTTTAGGATAGCTATTAGGGTTTAGGTCTAGGTATTTAGGGTTCTAACTTAGACCTTTTTACAAAATCAAGGTATTACAACTTTTTAAAACCCTTTCTCTTAAACCCTTACATGCCATTAACCCATTTTCATGTTTTTTATTCAATGTTACAGGCGAAACTGGCGGATTGGAGTTTGAACTGGAATTCGAACTGCTGGAGCTGAACGAACTTCTCTGCTGAACTATAATGAACAAGATCCTCCTCGATCAATCCTCTCCACTTGAAAGATTTTGGACCACAAAAGCTTGATTTTAAGAAGACAATAAGTGAGGATACAACTCCCTCACTTTTCCGATCTCTATCCATTTACTCGGATTCATGCCCTTGAGTCCCAATTGAAGATATTCCACATCTCTTTACCTAGATGTACGAACTCTTCTGTCCAAGATGGTATCTTCCTGTAACTTTTTCATGTACTCAGGTGATAAGTCGCCAATAGAAGGGATCTGTATATCATCCTCAGAATCAAAAATCATCGGACGTTCATACAACTTCAAACTTTCAACATTCACAACTGAGTAAATATGCATATAAGGCGGTAAATCTAATCAGAACACATTATTGCCAATCTTCTCAACAATTTTTAAGGGACCATACCTGATTAACTTCAGTTTCTTACCTTCCCCTTTTAACCTATCTTTGCTTATATACAACCATACGTGTTTGTCGAACTGAAAATGATGATCGACTTGATGCTTGCCATGGTGCAATTTGAACTTGGCCTGACTCTCTTTCAACTGATTCCATACTGCCCTATGTATCTATTGTATTTGAGAAGAGTGACCTTCCTGAATAACTTGCGCTTTTACTTTATGCGGTATACACAACTTACCCAAATAATATAACAACTTGTAATAAATATGATAATTGTTTTCTTCTATCTGAGTACCAAGAGTTAGTGATTCATAACTTTCTTTAAAAGTATCATCAGTATTATACAATTCTACATATATTTCATGTTTCAATGAACTATTTTGCAATATTAATGAAGCATTAAAAGGAATTCTATTCATCATATCATCTACTTTATTTATCACACCCTTGTTCTCAATTTCTAAGTGACTTTTCTGAATAAATCTCATCCAACTGTAGTAGTGAGATTGTTGCAACTTAGACTGTGACTCAATGTATTGAAGCGGCTGATGATCTATATGAATCACTGTTTTCTTACCTTTTTTATTACCACTAGCATATGTTTCAAATGGTTATCGATGATCTATCAAAATTGAGATTGATGTTATGAAGATTTTCTGTCTAACTGATTTAAAAAATTTAAAATTGACACACATTCCCCATGTCCCATTTTGCTTATGAGCCAAAATTATGGTTGAACTATATGGAGATGAACTAGGTCGCATGGATTCCATCCCTAGAATTTGTTGCTTTATTTATTTAAACTCTATAACTAACTTGTGACACATTCCATTATTAGGGGCATTAGACATCAACTGCATCTCATGTGATATTTCCTTTTTATGAAGTATATGTTTTAGTTCTTTAACTAGATCTTGAAATGAATCTACCTATTTAACCAAATTACCTTCATATTGAAATTCAAAACCTGAAAAAGTATCATTAAGATCCTTATGTTTCTCTTTTATCGAAATGAGTATGTATCTCTTACTTGAACTTATTAAACGCTTCCTCTGATTAGCATTAATTAAATTCAAGTGATTTTTTATTTTATGTGCCCGAACGATGTACTTAATCCCATCTTTCTTGAGATGATACATATGTTCCTTCCTATAAAATATTGCATCATGGTCATAGAGATAAGAGATTCCTAAGACAATTCAACATATGTCTAACAATATCACATCTAGATCCACTTCGTCGATATAGTTAGCTATGATTGCAAATTTTAACCGACACTGTTTGGTAACATGAATTTGAGATTGTTCCTTTAACCATTCTAAAGGATATGGTTTTGGATGATTATGTGTTTTCAAACCCAACTGTTTAACCAATGACTCAAAAATAAAATTTTCTTGTGATCTCGTATTGAACAATGTATCTATCTTAGTATGCTTTGAATTTACCCTTATATGAAATAACTCGATTCTTTTTACTTCATTCAATTGTTTTATGTTTGAAGAAGCAAAAGTACTAGCTTCAAAAGTTTTACCTGTTGTAACAATAGCAGTGATTTTACCCTCATCACCTAAATCAGATCCCAAGTACAAGCCTTGTTGGATTGCTGTTTCAGCCTTCTTCGTTTGGAACTTCTTTGGCTTTCTTTCCGGATGAAGTTTCCAATGCCTAGCTTCATCATGGCCGATCCTTTGGCAATGTGTATAGGTAGGTCTTTCATCTTCCTTCTGAGTTGTGACAGCCTTCTTTCCCTTTGACTTGCCCTTGTTTTTGTGGTCTTCGATTTCCATCTGCTTGGATGTCTTTGGTGTAAACTTGAAAGTTCTACCTCCTAAATCGACATGAATTGCTTCAACACAAACTTCATCAAAGTCATTAGGATTGAACATTAATAGTGTATGCTGAAAATATGAATGTAAACTTCCAATATACTTCAACAAAGTTTCTTTTGTGTCCAAATAAATACCAAGTGCTAACGCTTTCTTTCTGAATTTCTATGTGAACTCTTGAACATTCTATCCCTTACCCTGTCGCAAGCGCTGCCAATCAATTACAACTTTCTCTGTGTGACCCAACGAATAGAATTGTTTCTTTAGAGCTTTTATAAACTTAGTCCATGAGGTGATAACTTTTCCTTTACGCTTTAAATATATTTGTGTCTTACTTTCCCACCAGATCAAAGCAGTACCCCCGATTATAAGAGTAGCTAATTGGATCTTTGTCTTATCATCAGTAATATCTTGAATACAACAATAAACTTCTAACTATTTTACCCAATTATCTAGTTTCTCAGGGTTTATTTCACCATCATACACAGGTAATTCAAACTTAACATCAAGTTTCAAAAGTGGACTCTTAGGTTTCTTTTCTTTTTCTGATTCAAAACTAGAAGTATAAGAGGAAGAAGAAGATGATGGAGATGATCGAGGAGAAGGATAATATTCTGTCTTGCCTTTACCCTTGTCCTTCTTTGATGCCTTCGAAGATGAAGCTACATCTCTCTTCTTCTTGTCTTCATATACTTCTGCCAACATCTACTGGATGTTTAGAAACATTTGATGGATTTGATTATCATCCATGGGTTTCATTTCAGTAGCTTCAGGAGTCTCAACGTTCTCAATCCCTGTCATCGTTGATTGATGAACAACTTTCTGCTTTACTATCTCTGGATCGAATTCCTCAAGCTCACCTTTTCCACGTTGCAATCCCAACCTGTCTAACATCCACTAACAAAAAAAATACAAAGCACAACCCGCTCTGATACCAAAAATGTTCTGAAATGTGATCGATTAAGTGTTGAGGTGGTTTGATTATTTTTTCATTAAGATTGATTATTAACTGAAGAGAGATTTAAAGTGAAAGACAACATAAACCAGCAACAAATAAATGATTAAAATATAGCATAAAACATAGAGAAGAAGAAGCAAACAGTTGATTACGGAGTTCGTCCCTGGTGGACTACATCTTCGGGTCCGCTTTCAAGTGGGCGTTCGCTTTATTAGAATTGAACCGAGGAAGTATTTATACAGAAAAAACACCAAACTGGTTGTGCTTGCAGGAAATTCTCGTTACTAAAAACAAGAAGCTCTCTCTCTTATCTTTCCTACGCCTATCTTTGCGCTCATTTCCACCTCTGGATGGTGGAGCTATATTGAAAACAAAACTACCTCTATCCTGCTGAAACTGCACACTAAATTCTCTCCAAGCCTTCAAAAACAAAGGTGTGTTCATGAAGAAATTTCATTGGTTTAAATAAGAACTCACTCGAACCTTCTCTTTCTCCAGTTAGCAATTTATTTAGCTTTTGGTGGGATAAGAGGATTGAATTCTTCATGTACATGAACCGATGGATAAAATCCCTAAACTTTGGCGCTGAAATAAATTAAAAAAACCCAAAATTGACCTTATATTAAATTTCTTAACCATTCGGGCTAACTAACCAGGTGGAGGATTTAATACAGAGCATGTGACAATTTTACTTTCTGGCGGTTACGATCTTGACCGACGGTCACGGTCTTGATCGACGGTTAGGCTTATCCCGACGCATATGTTCACATTTCTGACGCGATCTCCGGCTTACGGTTTAAATGTTTTAACACTGTGGGTTTTATTAAAGTTTAATTGCAAATAGTTTTATTTGCAATGTATCATACCATAACCCAAATCATAGTGTTATAACATATAACCCATCATATGTCTATTGACCTGAACCTTAAAGGTTTTTGAAACATATATTTAATACCCATAGCCCGAACCTTATTTATAAAGGTTTTTTAATATGAATAAACTTTGCGATTAATATTTTTAATATATAGTTTTATAACCATGTTTAATGTATAGGTTTTTAATCCAAAACGCTTAGGTCCTTTAGGTGTTAGGTTATATGTTTAGGTTTTAGGCTATCTATTAGGGTTTAGGTCTAGGTATTTAGGGTTCTAACTTAGACCTTTTTACAAAATGAAGGTATTACACCTTTTTAAACCCCTTTTTCTTAAACCATTACATGCCATTAACCCTTTTTCATGTTTTTTCTTCAATGTTACAGGCGAAACTGGCGGATTGGAGACTAAACTAGAATTCAAACTGCTGGAGCTGACCGAACTTCTCTGCTAAACTGTAATGAACAAGATCCTCCTGGATCATAAATGGAACATGTAAAAATCTCATACAAATCTCAACTCATAGAGATCTCAGTAAAATATACAATTGTCACACACTGTCATGCAAAAATTTATATATTTATGCACCAATTTCTTGTCTCCTGACAGCTTGCCTCCACTGCACAATCCTTGCTAAGGAAGATCCCTGAATGAATTCCATATTGCCTTGCTTGCACTGTGAAATCCTCATTGGAATCTCCAATTGCTGTGTAGATGCATTGAATGCATCACTATAGTCACAACTGATAGTCCATCTCACCCTTTCACCTATCTCTCCCCTAGGTCTCCATTGGATTCTACATGCAAGTAGTTAACTGCTGTATTTTTTCAGTTGCAAGTAAGACACTACTTGTGAATTAATTACATAATTATTTCACTCATATTTCACTAGTGTATCTTTAGTTACAACTAGCACAAATGAGTTTAACTCACTTAACTGAGTTAAACTAAATAACAACTCCCATAACTACTCTTCCAACTCTGTTACAACTTGCCACAATCAGTTATAACGAAGTCCAACATGCATGACTCACCAACCACCCTAGGAATTGCGTAATTTATTCAACCCACTGATGTGCCACATCTATTCACTGAAATAAAGTGCTCCCAGAGAATACGTTACTATTTATTGTATGATTATTATTAAGGGCTAATAATAATCGACATGCATTTTATTTTTAGATTAGCATTCTATAAATAGACTTCTCCCATCTTCTAAAAATTGAAATTCATCCAAAGATATAATTTTCTCAACCATCTAGAATCAACACCCTACCAGTTTTAGAATATGCTCACCATTCTAAAAATAGACATACAGCTAAAAAGAGGCCGCGGGCCCCACCTAGTGAAGGTGCTTAATTTTCACTAGGATCATCATCTTGTTGAATCTCAACACTCCCTCTAAAAAATAAAGGGATTATCCTTCACCCCGATCCTATCTCTATGGTATTAGAATTTTCTCCTAGTGAGCACCTTCTTCAGAATATCTGCATCTTGATCTTCCGTAGGAATGTACTGAAGCAACATGATCTTTCGTTGCACACAATATCTGATATGATGATACCAGATAGCTATATGTTTAGATCTATCATGAAACACAGGATTGATTGAGAGTTTAATGCAACTCTGATTATCACAATGAATCATTGTAGGATCTAAATGAGAACCGAACAAACCGACCAGGATTTTCCTCATCCAGGTAGCTTCACATGCAGCTTGACTTGCTGCCATGTATTGCGCTTCCACTGAACTGAGTGCCAAATATATCTGTTTCCTGATGTACCAAGAAACAAATGTAGATCTGATACTAAAAAACCCTCCTGATGTGCTCTTTCTGTCTGTTGGGCTGCCTGCCCAATCTATAGCCGTGAAGCCATGCAACTTCACCTCATCCATCTGTCTATACCATAAGCCATACTCAGATGTGCCCTTGAGATATCTCAAGACATGCTTTCCCACCTTCCAAAAGAGCTTGGTAGGCTTAACCATCGCTTGACTAAGTTGGTTCACCGCATAGCATATGTCCAGTCTTGTATTAACTTAATATATGGGTGAACCCACCAACTGTTGATAGACAGTAGCATCCACTACCTCTGTCGATGTAGCATCCTATTTCCTCCAATTTCCTAGAAGAGGAGTATCCATGGGCTTGTTGTCCTCCATGTGAAACTTAACGAGTATCTCCCTTGCATAATTGCCTTGAGACACAAACAGTTCACCTTCTCGCTACCATATTTCCAATCCAAGGAAATAACGAAGGAGACCCATATCCTTCATCTCGAACTCCTTTGCAAGGTCCTCCTTACATGAGTGTATCAATTGCTCATCACCAGTCAGTATTAAATCATAAACATAAAGACAAATGATTAAAAGCTTACCCTCTACCACAATTTGGTATAGGTTTGCATCTGCCTCACTCTTGGTGAAGCCAACTCTAGTGAAATAGTTGTTAATACGAGTGTACCAAGCACAGGGTGCTTGCTTTAGCCCATATAGCGCTCTTTTGAATCTGCACACATGTGACTCACTGCTAAAGATCTCAAATCCTTTAGGCTGCTCAATGTACACTTCTTCCACAATGATCCCATTAAGGAACATAGTCTTCACATCCATCTGCGCTGAGAGAGCAAGGATGGTCCTTATGGAAGAATACCGTGCGACAGGTGCAAAGGTTTATTCATAATCAATCCCCTCGATCTATGAGAAGCCCCAGGAAAAAAATCTTACCTTATACTTCTCGATGCTCCCATCAATAGCTTTCTTTACCTTGTAGATCCATCTTGAACCTACCACTGATTTACCAACCGACCTTGGAACAATCTCCCAAGCACTGTTTCTGACAATGGATTCATACTCCTCCATCCTGGCATCTACCCATGTGGGCTCCTGCATTGCTTCCTCAAAGGAAGATGGCTCTGTCACGATAGACTTGCTCATAAGAGCGATGTATCTAGTATATCGGTCAGGTTATTGTCACTGTCTGCGCTGTGAAGTAGGGACTCCTACATTCTATGCCGCATCAAGCTTCAACCTCTCAACTTCTGTGGTACACCTTCTACCAGTTCTGATGTTTGGCTCTGCGTGAGTGGACTCCTCCACTCCATGGTCCTCCTCCTGTGGCTGATCCACATCTTGAGGCTCATCTTTGGGAACAAGCAGTTCCTCCTCTGCATGTAAGTGTAGCTCCCTCTCAAGCGACAACTTCATGGCTTTCTCCTCATTGAATTTTATATCCCGTCACACCACAGTCATCCCACTATTTGGAAAATACACACGATAATTATGGGGTGTTTCTTTGTACCCCACAAATACCCCAACTTCTACAATCGGCTCCAGCTTCTTCCTGGCGTTCTTGATCACATGAAGATAAACAGATGAGCCAAAAATACTTAAATGAGAAACATTCGGCTTCTTACCAGTAAAAGCTTCTTTAGGTGTACTCATGCCAAATACTCTATGAGGACAACGGTTTTTCACATAAACCGCAGTGTTGCATGCTTTCGCCCACAAGTGCATTGGTATGCCCTGGTCATGCAACATAACTCGTGCAGCACCCACGATCGTTTTGTTCTTCCTCTCAGCGATCCCATTCTACTGTGGGTTATGAGGCGCTATGAGTTCTCTTCGAATACCTTCATTGCTACATAAGTCTTTGAATTTCTTTGAAATATATTCACCACCATTATCGCTCCGCGAAGCCTTCACTTGCTTTCCCAACTCCTTCTCCACCAATTATTTAGACTCACAGAACTTTGAGAATTTTTTATCCTTCTTCTTCAGGAAGAAGATCCATCATCTACGAGAATATAATTTAACAAAAATAACATAATACATGTGTTTTGTTGTTGAAGCAACCGAGAATGGTCCACACACGTCTGTGTGAATTCTCTCCAGGACCATCGAAGCACGGTTCTCCTTTTCATGAAAGATGGTATTCACAAACTTACCCATAGTACATCTCTTTCACTGATCTATCTGCACAAGTGTACCCTTGGGAAGTCTAGTAAAAATTTGTTGCAAAATCTTTAGGGTTCCATGGTGAAGATGGCCCAATATCCTGTGCCATAATTCGCCCTCATCCTAGATCACCACTTCTTCTTCTTTTCCCACCATTGCAGCGCAACCATATAACTCTATCTTGTAGAGATTCTTAACTCAAATCCCTATACTCTTGGTTTGACCCATTTTTTTTTGTCGGAGGAAGGATTTTCCCTCGCTGAAAACAACGTCATAAATTTTGTCCTCCAACATCACGACTAAGACCAAGTTCTTCTTCAGACCTGGAACATGCATAACATCTTTCAACATAAATGGTTTACCTGATTCCCTCTCAAAGGTAATGGCTCCATTGCTGGTCGCACTATAGCTACCATCGTTGCCCATCTCTATATGCATT
The DNA here is from genome assembly GCA_034641835.2 of Pinus albicaulis. Lineage (NCBI taxonomy): Eukaryota > Viridiplantae > Streptophyta > Pinopsida > Pinales > Pinaceae > Pinus > Pinus albicaulis. Next base: position 215,939,204 of record CM076578.1, on the reverse strand, counting down.
TGGAGATCTTTCTTCTCCAAGTCGCTAAACAACTCCTTGTCTCCCGTCATGTGGAAGGAAGCACCACTATCAAGATACAACACCGATCCCATTGTGCTTGAAACCAAACATGCGATAAAAGAGAAATCAAGTTTAAATTTCGAGGAAAGGGCCTCACCAGCTGCAACTCTAGAAACCTTCTTGTTCTTCTTTTTCTATTGGTAGTTAGTGGCGAGATGCCCATGTTCGTGACTGTGAAAACACTTCACCTTGGATAAATCTAGATTCTTGCCTTTAGCCTCAGATTTTGGATGGGATTTCTTCCCCTTACCTTTCCTTGCTTTGGCAGCCAAAGCACAATCCTCTTCATCATCATGTTTTGATGAAGAGCCATCCTTGGTACTCTGCCTTATTTCCTCCTGCACTAGATCCGACAAAAGTTGGTCCCAATCCAGCAGTTTCTCCCGCCCATTGATAGATTCTTGATAAATGTGCCAACTCTTCGGAATTCCAAGGAGAGCCAAGCTCACCAAGTCATCATCAACAACTGTAATTCCCTCACTCCCCAGCTCATCCCTACATTGGAAAAACTTCGTGAGATACTTTGGAATACTGTCGCCCTTATCCATTTTGATTTTTCTAAGTTTATCTTTCAGTGCCAACTTCCTATGGTCGTTGCTACTTTGGAAAAGATCTATCAAAGCCTTCCACATTGCAAATGGAGTGGCTTTCACGTGAAGGATTTACACAATATGGTATTTCACACCTTCCAACATAATTCTTCTTGTCTTTGCCACTTTCTTTTTCTAGGCGTCAAGTAATGCAGCATCCGTTGAAGTGGGCTTAGGAACATTGCTATCTATGAACTCCTTCAGACCATTATCTTCAAGAACCGCCTCCATCCTGTCCTTCCAGGCTATGTAGTTAGAGCTGCCCTCGAGTGCATACTCCAAATGCAACCCATTGAAATCCATTTCAATGTTTACAGAATTGTTGCACCAAGAAATTCTTACAGCAAATTCGAATTGTCCACCAGCACAAGACTCAACACCGCTTCAATATTGCAATCTCCAGTGATTAACTTTGCTCCGATAACATGTATGAATTTATAAACATAATAATGTATTTCCAGATTCTCCTGATCTAACAATTTAATCTTATGTTAAATACATAATCCTTCCACATAATTCTTTGCGGAAATTAAATCACCAATTTCAAAACACATATGAAGAAAAATAAATCGCACATAACGAGATGTTTTACCAGGAAAGCTTAAAGCTAAAAACCCAAACTATCATATACTATGTATATCAATGGAACATGTAAAAATCTCATACAAATCTCAGTTCATAGAGCTCTCAGTACAATATACAATCATCACACACTGTCATGCAGAAATTTGCATATCTATCCACCAATTTCTTGCCTCCTGACAGCCTGCCTCCACTGTGAAATCGTTGTTGAAGAAGATCCCTAAATGAATTCGATATTTCCTTGCTTGCACTATGAAATCCTCATTGGCATCTCCAATGTCTGTGTATATGCATTTAATGCATCACTATAGTCACAACTGATAGTCCATCTCACCCTTTCACCTATATCTCCAGTGGGTCTCCACTGGATCTGACATGCAAGTAGTTAACTTTTGTATTTGTTCAGTTGCAAGTAAGACAATACTTGTGAATTAATTCACTCATCTTTCACTAGTGTATATTTACAACTAGCACAACTAAGTTTAACTCACTTAACTGAGTTAAACTAAATAACAACTCCCGTAACTACTCTTCCAACTCTGTTACAACTTGCCACAATCAGTTATAAGGAAGTCCATCATGCATGAGTCACCAACCACCCTAGGAATTGCATAATTCCTTCAGCTCACTGATGTGCCACATCTGTTCACTGAAATAAAGTGCTCCAAGAGGATAAGTTACTATTTATTGTATGATTATTATTAAGGGCTAATAATAATCGACATGCATTCTATTTTTATATTAGCGATCTATAAATATACTTCGCCCATCTTCTAAAAATATAAATTCATCCAAAGATAGAATTTTCTCAACCATCTAGAGCCAACATCCTACCAATTTTAGAATATGCTCACCATTCTAAAAATAGACACACCTTAAAATATCCTGCAGGCCCCACCTAGTGGAGGTGCTTAATTCTCACTAAGATAATCATGTTGTTGAATCTCAACATAATTAAAACTTATCCATCCAATATCTTTATTTAACAACTTGAACACATATCTTTTATTTGACCTTCATCTATCCAGAATGCCAACCTAGTAAGCATGAATAGATATTTGTACGATTTCTCCATTGTCATCCTCAAGTATTTCCTAGTAACATATCACATTATCACTTGTTCCATGCAAATACTTGAATACACTTTTGAAAACAAACCAATTCTATTTTCTAGGTGTTGTCATTTATCTACTCAATGCTACCATTTCCTGAGAAATATCTAGTTGATTGTTGACCATTGCATACATCAAACTACATACAACACTTGCATATGGAACACAAGCCATGCTATTTATTTGTTCTTATGCCTATGGAAAATGTTCAACAGTTATAATTTCCCCTAAAGGAGTTGGTGCATTCATCAATTTACAATCTTTCATGTTAAAATGATTCAAATTTTTTTCAATGTACTTCCTTTGATTTATCTAGATTTTCGTAACTGTGTGGTCTCTCCTGATATCCATTCCAAGAATTAATTGTATCAAGATCCTTCATGTTAAATTTGAAGGATAGCTACCTCTTCATCTCTTTGATTATATCGATGTTGTTTCCAATCAACAACATGCCATCAACATATAAACAACAACATGCCATTGACATATAACACTACATCTATGAAACACTCACCTTTCAACTTGAGATATACATAATAGTCATATTGGCTTCTCACAAATACCTAGATGTATGTGTGGAACTTATGGAACCACACCTTGGGTGACTACTTTAGACCATAAAGGGACTTCTTAGCTCGCAAACTATATTTTCCTTTCCCTTTGCTACAAATCCCTAAGAATGCTTCATGTAGATTTCTTCTTCCAAATCACTGTGTAGAAATGATGTATTTACATCCATTTTCTCTATTTCCAAATCAAATGATACATATAGAGACATCAATACTCTAATTGTATTTAATTTTGCAACAAGGGAAAATATCTCACCAAAATCGGCTCCTTAAACTTGGGAATAACCTTTTACCACTAGTTGAGACTTTTACTTCTTAATTTGACTTGTTGTGTTCAAATTTTTTTTGAACACCCACTTACAACCAAAAATATTCCTTCCATCAAGTAATTTGACTATATTCCATGTCTCACTCTTGTGAAATAATCCATTTCTTCCTTAAATATATTTTGACTAGAGTTTATCCTTTTTTGAGTTATTGCCTCCTTGACTGACTTTGGTTAACCTTCATGACATACAATACAAAATAATATTTAAATTTAGGTGGGGTATACCTTAAATATGTTATTTCCTTACTTGACTAGACCTCCTTAAAATTATATTTTGTCATTCCACCTCTTTATCTGACTTAGCCAACTCATCTAGATCACTCTCTTCCAACCTCAAGTGGACCACTAGATTTTGTTTTCCTTTATCTTTTTTTGGAGTGTTTACAATTTTGGAAGCACACCTAACTTCCTTGAATATAACATATTGAATATAAATTTTCTACCTTTTCTTTGAATCCCACAAATTATATCACTTCATTTCCACATCCTTGTAGCCAATGAAGATACACTTTACTGCCTACTTATCTAGCTTTTTACCAAACCACACTTCATATAAAGTTGTTTCAACCAATTCCAATGATGGATACCTATCCAACAGGTAATATGCAATGCTAATTTCCTTTTCCCAAAACTCTTTTGCTAATCCCACACTTCTGAGCATGTTTCTTGCCTAGTCCATCAATGTCTTAGTTCATACTTATACAATTCCATTCTACCGAGGATTTCATTTGTATGACATACTATTCAATTATGTTTGTATAAATTTTCAAACTCTTTACCTTCTGCAAATATAATAAAAGTATTTTACAAAGTTATAACGGTGTGGCATATACCTGGTGCAAATCAACAACTCATCCACCCTGCTTACAAAAATTGTGCAACTCTTTCTTGTGTTGTTCTGCCCAAGTCTGTTGCATGTTCTACCCAAGTTTGCTTGCACGTCAACCTTCCTAGAAACCCCAAAAATATCCGCTCAAGACAAGACGAAAATTTCTTTCCAGTCATTTTGCCTCGTTGGGCGAGTTCCACCTTACCTGCGCCTTCTTTATTGTGTCCTCCTGCCCTTGTGTGAACCCTTAGTTTTTGGTAATAATGCAACTTCATTTTTTCTATGATATTTCTTCTTGCTCAACTTTTTGCCTTTGAACAAGGTCCCTCTCTCCAATATATAGGAATTCTTTCCTTTCCATTTTGTGTGGTTGACACCCCTTAATTGGTTCGAGCTGACCCTTAAGTTATTTTGATTAAACACCCCTTCATGGGCGGGCACACCCCTGGTCTGACCTGCCTATGGGTAGGTGGGCACCCCTGCTGGTCATTTGCTTATCACACACACTACCCGAACTTGGTCGCTCACTTTTCATGTACTTCGTGTTATTTCCCACTCGTCCTCCTGTCACACCCTGCTTGCTACCTTTCCATTGCGTCGCATATGCCTTCCCTCTACTCTTAGTGCCTGGGGCACCCCTTAGTGTGGGCGCGCCCATGGGCACGGGTCCACGAGTCGGTTTCTATAACTTTGCGATGTGTGCTCCTTGCTCAAGTTGTGTGGGCGCCCTTCGCTATAGAATGACCGCACCTCTCAACTCACCCTCGAACACACGCTCTTTGCCAAGTTGCCACCAAGTCACCTTCGTCGCATAGGTGGGCACGTTGATCGTGCGCTTTTGCCCAAATCCGTCCAAATTTGGTTATTTGACTCTCCAAGTGTGCACGACCCATCATGGGCGCCTGTTGGCCTTAGTGCCAAATCAGTGCCCTGACATCTTCCCCCACTCTAAAAAGGTTGTCACCCTCGACAAACTCCATCGCCAAGACCAAATGTCGCAAAGTGCCACTAACTCTAATGTCAATCGTCCTTGATGCATGAACTCCTTGCCTCCATCACATGAAATTCCATTAAGGCTCATGACTCTGTGTGGGTAAGACTCCTCCATCTCACAGCCGGAAACCACTATTTGTTGCAAACCTCCACACTACCCTACCTCACAGAAGGATACTTCCTCCAACTTGGTTGTATGATTTGGTTGCAACTCATATCATGCCAATCCACCAAATGTCGCCATCATGTGAACTGCTGCTATAGTACTCCAACTCAACTGTGCCATGCAACATTTAAGAGGGGTGTGGTGTGGCTTTCCCCCCACATGTAGATGTATGAAAATTTCTCTCCCTTTGATTATGAATATGGAAAGCTTCTCCTCCAAACAACATTTTGTTTTTAGACCCTCGTTACAACGAGTTTAATGGTGTGAATCAATTCTTTCCTCAACATAGATGGGATTTCATCCAGAGACTTATTGTGTTGAGGGACTATTAAAACGTAACTCCTTTTCTTTTTTGAAGTTTTTTCCTCAATTTTTTTTAGACCTAAATCAATTTTCTCCACAAAAGTTGTGAGGGTGTTGCGTTGTGCATTATTTGACTTTGAAGAGTGGAGTTGAGAGTTTAGTTGCATTGTTGGTGGCAATAGTGGACCTATTCTTGTTGGTTGCATCGTTGGACCATTATTTTTCTTCTTCTTGTAGAAAATGAGCCTTCAGGCATCCACCTCCTCGCAACCCCTGGGCCTTTTCCAATTTCTTTACTGGTGGAACCCTCTATGACTTATGGCTTTGTTCCTATTTCACTTGATAGCATAATTGTTGGTTTCAACTTAGATAGGTGGTATGTAGTTGTTGAATGTATAATATAATATTTGTGGCATGTTGAATATGGTTTGAAATCTAATACTATTTTTCTTTTCTTTCCTCCCTTCCTGGCTCATTGCCTTCACTTTGTTCTCAAACCTCTCATCAATTCTCTCCTTTATTATTTGTAGGTTATGTTGTGCCTCAATTTCTTTTCCCCTAGTATTTTAGTACTTAACCTCTACTCCTGACATAATTTTATTGAGGGGGGGGTAGGGAGGTGGTCAAGGGTTTCAGGGTGGAACCCGTACCCAAGTAAAGGTATAGGATATCACAAACATTTATCAATTTTTTTCCCCTCTAACATCCATCACCTGTGATCTATCACCTTGAGTCTCTTTCTACTAATGATCAATGAGTTTCCTCTAGACATCCTTGAATACATTTTCCATTTGGATCTTAACCCTGGCCATACTAGGGGAAGACATAAATAGTATACTAATTCAATTACCTTTCACTAGTAGCTAAAAACCCTCCTTGTCAGAGTTTTGAAGGAGAATCAAGAGGAGAAGTATGACACATTTTCTACCCTTAATGATATCAATCATGCTAAGAGGTTCCAACATTTGTGCTCACTGCTTAGAGAATCTAGATGTCTGGCTAGCTCATTTGGAGGGCCATATCCAATGCGATATTAAACCTAAAACTCCTCCAAGTTCCAGCGCCAAAGGTATTGCTCCAGTGATTTCCATGGACTCCTAATTTTTTCTCTATAGTTATAATTTGGTAGACTAGTTTACTTTCAAAAATTGTTTTTGTATTGACAAGTTTATCTCCTCAAAATGCAGTCAATATATTCAGTTTTCATTGTGGCAGATTGAGACTTCTTTCCGTGAACTTAGAAAAAACATGGAAAATTGGTAGATGTATTTTGATTTTTATAATATGAGGCAACACAAACTTAAATTCACACACACATAACATTTCTACAGGTTAGTATGGATGTTATAATACCTGTAAATGAGTGTAAATATTTAAGAGTCAGCTAAGTAGGAGAGAGATGTTGTAATGTCCAAAAATAAAAATAAAAAAACAAAATGTAGACTCATTTAAATAGGTAATAAATTGATTCAATTCAATTTTCTATATTATAATTATGTTTTCATTAATAAATTTATAAACACCTTTCTACCTAGCAAAAATTGTAATATGCATATCAAATTAAAATAAATTAAAATAATAATGCATATTCATAACCATAGTATTTCAAAACATATAATTAATAAACACCTATAATTTTAATTAACTAACGTATAATTAAAAGTAAAAATACTTCTATATAGAAAAATGGCATTCATATATGTCTAAATGAATTAATGATTTCTATTCATAAATATTTTATTTCATAATTTTATATTTAAATTTAATTAATAAGCATATAAAAATTCCATATATCTCTCTCTTCAAAATTAAGTTAAAAAAATAATAAAACATGTCAAAGAAATATGCAAAGCATATCTTTAATTACGTATATTATCATAATTTCAATAAAATTGAAAATAAGGATGTGAAGTTTATATAAATATAAATAATGTTATTAAGAACCATTATAAATTTATCTTGATTTTGGATCTACCAAATGTTCATAGAAAGCCAATCTTGTGAAGTGGAAACCTCTCCTCAAGTTTTACACTGAAAATAAAACTTAGTATATCCAAAGTTAAATGAATCTCTACTAGTATATTTATATCCTTTATAAAAATAAAACCTAAGCATATACAGCTTTTATCTTAAAAGCGAAAGTAAAATGAAAATTATATATATATATATATATATATATATATATATATATATATATATATATATATATATATATATATATATATATCCCCACATTCCCACAATTTTGTAATTATTATTATTACTAGCCTAGATCCATTTTAGTTCTAGATTTACAACCCACTGAGAGGGATCAAATCTCTTTTCACTCTAAAAGATGTTTGAATGTCAAGAGATTTGATCCCTCTCCATGCTTGGTTGATCCAGAGTTAAGATGGATCTAGGTTGGTTTGATTTCTCCTTTTAGATAGGCTATATTCCACATGAATACCATGGGCCAATACCACTGGTTCTCCTAAGCCTAGATCTAAAAAACAAAAATTACTGAGTCAACAAAAATTAATAGAAATAATAAAATAACATCTAATTTTTATTATTTTAGTTTAAATTATTTTTATTTTAACATGGGGTTATTTTTCTTTTTATTTTATTTTATTGTGACCAAATTAAACAGATTACAAGAGATAGACATTACATTACAATATCTCTACTATATTAGATTGGAGACCGCTTCTTACACAATAATATTCATATTAATTATATATAAAAATAATTAAATAATTAAATATTAAAAATATAAAATTCTATGAAATAAAATAAAAATAAGTAACTTGTATTTTAAGAATAAAATTAAATGTAATTGTGCTAGCTATATACCTATTTTTGGAAGCAGACAATCTATGACATTTTATTATAAAAATTCAAAATTTGTATCTCATAATGAAATCAGAATGGAATGAAATAATACCAAATTTTTTTATTTTTATTTTTTTAGTAGGTAATTTAACGAATTTAAAATTTTGAAAAAAAAATATAATAGAAATTTATTAATTTTGATTTTAATTAAAATTATTCTTATAAAATATAATATATTTGACAATAAAGTTTATTATTAAAGTATATTTTATGTAAATATGATTAAATCAAAATCTATGAATTTAATATTTATATCAATAAAATATAAAAAATAAATTTGTAAAGTATATTATTAAAATTATTATTAAAAATATATTCATTTAAATATAAGAATCAAATACTTATGCATATGAAATATACAAATAAAACATAGAAAAATATAATAAAAAAATTATTCCAAAGATGTAGATATATGGAAATATGTCTACCTATGAAAACCTTTATTTTCAAAATGGAATTATGAAAAACTTTATAATGGGGCTAACAATAAACTTTCTTGGGAAGAAAAATATCTTATATATCACTTTTTTTTTTCTAAACAAGACTAATTCTATTAAGAGAAAACATATAGTACAATCAGAGCTTGCATGCAAGCGATACTAAGAAGTAGGGGAGCCAGAGGTGAAAGGCTAACAACCCCGCTCCTGAATAACAACCAAGGAATGAACAAAAAAATAACAAGGAGAGCAGAAAAACGAGAGCTGGACAAAGGTATATACCTAGTGTGGGTGGATACTTCCAAACGACATTTTTTCCCCTTTTTCTTGCTTACTTTGACCTAGCCATTGCAACTTGGCTGGGTCGTGACTAGTTGTAGACTATTCTGCGTTGAGGGCGGAATATCCATATCAGAGTTAGAGGAAAAAATAAAATTAAATGTAATTGTGCTAGCTATATACTTATTTTTGGAAGCATACCATCTATCACATTTTATTATAAAAATTTATAATTTGTATCTCATAATGAAATCAGAATGGAATGAGATAATACAGAGATTTTTACAGTGAAAAAATTGTAATATAAATTTATTAATTTTAATTTTAATTAAAATTATTTTTATAAAATAAAATATATTTGATAATAAAGTTTATTATTAAAGTATCTTTTATGTAAATATGATTAAATTAAAATATATAATTTAATATTTATATCAATAAAAGATAAAAAATAAATAGATAAAGCATATCAATAAAATTATTATTAAAATTATATTCATCTAAATATAAGAATAAAATACTTATACATATGAAATATACAAATAAAACATAGAAAAATATATAAAAATTATTCCAAAGATGGAGATATATTAGAATATGTAATCTTTATTTTCAAAATGTAATTATGAAAAACTTTATAATGGGGCTAACAATATACTTTCTTGGGAAGAAAAATATCTTATATAGCACTTTGTTATACTTTAAGAATGGAATTATATATTAGAAAGAAATTAAGAATGGAATTATATACTAGAAATAAATTTTATAATGGGTTAATTATATACGTTATTGAGGAAAGATACCATCTTATCTATCTCACTTTGACCTATAAAATTAACTTTTATTTCATTTATTAATTATTATATGAAAATTTTATAATTCTCAATAATAACAAGAAAACCAATAAGCTAATTAAATTTTTTAGAACTTTTATTATTATAAATTCTAATGCCCAAAAAGAAAAAGCAAATCATTTCATCTGTCCCACCTTCCTATAAGAATAGAATCCCACCTTCCTATAAGAATAGAAGCTCAATGTAAATTCAATAGAGAATATCATTTTCTTGTGACACTTGGTTGATCAACTTTAAATCATTTCATCTATCCCTTGCTGTAAAAATTGAAACTCAATATAAATTCAGCAGAGAAGAATTTTGTGTTATCATCAGTTAATAACTCTTCTAACTTGAAACTCAATATAAATTCAACATCCAAGAATTTTATGTTATGATTAGCTCTTCTTCTAAATTGAAACTCAATATAAATTCAGCAGACAAGACTTTTGTGTTATCAGCAGTTGATCAACTCTTCTCTCTTGAAGTTTGTGACCACCATCTCAATCAAGTGAACTTATAGGAGCTTTTGTAAAGGTAAGTACAAAAAATTACACTTATATTGAAATGGGTGTGTTCAAATATTGGTTGGGAAGTATATATGTGATAATGCAGTTGATAATGATAAATTTAGTTGTTTCATTGGTGTGGTTATCTGCTATTGCTTCAGCACAGCTCGAATTAAGTGACACTGTGACAGGATCAGTTAATTTAACTGATGTGGGAATTTCTTGCTCTTTCTTACAAGCTTGTTAAGAGGAAGACTATATTTTGAGATGGGTACCAAGGACCTCATGGCCACACTAACAAGTCCAAAACTCAAGGACATAAATAGGTTTGTTGTGACGACACATGAAATTAGACAATCTTCTGTTGTAATATTGTCAATGGACCCATCCAATTCTTCCATCAAGAAATTTATGAAATATATTAACAATGCCCATGATGTGGGCTCCATAATGCTGCAATGTGTCCCTTTAAAAGATGCATTGAAATCTCCTTCAATCCAAATTCCATTAGAATGTGCATTTTTCATTGCAGAGATTTGTTCATGCAACATCCCCGAATGCAACTATAATTGCATTGTATTTAGAATAGTCGAAGATATAACATGCTTAATTAATAGGAGGATGCATGGCACCCTAAAACAACTGTATGATTCCCTCTACATATTGTCATCTTTGAAATGCATGAAAAATGGCTGCCATGGGCTCAACCAAGGAATTTTTGAACCTGCAGCCTGTGAAGTGCTTGATTTTGAACTGAAGTCACCCATCCAAGAAATCCATGTTTGCATCTGCATTCCACTGCTTCCTACATCCACTGATGACTGGACAAGCCTTCTAATGAGATCTTTCAAGGCTAAAGACCAAGAAGGCAGAGGAGCCATAGTGATGGCTTCAGATGCCCTGGAAAACTACTTGGATCAGAATGGAGGAGGTAGACTGGAGGAAGTATTGTACAGAACTACCACATTAACAGTGCCAAGGCTTGCAGAAGTATTATTAAATATTGTACTAACAATTTGGTTCAAAGTAGATGGCTTCTCTAGTGCTTTGTTAGCGAGAAAGGAAATAATCCATTACATCATGGACAATAAAGGAAATGGATTTTGTGCCAATGTGTTTCTAACCAGTGTCGTGGTCAAGAGTAATGCCGATAATACTAGTGTTTTCCAAGTGTTGAGGTTTAGAGGTGTTACTCTTCTAAGCCTCAGAACCTTATCGTTTATAGTGGGTTGTATTAACTTGATTTTCTCTGTTACTTGTATTGTGCTTTCTGCATTAGAAAGCGACATTGGAAATTTGTATAAAATAAACTCCATTCGACCCTCTAAACCTAGAGTTTTTGTGATAATAACAGTAATCTGCATTGGCTTGGTCATGGACTGTTTGGAAATGTTTTCCAAGAAAATTAGAGGGAGGAAGAGGCTTTTGCTTAGGGCAGTGCTACTTTTAGAGATCTGTTGCATTGCAACATCCAGCACAATTTTAGGAGCCTTGGGTAGAAAGGGCTTTGGGAGTGGCACTATAGTGCTCTACAAACCCTAGTTTAGGAAAAATGGCGAATTGGGTGTTATATGCTGGGAGAGTATTCGCCTGAATATGTTCACAGACCTTCCAAGTCAACCATGATGCGTAGTGGATGTGAAAATCTATTATACTCTTCAGCTAGGTGGATTGACAATGGAATTATGTGTATTCTTCTGCATTCTTGTTCAATGTTGTCTTGGCTGCAATTCGTGGTATGCGGGGATAATATCCATGGAAGTATGAAGCCTGTGAGATCATTCTACTATACTTTTCTTCATTCTTGTTTGATTTTCTCTTAGCTGCGATTCGGGGTATGCAGAGCATGAAATGAGTCAGATTATTTCTACTGTGTAGCAAGTTTTTTTTTTCTTAATTTAATGTTGCCAGATTTTTTTGTTGTATCCTCTGCATTCTTATTGAACGTTGTCTTAGCTATAGCTTTGGGCATATGGGACTAATGTCCATGGAAGGATAGATGATGAAATTTGTCTGATTCTTCCAGGTCCGCTTTCAAGTGGGCATCCATTTTATTAGGATTGAACCGAGGAAGTCTTTATACAGAAAAAACACCAGACTGGCTGTGCTCACAGGCATTTCTGGTTACTGAAAACAGGAAGCTCTCTCTCTCATCTTTCGTACGCCTCTCTTTGCACTCAATTCCACCTCCGGACAGTGGAGCTATGCTGAAAAAAAACTACCTCTACCCTGCTGAAACTGCACACTAAATTCTCTCCAAGCCTTCAAAAACAAAGGTGTGTTCATGAAGAAATTTCATTGGTTTAAATAAGAACTCACTCGAACCTTCTCTTTCTCCATTTAGAAATTTTTTTAGCTTTTGGTGGGATAAGAGGATTGAATTCTTCATGTACATGAACCTATGGATAAAATCCTTAACATTTGGCAGTGAAATAAATACAAAAACCCAAAAATAACCTTCTATTAATTTTCTTAACCATTTGGGCTAACTAACCGGGCAAAGGATTTAATACAAATCATGTGACAGGTTTACTATCTGGTGGTTACGGCCTTGACCGACGATCACAGTCTTGATCGGCAGTTAGGCTTATCCCGACGCATATGTTGACATTTCCGATGCGGTCTCCGGCTTACGATTTAAATGTTTTAACACTGTGGGTTTTATTAAAGTTTAATTGCAAACTGTTTTATTTGCAATGTATCATAACATAACCCGAATCATAGTGTTATAACATATAACCCATCACATGTTTATTAACCCAAACCTTAAAGGTTTTTGAAACATAGATTTAATACCCATAGCCCGAACCTTATTTATAAAGGTTTTTTAATATGATTAAACTTTGCGCATAAGATTTTTAATATATAGTTTTATAACCATGTTTAATGTATAGGTTTTTAATACCAAAGCACTTAGGTCCTTTAGGTGTTAGGTTATATGTTTAGGTTTTAGGCTAGCTATTAGGGTTTAGGTCTAGGTATTTAGGGTTCTAACTTAGACCTTTTTACAAAATGAAGGTATTACACCTTTTTAAACCCCTTTTTCTTAACCCATTACATGTCATTAACCATTTTTCATGTTTTTTTCTTCAATGTTACAGGAGAAATTGGCGGAATGGAGGCTGAACTAGAATTTGAACTACTAGAGCTGATTGAACTTCTCCGCTGAACTGTAATGAAAAATATCCTCCTAGATAAATCCTCTCCACTTGAAATCTTTTGGACCACAAAAGCTTTATTTTAAGCAGACAATAAGTGAGGATACAACTCCCTCACTTTTTTGATCTCTATCCATTTACTCAGATTCATTCCCTTGAGTCCCAATTGAAGATATTCCACATCTCTTTGCCTGGATGTGCAAACTCTTCTGTCCAAGATGGTATCTTCCTGCAACTCTGTCATTTACTCAGGTGATAAGTCATCAATAGAAGGGATCTGTATATCATCCTTAGAATCAACAATCATCGGAGGTTCATACAACTTCAAACTTTCAACATTCACAACTAAGTAAATATGCATATAAGGCAGTAAATCTAATCGAAATGCATTCTTGCCAATCTTCTCAACAATTTTGAAGGGACCATACCTGATTAACTTCAATTTCTTACCTTCCCCTTTTAACGTGTCTTTGTTGATATACAACCATACTTGTTTGCTGACCTAAAAATAATGATCGACTTGATGCTTGTTGTGGCACAATTTGAACTTGGCCTGACTCTGTTTCAACTGATTCCATACTACCCTATGTATCTGTTGTATTTGAGAAGAGCGACCTTTCTGCCGTATACACAACTTACCCAAATAATATAACAACTTGTCATAAATATGATAATTTTTTTCTTCTATCTGAGTACCAAGAGTTAGCGATTCATAAATTTCTTTAAAATTATCATCAATATTATACTATTCTACATAGCTTTCATGTTTCAATGAAATATTTTGAAATATTAATGAAGCATTCAAAGACAGTCTATTCATCATATCGACACAGTCTATTCATCATATCGACTACTTTATTTATCACACCCTTGATCTCAATTTCTAAGTGAATTTGCTGAATAAATCTAATCCAACTATAGTAGTGAGATTGTTGCAACTTAGACTGTGACTGAATGTATTGAAGCGGATGATGATCTGTATGAATCATTGTTTTATTACCCTTTTTATTACCACTAGAATATGTTTCAAATGGTTTTCGATGATCTATCAAAACTGATGTTAACACTGGAAAATTGTACAGCAGAAGACGACATCAATTAATGTCAAGCCTAAGGATTTACAGGGCAGGAACACATTATGGAATCAAGAAGTATTTAAAATCTCTAAGGTTTTGAGAAAATCATATTTGAACTAGTCATAAATGTTAAATTGTGCACTTTATCCTTCGAGAAGAGTGCCATATACGCGCCTTTTTTCCCGATAAGTGCACATTCCTAGAAATGGCAAAAAGTCGCTTTCCGAGACCACACCAAGCAAAGGACAGTTACTCCTTGTGTGAAAGCTGCCTAAGGACAACCACCAGCGCACAAAATAATATTTGAGCACACAATGGAATCACACCTCTCCCTTGGTCACTATCCATCATGTACCAAGGGAGGGAAGGAGGATTTGAAACTCACCTATATAAACCCACCAAGAGATGAAGAAAGGGTGATCACATTGTTATTCTAGCCAAAGTTGCCCAAGCAACACCAGCAGTGTGTGACCCAGAGCTAGAGCTAAAGAGGACTCGATCGTTGGCTACCCAACATCTTAGTCCACCACAGCAGAGAGAGAGAGGGAGATTGCATCAGAGGCAGAGCTTGGGAGGCAACAACCTTGCATCGGGACCTAGAGCCATTGCCTAGGGGCCCTTTGGAAAGTGGGTAAAATTTCTTCTCCATTTCAAACGTTTAATAAGAAGAGGCCATCGAGCCATCGTTTGCATTATTATCGTTTTGACTCTCTTTATAGCTTCTATATATTTGTGTTTTAGTTTTATTTTAACCAGAGCATACTTTAGCATACTGTTTTTCATTAAATGTTATGATTTTGAGCTCCCCCACTTTCTGCCTATTACCAGTAGTTTAAAGAGTAGACCACACTCTTTAAGGTGGTGCGATTTCGTACACCCATGCGACTAATCCACCACAACAGGATTGGCGACTCCACTGACGTGTTCCAAGCTTATGTGGTTGTGCCAACTTTTGCAGGAGACCCTTTGTCTATGCTGGAGTGGAGTTGACAGCCCTCTAATCCATCTTACAGTCCCTAGACTCACTGAAGTGACAAACTAAAAAAGGCATCTCCTAGTCTTTTTACTTACAGGATTTTTGTGTGTAATTTTTCCTCATAGAGGCGCATTGCATGCGTTCGGGACTGGCATGCGCGCAGCAAGGCGCACCTGTCAAGGCTTTTTGCACGCAATTTTCAAACTGAGATTTTCTCTCCTTATATTCTGCATTTTTTCTGCTTGTAAGTGTGTTGGGCAGTCCCTAATGTATTTTCCAGCACTTGTGTTGATACCCCACAACTTCTGAGAACTCACTTTTTGCTGCTTTTTGTAGGGATAGAGTTAGTTTTCATTTAATTTGGTTTTTTTCAAAAAAGGCTTCACATAGTTTAAGTATAGGGTGAATTAACCATTTCTTTCCAAACAATTTATGTTTTTTGCAAATTCTGGTATGCACACTTAGTTTAACTAGTCCAAGTAAGTGGCCCAAGACCACACATGCATAAGCTAGTGTAGAAATTGTTTAGCTTAAATTCAATTTTTACATTTAGGAAATTGCGGGACTAGGACTGAATCGCCGATTAGAGCAAGTAATCTCTGCTTTGCACCATTTGGTGACCCTAGGCAAGCATATGAACATTCTACATTTTCAATTCGCCATCTCCCTTTAGTTACTCACATATATTAACTAGGAAGACTTGGAAGCGGCCCATTATCGGCAAATGTTTTCCATTTGAGCAAGCAACAATGTCACATAGTTTAACTAAGGGACACTAAAGAATTTATATATTAAGTTAAGATCAAGGGGGTACGCATCCAATAAGTCGCCTTGATCACACTTCATATTGGACCATAGAAGTTGTGTATTTAGGGAGCTTTAAAATCCACCTATCAGCCCACGGAAAAGAAGACCTGAATGTGGCAGAGACTCGATTTAGAGGGGGTTAGGCTTAGGCGCAGTGCGTGTGGTATCAGTTGGGGCTACCTGACCCAGCTGATACTCGGTATTGTTAGCTAACTACCAAGAAGCCCAAGACTCGAACGCTCACGTGGGACAGTGGTTCTTAGTGGCCAAAAACTAGGGCATCCTTTACCCTATAGGTGACGGTGCATGCAAGCGCCAGACCCTCTACCCTTACCTTGGTGGATTCTCTTCGGCTGACTGGGGGCATCGCCAGCTCTTACGAGACGTTGTGCCAGCACTCACAAGAAATATTCTCAAGGCCCAAATACTTTTGAGTGTGTGAGGATGTAATAGGTCTTCTAGGATTTTGAATATCACGCGCAAACAAACAAAACCATTTTTTCTTGATTGATCACATAGATTAAGTTAAAGGGAAGATTCATTTCATTTTCGCTTTTTTTTATGTATGTGGCCATAAATTTGTCATGATCACAGACTTGATCCCCTAAAATTTTTCCAAAATCTAACCTGGTCGACATTAAAATGGTCCCAATGGAACCTTGTCGGTCCAGACGTCTTTTGGACCTCCCCCCATTATCGGGAGGGGTTCCAGGTCTTTCACCGTTTAGGCGTCAAAGACGAAAAATTTCCATAGTCGTGGGTTCATCCTTTCTTGGAGCAACCTTAGTTGGGAACCCTAGCCGTTCTCCCAACACCATGCCGCACACCACTCCCCCCTCGTCCCCTAGGGGGTAGAGGAGCGCATCCCATACGGGAAGCCAGTCGAATTCATATCATGGTATGTCACAAACTAACCCTTGTTCTAACCAGAACTTTGTGTCTTCACACGTTTCCATTGTGTCAACCTCTCAGTCACCCTTCTTAGCCATGTTGAATCTAACTGATTTAACCAAGCTCACAAATGACCCCATCACTCACAACCCCAATTGGCCTCCCATGCCCATGAAGCTCCCTTCGGATATACCAAAGTTTGAAGTTAAGAAAGTGGAAGACCCAGGTAATCATGTAATGACCTTTCACCTATGGTGTTCATCGAATAGCATCATTGACGATACTATTCGGTTGAGGCTATTTAAACACACTCTTACGGGAGTGGCCGCAAAATGGTACGTGGAGAAACCGCCTACTTCACATGGAACCTTTAGCGCAATCGCTACCGCTTTCCTCACATACTTTTAGTTTTCCATTCACCATGATTCGAGAATGGAATTACTGACTCATTTCAAACAATCCCCCTCCATCCATATCTCAGACCATCTACATGAATGGAGGTGGCATCATAGTTTATGCAAAGCTAAACTCGATGACCGGGTCCTCTTAGATTTATTCTTGAAAACATTGACGACAGAGATTTCAAAGGATGTGGCGCAACGCAACCCGACATCCGAAGAGGACGCCATTAGTAAAGCCCAACAACTTGAACTGATCTATACGCAGTCATGATACATCTACAATATCCTGCCTAACGCCCCGCACCTGCAATCTTATCAAGAATTTCCAGATGCGTCTAACTCTGCAGACGAACTAATTGGGTCAATGACCCAAGGGTACCTAGGCAGCAGCAGTCAAAATCTCGGTTACACACATAATTCTACCCCGAATATGTCTCAACCTGGATTTCAAAGTCATCATATGTAGCAGCAAAATTTGACTAATAGGGCGCAAGTGTATCACCAAGGAGGACCTTATCCTCCGGCTGAGGGGACCTAGTATGTAGGAAGAAACACTGATGGAAGAGATCCCCCCCCAATGGCCAGGTGCAAACACGGGACAACATTATGCTCAGTCCCAAGCACACAACCCACCTACACAAAACAATGCATAGGTTAACTTTGTGCACCCGTCCCAAAATCAACCACACTAGTATGATCAGGAGAACTACCCTCCTAACGTGGTTAAGAAAAAGACAAAAAATAAGCCCAAAGGGAACCCTGGACAAGGGGGCAGCAACCAACAACGCCCACCGCGATCCCACGCTAGAGTTAACTCCAACCGAAATCAGAACCAGGAGCTAAGCACTACCCCAAGTCAAGGAAAGAGGCCACCTCTACGAACAAACCATTCTTGTTCAATATGTGGTGAGTATGGGAATTATACTCACCACTGTCCTGAAATCCCTGAGCTTAAAATGCTACAGAGTAATCGAGGACAAGGAGGGTCTTCCCAGAAAACTGTGGTGATGCAAGAACCTTTCCCCCATCAAGGGACAGTCAGCACTCAACAGAAAAACCCAGATGATTCCGGGAAAAACAACCATGAAATTTACATGACTAGGGAAGAAACATTTTTCTAGACTCCGAATAGCAGCTACGACACCCCACCAGACACCAATATGTCAGTGACTAGTACTATTACACCAACAACACCTTTGACCATTCCAAAGATCCTTATAGAACCATTGCCAAAGATGGAAAAGGGACCTAATAGGTGAGCAGGTAACTACTCCAAAGAGGCCCATAATTATAGCATCATGGATGATTTAGACTCTATTACCCACTGCTAAGTCCACGTTGGAAGTACTGCAATCGTGCCCTAAGCAATGGAAAGCCCTACTTTCCGCTTTAGGCACTTTCGACCCCGCCGATACGCGCATGATGGATTTTGACTTAGACAAAGCCACCCCTCGGCTTCCTTCCATGGTCGCCTTCCAGATACCAGTATTGGTACAGAATATCACTATTCACTAATGTATCATTAACGAGGGTGCATCGACGTGCATCATGTCAAAAAATGTGTGGCAGAAGTTAGGATCCCCCGAACTCAAACCTTCCATCATCACACTCATAGCATACGACGGTCGTCCCTCAACTCCCGTCGACCTCTACCAAAATGTATTGGTCTACTTAGCTAGCAAGACGGTCCACATAGACATCGAAGTCTTGGAAATTGTCTTGGATTACAACATACTCCTTGGGTGGAGTTACATGTATGCCATGTCTACTATAGCATCCTCTGTCTTCCACATTATGATGTTCCCCTACGAGGATCGAATGATTATGGTAGACCAGCTGACGCACAGTGAAAAGCGTCCCCTACCCAACACAGATGTGATTCTACCCTATGTAGATACAGCCGTAGACGGTCTTTCACAGTACCAGGAATGTGGCCCCGGCCAATTTAAACTATAGTCTATCCTAGATTCATTCCTAGGAGATCCTCCCATTAACCCTCAGGTATCACCCGATGCCACAAGGGCCCCAGTGTGCATGATGTCCACATCAAGCACCGAGGTTAGTCAGGACACAAACTCAAGCAGTAATGACACTGAGGCATCGGCCATGGCAGCCTCTCTAGCCTATGCTGCCTCCCAAACCCCTTTCCTCTACCCTCCAGTTGAATTCATCTCCCCATAGGTTTTGGAAACACTGGTGTTACCCAAAATATCATTGGCGTCCCTAGTTTGGTACCTCGTTCCCCCTTCAGGAACAAGAGCCATCAACATTACTGCCGTAGGGTTAAAGACCCTCATTCCAGAGGAGCCCTCACCCACCCAAGAAATGGTCGCAACCGCCTCCACACGGGAAGTTCCCATTACGAAACCGGTTATCACGGCCAAGAAAACCGCAAAAGAGGAAAGAAAGCAGTGACCCCCACCATGCAAAGGGATTCATTGGCCTGCACTATATGTGATGTCATAGGACACCCTACCCACATATGTCCAGAGTTGGACGAGTTAAAACCACTCCTCGGCTCTGAAGCAGACATCTTGATGCCACGTTCATGCAAAAAGGAACCTGCCCCAAAAAATACAGGCAAACCACTGTGTACCAATCACACATGCACTCTATGTGACACCTATGGGCACTATACCCACCATTGTCCAAAAATACTATGATATAAGGATGTCTTACATGCGATCGAGTGATCCTATCAAGAGGATCCCTCCATCCAGACTATCAATGACGAGCCGCGTACCATCCTATATTTACAAGAGGAACATAGATTTGTAGAGTAGCTCCTAGTTATTCCCATTATACGTTGTACGCTATGCAATGAACGTGGCCACTACCTCAAAAAGTGTGCAGCATTGGAACTCATTCACAGATGGTATCCGATCAAAAGGGTTTACTACGTGGGGCTACATGCAGCTATGCCCGTTATGCACTGACAATCACCTTTTAGAGGACTGTCACAACATACCTCGCTTTCGGCCAGCCCTGGCTAGCCTCTTCTCAGCCATAGTTCACCTTTCCCAAGAAAATGATATGGATGTCGAGTCCACAGACAGCTCCATGACCCAAGCAGAGGAGATGAGCGAGTCTATCATGTTCTTGTCAGCCGAAAAATGGCCTAGCAGGGAACCCCTAGTTACCTCGAACGACACTTCAAAAAACACACCCGCATGCACATTATGCAAAAAGATAGACCATATAGTTGTCCATTGCTCTGACTTGCCAGCATTGCGACATTGGTTCCCCGCCTGGCCTCAGACCAAGCACGATGGGACGCCCATATCATGGATATTTTTCCTGATATTTCAAGGTAATCATTACGACCAACATTGTACTTATGTTTCGAGGATCCGTCCCACTATCGACATAATTAATGCCGTAGAAAAGAGAATGGAAAATCTCCAGGAATGACATAAAAGATACATCGTTGGCTCAACGTCCCCACCACCGCAATGGTGTGTCAAGACTGATAAGACCACACACCAACCACGTGCACCCCAGGAAAAGCCTAGGATAACATGCGGCCTATGTGATCTAAACAATCACCGAGTCAACCAATGTAGAGAACTCAAGCCCCTGGCAAACAGTCTCTGCATAATCACTTCCCTCCCTTAGAAACTTCTCTCCAATAAAGAGAAGATCACACGCACTTTTTGTCGAATGTGCTCACACTTTCATCATACGTTTAAGTGTGCACATCTCCCCAAGTTGAGAGCAGCTCGAGCGGCATTAATCCTATCATCCACAAAAGAGTAAGACAAGTCTAAACCAACGGCGTGGAAATGGAAGCATAAGACGACCTTTTCTACGACCGACCCTTTCCAAGCGTCCACATCAGGGACATCAAGTAGCGTAGAACCTCACACTATCTACTCTGTCAGTGTTGTGGTACCATGCACCGTTATCACTGGTCAATATCATGCGCCAGAGGTATGCCCGTTGTTGAAAGAATTAAGGCACCTCTGTGATAAGAAAAAATTCCACCTACTGGAAATCAACTACCCTGGTAGGAGACCCGAATTTATGATAAAACAAGACTCCATTACTGAGATCCTTCCGCTGTTGCATGCCAGTGACACAATTCACCACATACAACTTGTCTCATCACACGCCCAAGACAAGATTTCCACTTCCCCCTCATCCCAGGATTTCCACTTTATTCCTCTGGCAAAAGACCAAGGTACCTTGCGCTTTTGCATTGATTTCCATGAGATCCTAAACTTGCACGCCACCATCAAACTCCTCGATGACACCCAGCCTCTAGACCAACGCCTAGTACAACTAGAGCTAGTTGATGAATGTCGGCGGCAATCACTCCAACACAATGAGGCTCATAAGAAAAGGGTGAAAGCATCATTCGACCGCCACATCACCCCTCGCTCATTTACCGAGGGAGAGTTAGTCCTTCACTACGATGTCGCAAAAGAGGCCTTAGGGCCAGAAAATTCGAAACCTTGTGGAAAGGACCCTATATCATCAAACATTGCCTCCGATAGGGGGCATACATCTTGACAGAACCAGATGGGACCTACCTCACTAACCTCGTCAACGGTCTTTACTTGAAGAAGTTCTACCCATAAGGGCCCCAATAGCCCTTGTCCCCTAGAGTTAGAGTACACAAAAAACCCCATTCACGAAAATATTTTTGACCCAAGGACTTATGTAAAAAATGTGCTTGAAGTGCCACAATGGATCACCAAAATGAACCATACTTCGGATTTGTTCATGGAACATCTCGATGGTCTCAAAACTTAGCTACAGCCGCCTGGGTCATCTACCACCCTGACCGATCACCACTATGTTCAAAAGGCGTGTGCATTGGATCAGCAACAAACAATCAGGCAGAATATGATGTCGTCATTGGACTTATGTGCGACGCCCTCCATCAGGGCATTCGCCATATGCATATCTACCTCGATTCCCAGTTAATGGTATCGCAGCTAAACCAAACATTTGAGACCAGAGACACACACATGTTTAGAAAATATTTGCGTGCCAAAAGATTAAACAGAAAATTTGATTACATTACATTTTCACATGTATCAAGGAATCAAAACCAAGCAGCTGACCACATAGCTAACAATATCCTAGACTAGAATGCATCGTGAATAAACTGTCATACATAAAAAAACTAAAAACATAGATATCCATCAGCAGATATAAACCAAAATAGATAGCACACCATATAGAGCCACAAAAAGATCTCTCATATATATATATATATATAATATGTGTATCTGAGTACAAGAAATAGAGTCGCTGGCCCACTGGCCATCCCAAAGATACATAGGTCGTCAAAAATAAAGGAAGCATCCTCATAACAGGTGTTTTCCCTATGTACAAAACTTCTCTAGGGGTGTGCCCCCTCAAGAGGAGCACCTGGACCCACCACTGCTCCTAGTGCCATCACCGGTGCTGCTGTCACCACTGCAATAGCTACCCGTCATAGAGTAGGCCAATAATCCCTCTCACGGGCCATCATCGTCTCTAGTCACACCTCCTCGAAGTCATCCATGAAACCTCAAGCAGGCATACCCTGGGTCAAGTGGTCCGCTCGACCCCGGAAGTCCTCTAGAGCAGCAAACTGAGCCGTAAGTGCTGCAATGCACACCTCAGCCGCATCTGTGTTAAGAATTTATTGGAGAAATAATAAATTTACCCAGAGGAATAATAATCATGAAAAATAACCAGCAACAAATCATAAACATTAACACAAATATTTTATAGGGAAAACCCCAAACTTCAGGGAAAAACCCAACCAATGAAATTTCATTAAACATTGGCCAAAACCCTTGCCAATCCGGCCAAGTGAGCCTTTACCACTCACCTCCAGGCCTACCTTAAAATGAAGTATTCCCAGCCTTTTATAGGCTCCATTACATGCAATACCATGGGTGCACAATACCATGTGCCCCAAAACCACTAACACTGCGTGCCATCGCGTATTCCGTCAAGTTTACTGGCAATTCCCCCTTAAACTTGACTTGGGGATTATTGACTAAATCCCGTGAGCCCTCCAGATGAGACAACCCCGCTCACTCTAGCTCTTCCCCCCTCAAATTTTTACCCAGGGTAATTGTTAACTTGACATCCCCCCTATCACCTAGGTCTAACCCAGACTTTACCAGTGATTACCTAGGGGTACGCATGCCATACCAGGTCTTACAGCAGTATTCCCATTTACATGTAAAATTAACTCCATTATAATATATATATACCATGGGTGCACAATACCATGTGCCCCAAAACCACTACTATTTACCCTAGTCAACATTGACTTTATCCCGAGTCAATTTTACCTAACAATCTGCATGATCTCGCTCGGCTGCAACCCCAGCTGCAACCGAGTTGCTACCCTCACCAGAAGGGCCAACACCATCCCCGCCAGGTCCACCGGCACCACCACCCGGTCCACTTGCGCCACCTCCCTCTTTGCCACCACAAGGTCATCGCGGAGGATCATGACCCACCATTCTGGCCAATGAGGGACCTACCTTGCCAAAATCTGCAGGAGCAACCAAAAGAATGTCAATGTCAATAAAAAAACACACAAGTACATATAAACTTGAAATAATGCAGAAAAATATAGCATATACCTGCAAGACCCCAAACATAACCAAAATGGAGACTGATATCTAGATCACCCTGAAAGTCCATCCCCACATACGAGTATGGCAACAACATTTGTGGGTTGGCCTCAAACCAGGCCTATGTCATGTCGTTCCAATAACAACCCACCATGCCACTACTTCCATGCGGCATCACCGAAGCCCACCTCCTCATGCATGGCTCCTACGGCCCCTAATAGGCACCACCACAACGGGCCTCAGCAACACCACCCTCTCATACATAATGCTGCACAGGATGCTAGCGTATGAAAATGATTTGGATCCACGTTTGACCCTGTTCAGTTGCGACACCATACCATCAAAACAAAAGTGGGAGAAATCAAAAAAATGCCCACCCCTCAAGCAGCGTAAAACTCCCACATGCGGGCCCGATGCCCGATGTGGAGCAAACGACCCCGCCAGTTTCACAATAATAGCCAGAGCACACCACTCGACCAAATTTGTCACTTATGAAATATTAATGCACCCCTTAGTCAGAGGCACACCACCACAATGCCACTGTCGGAATCTGTCTAGGTTCACTCTCCCAGTAGAGAGTGGATACCTCAGAGCCTCACCCTGCAGCAGTAACCCGATCACGAAGTATATATTCGTTTCCAGACAGATAATCAAGTTTGTCCCCCTCAGTACGAACCTATTACGCCTCCTATGCCAACGCTGTATAATATAACGTAACAGTCGGTCCTGAGACCGAAGGAACTTGTTCTCAGCAAACTTCAGAAGGCCCCATGTGGCCAACTGACGACGCGCCCCAGCATCAGCAGCTAGAGTGGTCTAGATCTCGGGCCAATCTCGTTCTCTCCACACCAACCTACCAAGAAACATAGGCACCCATCAGTACAGAGAAAAAAAAATCAAAACAGACAAAAAACCCAATTTTTTATGTCACCATGCCCTTTGCATACCTGTTTTCTTCACAGGCATGCCCTTGCGTGCAAAAAAGAGGGAACAATGCACCCTTGCACGCTTATCCCTTAGAAATGCGCGCAAGGAGGGCATTGCTTTGCCTAGATCGCCTGCACAATCTAGGGCGAAAATTCCCTTTGAGGTCGTACAAACCCAATTTGTACGGCCCCCAGCGCTATCAAACAAGAAAAATTGAAATACAGGACGTCATGAAAGTTACCCCGGCATAATATCGCTAATCCCTGGTACACATGTTGACTGCAATGGCAAGAAAGGCTCTGCAATAACCTCTGATCTCCCAAAAATCACTAAGTACAAATGAATAGGATTAGGGCCATAAACCCTTATTTATCGCCCTTTTCCAGAACTTTAGAAGTCCATAACAGGAGATTAGAAGGTCCATTCCACAAACCATAAGTTCCACCATCATCAGTACGCCATGATAAACGAAGTCGATGCCACACATTTTCCTTCCAGAAAAAATAAATTTTTCAATGCCGGCAGATATGCACCCTCCCATCTTCCTTTCTAAAGTTCATGTTTCTCAATAATATTGATGAAAAGAAGATGCTTTCACTTGACGTAGTTGTTTTTTGTAGGAAGAACCCGCAAACCATTCACAACACTGTCCACTGAAAGTTCTGGAGTAGGTATCATTCTACCCTCAACATGATAGAGTCCCAGAAAAATTTGCATATCCTGACATCATTTCTCCATCAGAAATAAACCATAGGGTCCTCATATCCAACCGCGTTTATCACCACCTCACCCTGCATATGATAAACGTCTGTGTTGATCGGTAGAGCCTCCCCTCCATAGCGCTCGTCACCCAAAGTAGACCATATATCACTGCACAAGTGACACCATGGCCATACCATTTCAGTCTAGTAAGTACCTCATGCCCATCCATCTATCATGCATAAGGTCAAGTTTTCCATTCAAACTCAAAACCCCCTTTCCAGACGACCAGGTTTTAGAAGCAGATCGAAAGCGCACCTCCATGCATCTCATTTGGCCCACCATACCTCCATCAGCATAATCCCATCTGCGACATTTTCCGCTTCATCAACCCCGCACATGAGACCAACCAATGGGACCCCTACCCCCAACAAAACACCATCCTCACACCTATAGTAAGCGACCCCCTTTTCATGTTTTGGGGTACCCGTCTCTGTGTTTTGTACAAGCCAAACCCCATTATTTTATTCTGTTGGTAAGTGTACAAAGGCTGCAAATTATTCCCTTCGCCACTTCGCTCTCTTATTTCATCTTTTCCCCCATGGCAGCAGTCCCTAATTCCCCTTGGTCAGAGTATTTCACCCCCATGCATGCACCATCACGACATTCATAGCCGGTCCACACCCGCCCTAGCAGTCCTACCGACTCTAGGGATTTTCCCTTCAGAAATAACTATGACTGCTGCCAAGCTGCTAAAGTATACTTCAACCTCAGGTCACTGAATCCCCATCATCTATTTTCATTCACCTCTCATCAATATGCCTATGTTAAACCCATCACATCTAAGTCCCCGACCCCTCAGGTCGGCGACCCATGGTTTGGTTAAGGCTTCCTTTTTGTCGACCTCGCCGACCTCTTTTCCAAAAAGGAAGCAGTACCTTGGATTATACCTCCCCATGTAAAGGGGTATCCTCGGGTGGCACTGTGGGAGACATCATTGTCCACAGATGTCATCGATCCTCCTGACATTCGACTACAGCAAAAACTTTCATGTCACGATGGTATTGTACCTTACAGCCATTACACTTTGAGCAGATCCGTCGAAGACCTGTGTCTCCATAAGCGTCTCTAACAACAATGCTTACACGGGAAGGTCCCAACCAGTACATATGCGTACATTGTGCAGTGATATGCCATACCAAGATTACGCATATGGGTACCACTTTCTACCTATCATGAAAGAAAAAATGCCCCTGAGGGTGTCAGCAATCGTCGTCAACAACCAATAGCATCACTACCACAGTAGTGGCACAGACAACACATGTATCTGTCAATTTTGTTTAACTATCCATAACATCACAAGCATGGGACATGCCCGCCTCGTTGGAATTTTGTGAATATGTTGTATATTTTGTCTACTTGCAGGGGGTCCCTTAGGCCATGGTTATCTCGAAAAAGGTGCAAGTTGTTTTCAATTCCAAATTTCACGCAGGCCTCTCTCTCTCTCTCTCTCTCTCTCTCTGCATACGATATAGAAAAAAAAAACTATAATGTATTTTGTCTATACAGTTCTTCCTAGACCTCACACATTAGGGGCCAACTGTTAACACTGGAAAATCGTACAGTAGAAGACAACATCAATTAATGTCAAGCCTAAGGATTTACAGGGCAGGAACACATTATGGAATCAAGAAGTATATAAAATCTCTAAGGTTTTGAGAAAATTAGATTTGAACTCGTCATAAATGTTGAATTGTGCGCTTTATCCTTTGAGAAGAGCGCCCTCTGCACGCCTTTTTTCCTGATAAGCGTGCATTCCTGGAAATGGCAAAAAGTCTCTTTCCAGGACCACACCAAGAAAAGGACAGTTACTCCTTGTGTGAAATCCGCCTAAGGAGAGCCACCAGCGCCTCCTTAGACACTATGTGAGCACGCAAAAGAATATTTGAGCACACAATAGAATCACACCTCTCCCTTGGGTCACTATCCATCATGTACCAAGGGAGGGAAGGAGGATTTGAAACTCACCTATATAAACCCACCAAGAGATGAAGAAAGGGTGATCACATTGTTATGCTGGCCAAAGTTGGCCGATCAACACCAGCAGTGTGTGACCCGGAGCTGGAGCTAAAGAGGACTCGATTGTTGGCCACCCAACATCTTAGACCACCACAATAGAGAGAGAGAGGGAGACTACATCAGAGGCAGAGCTTGGAAGGCAACATCCTTGCATCGGGACCAAGAGCCATTGCCTAGTGGCCCTTTGGCAAGTGGGTAAAATTTCTTCTCCTTTTCAAACATTTAATACAAAGAGGCCATCGAGCCATCGTTTACATTATTATCATTTTGAATCTCTTTATAGCATTATTATCGTTTAACTACTAATATACTTCAACAAAGTTTCTTTTGTGTCCAAAGAAATACCAAGTGCTAAGGCTTTCTTTCTAAATTCCTGTGTGAACTCTTGAACATTTTGTCCCTTACCTTGTCGCAAGCGCTACCAATAAATTACAACTTGCAGTGTGTGACCCAATGAATATAATTTTTTCCTTAGAGCTTTTATAAACTTAGTCCATGAGGTGATAAATTTTCCTTTACGCTTTAAATCTATCTGTGTCTTACTTTCCCACCAGATCAAAACAGTACCCCCCATTCTAAGAGTAGTTAATTGGATCTTTGTCTTATCATCAGTAATATCTTGAATACGACAATATACTTCTAACTATTTTACCCAATTATCTAGTTTCCCAGGGTTTATGTCACCATCATACACAGGTAATTTGTAATATTCCAAAAATTTAACCTCCAAGCTAAAAGGAATATTATAGTTGTTTTATCACTATGCCGGTAAATAAATGGGTGGGGAGGCCCATAAATCTCTTGAGCAGCAATAAAAATACTTCAAGTGTGCAAGGAGACCTTTGTAGCAGCTAAATAAAGCTCCTCCAAGTGTGAACAGGGTTTGGGTCATGTTGATTCAGTCAACTTGGACCAAGTCAACAACGTTGATAAGGAGGAGTGGAGATCAATTAGAGAATAACACAGTTTTGGAGGGAGATGGATCTCATGGAGGAAATGACCTAATTGAGTCAGGCCAAGGGTAAGCAAGCTCACATTCTATTTAAGAAAGAGGATGGCAACCATTTGAGTTTATGTTTTAGATTATTTTGAGATTGGTCTACTTAGACTATTGCTTCCTCTTACTGTTTAGCAGGGTAGCTGTGTTGTTTAGCACCGGGTGTTTTGGAGTAGGAATCCCACCTCTTTCCTTGAGGAGCCTCTTGGAAGAGTATTGTATTCATTTCCACATTCAGGTTTTCAGGCCAAGCTACATCTTCTTCATCAGCGCAGTTTCTGCAGGTTATTGTGTTGTGTTGCAGGGTGCATCAGTGGAGGGGTTGGAACCCCACTTTCTGAGCTATTTTCTCATAGGAGGAAGGTTTCCTTCTCTTGGGAGATCTGTTTGGAGAATTCTTGGGCACATTTCAGATCCTTGGCATCAGGTCGTACATTCCCCATCATTCCCAGCGTTGTTCCAGCTAGGGAATTCGTTATTTTTTAAGGCAGCTTCAACAGATGTTTTGGTGGTTCCTTTGCAGTGTTTACTTGTGATTGAGGGGTTCATCCTTTCATGGGAGGAGATATTTGATGGGTTATATTTCAGATCTATCATACTTCATCCTTCTACACTCTTATTCTTCAGTTTTCGGTGTATCTTCAGCCATTGGGCTTTAGATCCCATCTTGTGTAGAGTGTATTTCTGAAAATCCCTTTCTGGGTTCTTTGTAGGAGTTGATATTGAGCATAGATCTATATTGAGCATATATTTTGAGGCTTATAACAGCCCTACATATTTTTTACATCATTTTTCTGTAGTAGTGTGTTTTTAACTGCATTGTAGAAGTCTCCAACATTTTTGTAATGTGAAAGAAGTTCATTTGTACAGTGATTTCTTATGGAAGGCTTGTTCCTTCACGGTATATGATCAATGTCTCATTGCTATGTATGGATTTTTTGATATAATACATGGATTAATGTCTCCATTTTGGTCTCCCATGTTTATGAGTTGAGTTACACTGCTCTTTCATTGTTATTTTCATGGATTGTTGTAGCTCCACTTTTGGAATATCTTAAGATATTCCCATTGGTGTAGATTTTCCCTATTTTGGTATATTATAGTGGTATTAGAGAATAATCTAGGCTTAGCCTTTGGAATCTCAGCCATTCTTCTATCAAGAGGGGACGGAGAAGAAGATATATATAGAAAGCACAAAAGGAAGACTCCATTATTTGTAGAAATGAAGGAAAAGAGGATCTCCCAGCTTCTTTTCCAAACTATGCAAATTATCAAAGAAGATCTCAAGGAGATAAAAAGGGAGGAGTGTAGTAAAATTCAAAGAGGGCTTGAAGGTGAAGCAAGCCCTAGTTATTCATATGATGGGTGTGAGCATTCATTCACACATGCAGATCCACAATGCAGTTTATTTCCCACATTAACTAGAAGGAAGATGGAGGAAGGAGATACACCAACGGAGGAGACCTTGAGTGTTTATCTTCAGGAGTATGAGTCTCAATCATGGAGATTCAGAGAGCACTTGGACTTCCAAGGGTTTTTCCAACTCAATGAAGGTAGAAAATCCAACAACCATCATAGATGAAAGGGAGGTAGAATCTTTCTATCTAACTTTGATGGATCAGCAAGGTGTACAACCAAAGCTTGGGTGGAGGAGCTAGATTCTTATTTCTAGCTACACCAAGTTTCAGAAAAGGAGGCCATTAGAGTAGCAGTGCTGCACCTCAAAGGTATGGCCCATGATTGGTGGTTTTATAGTTCTTCTTAATTTTATCATGCAAATGTAAACACTTATGCAGGGTTCACTAAGAAATTAGTGAGGAGATTTGATCTTAAACATTGTAAAACATCTATTGTTGAACCCAAAAACTCAAAACCTTTGCATGAGTTGGAGAGATTTATTTTGTCAAATCCACTCCATAATTTTTTTGAAGGGGATAGAAACATGCATGATACCCTGCCAAGGGCAAGATCCCCGCTTCTTAAAAAGCCTGAAAAGCAGAGAAGAGCTGACAGCGTTGTACCATTGGGAGAAGATCCATCACCACATGGAGATGGAAAGGGAGTCATTGCTTCCGTTGGAGGAGCCCTTGTGTCTTTGCAAGGAGTTCTAAATGATCCAACATGTGGGAACTAAACCACAATTCTAGAGCGGCATGCATCAGTTATTTTGGGTTGTGAATCTTGGCAGATGGAAGGAGAAGAAAGGATGGATCAACATCAAGGGATGGTGAGCATTCACCCTTATCCATTCTGGGAGGTTTCTACACAAAAGGAGGAGACTGTATTGTACAGTGAGGAGAGAGAAAAATCAGTCCACACATATATACAGTCCACTTCATATTTTGATGTCTCACTACACGGGGGCATTCCACCTGGGAGGCCACCTGATTCAGAGTTGGTAGGAGACATTGCATCATTTAGTTCACCACTCTTAGATTTCGGAGAGGTGAAGACTTTGGAGGATGAATTTGGCATGGGGGATGTCAAAGGAGTAGACAACAGCATGTGGGTAGCTTCACATTTCAGATCTTCAGCGCTGTCTCTTAGGAGGGTCGATCCATATTGGAGGTCTCAAGTTTTGGTAAAGTACTAAGAGGATCTTGGTGCTTGTATGATACTTGATGACCCAAATGGAGATGATAGGTAAATTTTGATTGGTGAGGTCATCTATTCTTATGGGAGAGTCTTCTTGACTAGAGTTTCTGAGCTCAAGAGGAAGCTACTTCATGCAGCACATGTGGACTTTCTTTCTATGCACCTTGATGCATTTCATTCATTGATGGAGGAGTTCACTTGGTAGGGAATCCAACAGGATATACATCAGCAAATCGAGAGATGAATAGCACAGATGGTGATGGAGAGGTTGGCATAGCCACTTCCCTACTCATTGAGAGTGAGGGAGAATTCCTAGTTGAGCCATTTCAGCTCAAGGACTGAAGTACATGGTGGTGGAGGTACAATTTTGCATTATAATTTGTACTTGTTTACTTTTTATCGGCAGCATGTTTTATTAAGGAAGGTCATTCCTTATTATACCTTATATTATGATGTAATTGAGGCCAAATGTAGCATTGAGATTGGCTATCCTTTTGGTGGTTTGTGGGGGAAGCCACATGACTCTTGGTGTGCACCATTGGCACCACATCTTACTTTCATGATCCTATCTTGTAGGATGATTGTGGCAGAAGACAAGTAGTTGTAAAGGCACTTGTTGGTATTTTATTTGAGGTAGGTAAGGGATGCCCTGCACTGGTTCCTTGTGTGGAACTATGATCCACTTTCTAGTTGTCATATGGTAGCTTGTTTTCATTTATTTTTGCTTCCATATGTTAACTCCCTGTAATTAGCAAGACTGGCAAAGTCCAACTGCAGGGAGAACACTATTTCAACCACTTTGGGATTCTAGGATCTAGCCCTCCTGAATCCGGAGAGGGATCTCTCCAATAAAGTGCAAAGACAGATGTATCTTTAAAATCTTTTGGGTAATGATATTAGGCTAGTTATGAAGTCCGAAGGTTTTTTTTTGTTTTGGATGGTTGAGCATGATTATTATTTGAGTGGAAAGTTATAAATGGAAAGAGTTTCAAAGGTGTGAAGTTGTAAACAATCAAAACAAGCTTTGGCTGAAAAGATAGATATAACGTTGGTTTTTAGTCCATTGGGCTATGGAGTCATAATAGGGTTTAATTGGAACAACAAGGTTCAAGAGTGGTCCATGGGGCAAGTCATCTATGTCTAAGGATCTCTTTAAAGTTGATTTTATGGAATGAAATGATTCAACAAGAAGGGGAATTAAAGAAATGAAGAACAAAGAGCAGCCTAAGATCAGGTAAGTACTTTGAAACTATCCTGCTTTTGGCATACACTTAAGAAAGACATAAAAGTAATCTAAGATCTGGTAAATACTTTGAAACTAGCCATATTTTGAAGCACTTTCAATAGAAAACATATTAAACACAAGGGAAAACACATATGATGACTAAGAATAGTCTAAGATCAAGTAAGGACTTTGAACCGAGCCTGCTTTCAACACATTCTTAGGGAAACTTTCAGATAGTTTTTGGAGATAAAACTAAAGGACAGGGCTCACCATAACTTCCTTAGTTCATCTCTACTTAACATAAACTGAAAATAACATTCAAGAATAACAATTAGCCTAGACAGTAGGACGAGGGAACGCCAGCATTCCTAACTGCTTGGAACTGAATTAAATCATTCCTAAACAACACAAATTGGAAGAAAACATGCAAATAAAGCTTATCATTCAGAGAAGGGTACTGATATACAGTGAATCCTAACTCTATGCTTGATTTTCTTTATCAAAGAAGATGGACAAAGTGGAAACAGAAATAAAATAACAATTTACAATAAGAAATAACATCACCGTTGACATAGACCAAGATCCCATAAATCAGCTTGTATTGATGCTTCAAACCAGTTACAGCTTCAAGTCCAGTGTTTCAGTTCAGCAATCATCTTCACTTCTCAGCCTAACTATTCTATCATAAACAGAGCTTCGAGAACCTTTGAATACTATTTACAAGTAGAAAATTCGAGCACAAGTATATTTCAAAGTTCAGTAACCAACATTTTCTCATCTTCTACAAAAGTATTTATAGAGGGAATGAGGAGGTGGGAGGGAAATAAAAGATCTCCCAGGTTAATTAATACAGACTTTAATACTTCTCGGCCTTTGATGGGCTCGATGGAGAAGTTTACAGATGTTTTGTCTGTATTAATTGTTTTACATTTAAGAAATAAGCTCGGTGGGAGCTTTTTTTGACTTTAAGGCTCTGTTTCATGTTGTGATAACTCTGCTGATATTTTGCATTAAGTTCCTTTGGCAGAATTAAATATTCGGCTACGTTGAGGCAAATATCTGATTTTCTGATCATAATTCGACCTTTGTTGAATGCTTGAGGCTACAGGTGGCATTGGGTAGCTGAGAGGAATCAATTAGCCTCTGATGTGGCAGTGGAGGCGTCCTTTGTCTAATAAATGTTTATGATTTGTCTTAAAATGTGTTTAATTTAATGGATTAGGCTTTTGATGATCGATCTTAGTAGTAATCCATTAAACTATATAATTAATCCTCAATCCTCTGTTCTGCTTGGGTCTTCGACACTGATACTCTTTAGCTTTGATTTAATTGTCTGTGTCTTGTTGATGTGCAGGTGCCACAAAAGGCTCATATGGCATCAATGCCCATGAAGCATTGACAAAACATGAAGTTTGAAACCCCGTGGAATGATTTTTCTTATGAGATAAAAACCCAGAGAGTCGTCACCCTCGACCTTCATTTTTCCTTTTAAACATTTGAAAAACCTTTTTAAATCTTGCACAAACCAACAAAACTTAGAAAATCCTGCGTTATTGGGTAAAAACTTCTTTGGAGGTTTCGGGTAGGAGCATGGCCGTTGGATGTCAGCATCCAACGGTGGAGATTTGCGCGTAGTGGTCAAAGAGGAAAGCGGGGGAAGAATTAAGTCAGATCCGTCGATCTGCGGAGATCAACGGTCAGCATTAATCGAAAGGAATATATTGCCAATGGTCACATTATGGAAATTCGGGAGAGAAACAAAGGAAAATAGATAAAATTTCCTTTGGTGGAGGTAAAATGCATAAGAATTGAAATTGGGGTTTCGGGATGATCGTGGGCCGTTGGATGAGATCGGCCCATGAGATCAATGGCAGAGATCGCACGTTGAAAAACTTTGGTAGAGGCGGAGGGTGATAGTATAAAACGAAAATGATCTGGGACCGTTGATCTGCAGAGATCAATGGTCAAGGAGGAACGCGATATAATATATTGCAAAAAGGGGATAGGTGTTTTTGGGAAGGAAAACCACGGGTTTCACACGGCAGAAGGGCAAGAAAGCAATATTAGCTTTTTGGATGTGATATGCATGAAAGGCTGACATGTGGATTTTAAATATAGCTTATATCGCGTGATTTTGGGAGATTATACTTTGCGCTCGAAATTACGCGTAAACATGCATCGATCGTTGGGTCTGAGGTCTCAGATCTAACAGTGAAGAGTGAGCGCGATACAGACTAGATATGCGGGCGATAATAGGTAGGGCGGTTTCAATATGGGCCGTCGAATCAAGGATTGGACGACTGAGATTGAAAACAGAGGAAGGCAGGACCCACAGGGGTGGGGCCTGTCGGGGTTAATATAGGCCGTTAGATTTAAAGGATTAATGGTCAGGATTGAATCCAGGTTTGAACGAAATAATATATAGGCAGATAAAGGATGAAGAAGAACCGTTGATCTGCAGAGACGGCCAAGATTTGGCCTAAAACATTATGAAGCGGGTATATGATTTTTAAACCAAAGTCGGGAAATGCAATCTGGACCGTCCAATCTGGACACATGGACAGTCCAGATGCAATCGGAGGCATTCGATCAGCGGGGGAAGAACCTTGAATGGCACCAATGCGATTAACTGTGGGTCGTCGATCTGCAGATCAGATCGACGACGGAGAACTCATCGAAGGTTGACCAATCGGGGGTGACATAATATTAACGCGCCCAATGAAGAAATGTCGATGTGATTTTGCGCAGACCATCGAATTGGCCCAATGATCAACGGCGGAGAAAAGCTCTGACCAATGAACAAGCGGGGACCATATTATATATGAAAACCAAAAAATTAACCAAAATACAAAGGTTTTATGGCTTGGGGCGGGTTATATATATATGAAAAGGCTTGGCGCCCATCTGCGGGGCCATTGGTTTATATGAAATGCGATAGGCCTGGGGCCTATACATAGAAAGGGCCAATCGGGATCGAGACTTCGGATCAGGCTTTTCAATCTACCCATTTAAAATCTCCGATGCTATTAGCGCTTCAGAACTTTAACTCTTGGTCGCGGGCTTAGGTTTATATGGGGAGAAGCGGAAGGCGGGGGTTTACACAACGAGGCTCAATCGCATTGGAACGTTGGTGCAGGTCTTTCAATCTACCCATTTTCATTAAAAAACTTTGCTCTGGCGGGTTTAGACCAAAACTTACGAAAAGTGGGTTTATGAATTTACAAAGGGAAATATGCATCGGAGATGGGTTTATACAATGTTTTAGTGCCCGATTGTGGGCCCAGGGTTCAGCGAATGAGACAAGGGGATCAGGAGCTTACAACCAGAGGCTAATCACATCGGAGGCTTTTAACATGGCAAATGGACTTGCGCGCTCTGATTTCTCCGTTGTGATAAGTGCCAAATGGGCTTAGCACTTGGTTCCAGCACCAAGGCATATGGTGGGGAAGTGGTTAGTACTTAGCCCAAAGGGACTTAAGCCTGCAGTCAAAACACTTATTTTTTATGAAATTTTTCACAGTTTTTGATGGATTTGGGGGTTTCAACAAAGTTTTAAAATGAGTTTTAAACTTTGTAAAGAGGATCTTATGAAGGGGAAATGGAGAAAAATGGAAAAAAGAGGAATTCCATGGGGAATAAAAGTGGGTAAAAATGAAGGTTAGTTTGAAGTGAAAGGAAGGGAGAAATGGTGTTTTGCAGCAGTCTTCTCTCTATGGAATCAGCAGAATTTCTGAGTTCAAAAGGGAAACAACAGTGAAGATTTAAACAATGGGCATGATGTCTTCATGAGTCTTCAAGAGATAACATTTTTGCAATAAAACTTGTTTCTTGAAGGCTCCAAAAATGTTTTAGCCACCTTTTGATATAACAAATTTTATAGGTGGCTAATAGTGGCTCCACTTGGGGATGGTGCCTTCTTGAAGGCATCAAGAACTTCAAACTTGCATTCTCTGGAGGTTGATTAGTGCCTCATCCATTGGGCTGCTTTTCTTTACTTGGATGTTCTTCTTTTGCTTCTGAAAAATGTTAACAGCCATGAAAAATAATGGATCTTCATCAACAAGCTTTCTACTTACCCAATCCTACTGATCTAACATTTTTTCTTCTTTAGAGTGTACTTGGATTGGAAAACTCTTTTTACAACATTTTATTCTTTTGAAAGCTTAAAACTAATTTAATTCTACTTCTTATTTCTCCATGAAATCAGATTAAACAGTTGAGTTCATATGCTTCTTTACCTACTCTACTAATCTGTTAGGATTAAACAGTCTAACAGATTTTTTATTCTCTTATTTCTAAATAGAAAATTAAAAAGCATACAAGTCAGGATTGAACAATCTAACTTGATGTTGATCTATGGCATAAAAAACAAGTTGCACATAGATATTATTTTGCAGAAAATTAAATCAAAATGGAAGGCTTAAAAATTTGAAAGTTCTGAGCACTTCCTTCATCTTTTTTCAACTCTGTTTTTGCTTCTGTTTTGAGCTATTCTTTACTTGTTCTCTGGTTCGGATTTTGAGCTGATTCAAACCAGTTTTACCTCCGTTTTAACTCAAAAATTTAAACAAATTTGAGTCATTAATTTTTGGAAACTTAGGTTCAGATTTTGAACATGTTTGAACGTTTAATTTCTAGCCTAATCTACCTACTAATAAGCCAAGATTAAGCTATTTGGCAAATCGAATTGACTATCCTATCAGCAGTCAATTTAAAACTAATTAGCCATGATTAGGTTGTATGACTAATTAGAAGTGTGTTTTTAGGAGTGGCATTTAAGCTTGCACACTTTTAGATTTGTTTCTCTTTTTTTTGGTATGGAGCTGTACCTTTGTTGTTTTTACAATCTGCCCTCTTTTCTTTCTTTCACTGTTTTTGTATTTTTGTTTTTCTAATTTTGAATGCAAGGGTGGATGAAAAATTTATAACGAAAAAAAGATAAAAATTCTTTAAAACATGGCATGGATCAAGAAAAGTAATGTTTCAGCATCCTGCCATTAACAGGACCTCCGAACAGCTCTGATCCATTCAACTCCTGCAAGAAAAAGGCATTATTACCAGTAGCAGAATGAATGAGATAAGGGCCAAGCCATAAGTTGTCAAATCTCTCATGCTTTCCCTTATCTTCTCTCCTTGAGTCCCACTTTAAAAATTTGTTCCCAACATTGAAATTGTTGGCCTTTGTTCTTCTGTCAAAAAGCTTTTTGATGTTGTCCTGCTTTTTTAAGGCTTTGTTGTAAACCTCCTCTCTGGTTTGCTGAAGGTGAATGGTCTGATTTATTCTTCTGATCATGTCATTATCTTCAGTTTGGAACTCTTGAATCAACTTCATAACTGGTACACCAAGGTTGGTAAGAAAAATTGCATCTGTACCATACACAAGCTAGTGGGGTGACATACCAATAGATTTCTTCAATGTCAATCTGTCAGCCCAAAGTGCATGAACAAGCTTTGTGTGCCAAGACTTCTTGTTGTCCTCCAACAACTTCTTGATTATGTTCACCAAAATTTTGTTTAAGGATTCTGCAAGTCCATTACCTTGAGGGTAATAGGGCGTGGAATGACCCAATGTTATCTAATATTTGTGACAGAATTCAACCATCTTATTTAATCCAAATGTTGCTGCATTATCAGTGATGATCTTGGTAAGACAGCCAAATCTAGAAAGAATATTAGTCTCTATAAATTTTATGATGACAGAATCATTGGCTTGCCTACAAGGGATGGATTTTATCCATTTGGTGAAGTAGTCTATGGCAGTGAGAATCCATCTATGTTGGGCAGAGGATGGTGGATGGATTTCTCTTATGAAGTCAAGTCCCCACTGTTGAAAAGGGGCTTCAACAGTGATTGGATGCAAAGGTAAGGGTAGCAGCTTCCTTTTGCCTTCAAAAAATTGGCATTTATGACAGGCAATGATCATTTTGTGCACATCGAGGAGAAGAGTGGGCCAATAGTAACCAACCCTTAGGATTTTGTTGGTTGTTGTCTTCCACTATAAGTGGCCTCCACATTCTCCTTCATGGAACTTGTGCTTAACCTTCTCTTTATCATACTCAGGCAAACATTTAAGCAATATTCTACTTGCATTTTTCCAATAAAGACATTTATCTATAATGCAATAGTTTACAGCTTTTCACTTTAGAAACCTTGTCTTTGTTTTTTTCAAACCAGGAAGTGTATTCAAATTAAGAAATACATAAATAATATCAACATACCAAGAGGAATTCATAAAATGATCTTCAACAATGGGAGTTGGGAGTTCCTCTTGTTCATCAAAAGCATTAATCATATTAATATCAAGAACTTCAAAATTTGATTCAGCCATTAATCTAGCCAAACCTTAGCCTTTGATGAGTTTAGTGGGCTTTATTTCTAAATCATATTCAAGAATAATAGCAATCCACTTACCTCTCTTACCATCTAGGTCCTGTGTTAGAATGTCTTTCACAACTGAATTTGGGACAAAGGAAATGATGTTTGAGTGAAGGATGAATACTCTGAAGTCTTTTAAAGCTTTAACTAAAGCAAAAGCTTGCTTTTCCATAATGTTATACTTCAAAGGAAAATCCCTCAATGCCTTGCTAAAGAATGCAATAGGCTGCTCTTGTCCTTGTGGATTTTTCTGTAAAAGGACAGCAGCTATTGTATGTTCTGATGCAAATGAAAAAATATAAAAATATTTTGAAAAATCAGGACTGATCAGAACCGGTGTTTTGGTTAACGCTTGTTTCACCAGCTCAAAGGACTTCTTTGCTTCAAAGTTCCATTTTACCCCTTGCTCCTTCTTTAGCATGTTTGTTATAGTCCTAAGGAGCTCAGCCAAGTTGGGTATGAACCTTCTCAAGAAATTAATCTTTCCAATGAAAGATTGTAATTCCTTGATGTTTCGAGGATGAGAGATTTGTAATATGGCCTCAATCCTCTTTGAATCTATCTTTATACCCTCTTCTGAAATAATGTGCCCAAGGAGTTTACCTTCTTGGAGACCGAATAGTGTTTTCTTAGGGTTTAAATATATGCCAAACTTTTGGTATTTCTCGAATACTCTTCTTAAATGTTCTAAGTGCTCTTCATATGTCTTTGAAAACACAGTAACATCATCAAGATAAATAATGATGAAGTAGTCTAATTCTTCCGAGAATGTTATGTCCATGGCTCTCTGAAAAGTTGCTCCAGCATTCATTAGACCAAAGGGCATTTTTACATACATGAAAGTGCCCCAAGGTGTAGTAAATGTTGTCTTTAGTTGATCATCAGGGTGAACTAAAATCTGATTATACCCTAAATAGCCATCAAGCAAAGAGATTCTTTTTGAACCAACTACCCTTTGTAAAATATGGTCCATCTTGGGTAAAGGGTAGCTGTCCTTGAGTTAAGCTTTGTTTAAATCTCTAAATTCTATACAAAGCCTAATCTCTCATGTTTTCTTCCTAACTGGAACCAGATTAGACACCCACTCAGAATATCTAATAGGGACGATAATACCAGCTTCATACATTTTCTTGATTTCCTTCTCAACCAAAGATAGCAGAACAGGGTTTATTCTGCACAACTTCTGTTTGAATGGCTTTTGGTTTTCCTTAAGAGGGATTTTGTGTTGAATTATTTCAGTGTCATAGGACTTAAGATATTCGTAACTCCACGCAAAAACATCAGAAAATTCTTTGAACATCTCTATGTATTTGAGTTTAATGTGAGTTGGTAACGTTTTAGACAGTTTGATCATCATTGGTTTTAGTTCACTTCCTATATTGCACTCCTCAACTTCAGTCTCTATAGGTTCCAGTTTTGGCTTCTAGGCCATATTGTTGAAATCAAACAACTCTTCTAAAGGGGCCAGACCCTTTGGCAAACTCTGATCTTTAGATTGCAGGGTTTTTAATTCCTTTGTTTCTAACTCTACAGTCAATTCTGTTTTATTTTCAAGTTCAATAGATAGTATATTTATATTGGCAACCTCAGGAGACTATTCTTCTTCACCAAGAAAATTTTCTTCACTATTGCAGTCTGTTTCATAGTCTGAATCCGAACTGCGTAGTTCAAATTCCTTTCCTGAATTGCATGAAGTCTTCTATTTGTTTGTCTTCGTCGAACACTTGCTAATATTTTTTGTTATCAGTAATGGCTGGTCTGAATTTAATCTGAGTTGTGCATTATTTGGTTTTGTATGGCGTTAAGCATGTTCTAGCAGCAAAAGCTAAGCTGTGGGCTGCGATATTTCTTTTTCTTGGGACAAAAATCAACTGGGACTTCTCAAAAGTTTTCAAAATATCCACGACATCATTTCGATAGGCCCTAAGTCTGGGGTGATTAGCATTGTATTCCCCGTTGACTTGCCTAATGATTAATTCTGAATCCCCATGCACTTTGATTCTTTTGGCTCCTAACTTTTTCAATAGATGTAAGCCTAAAAGTAGGGATTCATATTCCGCTATGTTATTCGAACACTGAAATTTTAATCTACAAGAAAGGATTTCTGTTTGGTTGTTGTCAGTGTTACGAATCCAGAAACCTGCACCAGCATTGCTCCTAGTGCAGGACCCATCAAAGTACATACTCCATAGGGGACTAGTTTCAGTTTCCTTCGTTTAATTACTGTCCTTTTCAACAAGAGTGCTTTCGGATCGTTCTTGAATATCAGCACTCTTTTGAGTCTATTTTAATTCCTTTGATTTTTCATTACATTGAAGAATTATTTCCTAACTGTCAAGGTTAAAAAACAATGGATGCATGATTTGTATCTCAAGACCCTGGTTTGGTTTGCTGTGGTTTAAAGGTTCAGCAAACTGTTTTGACAGTTATGTGTTGTTGCCCTCCTCTTCTCTATTAGCCATTCATTTAGTTAAAGTGACTTGTTCACTTAATGTTTCATCTTTGAACATGATAAATGAATCGAGGCCTGTATTTACAGAATACAGAGGAGAGTTTTGTGGTCTGTCTTGGCTAGTAACCATGTACTGCATATGAGACTCCATGTATAGTTTTCTTGTCTGATTAAACATGGGGATGGTCGCATAGTTCATGTCCATCTGCATAGTTCCTTGTAACTTATCCCCCCAAGATCTAGATAACAGCATTCCATACTTTAGGGGTACATCAGCCACAACAATATCCATGACTAAGCATTTGGCTGGAATCTGTGCTAAGTTAACGAAGAGGTCTTTAATTAATCCTAGACATTTTACTCTGCTTGAGTCAAAGGAGTAAAGGTCTTTATAAGGTCTGGTGATTTCTAGACCCAGGCTCTCCATCACAGCTTTGGGCATTAAATTATGAGAGGCCCCGGAATCATGCATAGCGTTGTGCAAAATCTTGTCATGAACATTTAAACTTACATAAAATGGAGGAACAGGTCCCTCTTGATACCTACCTTCAATCTTAGGACCAAAAATGAGCTCTGGTTGGTCATCGTTCAAATTGACTATGTCATTATTGTCCTTTATGTTTAAAACCTTCAAAATTTGGGTTCTATTTACATTTTGGGCAGCTAACTCAGTAAGAGGAATAGAGATTTTAATCTTTGAAATTTTCTGCTCCAAACTTAAAGGAATTTGATTCTTTGAAGTGATTGTCTCAGCCTTATTAATTTCCATTCTGTCAAGAAAATCTGTTTGCTTATTTGTTCTATTTACATTTGATAAAATCGTTTTGACAGGAGTACTAGTTGAAGTGTTAGTACTGCTAAGGTCTGCACTCTGTTTTTCATTGTTTTGAGTGCCTTTCTCTTTACCTTTATCAGAATTTCTAGCCACTGCTTTGTCTTTTTGTTTTACAATTTTGGGTTTATTTACAGTGCTATTTTGTGAAGATTTGTCAGAGGTTTTGGTGTTGGGATTTTGTTGATTGGTTTTGCTTCTAAGGTCATATTCCCTTTGAGATTCTATGATGACATTCTCCATGTCTTGATAATAACTTTCATCATTATCTCTTTTTTCATCATAAGGTGTATATAGACCTTGTTTTCTATCATAATGAACCCCAAAGTCATCATTATCTACTCCCAGCATGTTGATATCATCCTCCTCTACTCGCTCATCTGTTTCTTCAACCTCACTTACATAGTTTTGATGAAAGGGAGGAGTGATCTGTTGATCATCTTCCCTAGGTCTGTTTGGAGGTTGGTTTCTTCAAAAAATTTGATTCTGATTTTGATTTATGTTTTGAGGAGCAATTTGGTTTTGACTAGCGTGTGCTCTCTCAAGGATGCTCATTTTCTTCATCATCTCCTCCATCATTCTTTCCATCCTTGAGCTGGAAGTAGAAGGTGTAGATTCCTCTTTGAAGGATACTCTCTTCTCATTTTTAATTCTTGCTCTTTTCTCCATTAAGTTGACTTCCACAGCAAGAGCCCATTTTTTCATATCTTCAAGGGTTAGAGGATCTCTTTCTCTCAGCTAATAGGCCATTTTAGGGTCAAACCCTTCAGGAAACTTGTTTAATGCTGAGCCTTGTGGAGGTTTCAAATCTGGGGGAAGGGCATTATACACACTATTCAATCTAGTGCAGTAAGCTTGTACACTTTCCTCGGTGTTTCTGTGGAGGTTCTTGTAATAAAAAAGTATTTGAAGAGGGTTTTTTCTCACGTCCCATTTGTTTAGGAATGTTTGATGGAAGGCTTGGAGATCATTTATACTATGGGGGGTTAAGCCTTTAAACCATTTTCTTACTTCTCCCCCCAGACTCTGAGCAAATAATCTAAGCTTGACAGATTCATCATCAATTTCATTTCTGTCAAAGTAGTCATTCATCTTATCCACATGTTGTGATGCAGTAGTAGCATTAATAGCGTCATATAATGGTATTTTGGACTGATAGTCTTGTGGAAGATTGACTAATGGTACAGGAAGGACTAAGGGAGCATACCATGATGCCATGATATGTGGTGGGGGTGGATTTACAAGAGGTGGATTAACAAGAGGAAAAGTGGGTGGGAGTGGAGTGGTTTGGATAGTGGATGTATGAGGAATAGATGTGGATGGACCAGCAAGATTTTGTTGAGCAGATCTAGGATGAGAGAAACCAAAATTATGTAGGAAATGTAAATCTGGTGGTGTAGTTTCTCTGCTACTAGGATACTCAGTT
This sequence comes from Pinus albicaulis, assembly GCA_034641835.2. Classification (NCBI taxonomy): domain Eukaryota; kingdom Viridiplantae; phylum Streptophyta; class Pinopsida; order Pinales; family Pinaceae; genus Pinus; species Pinus albicaulis. The sequence continues at coordinate 215,895,237 of CM076578.1, read as the reverse complement.
CTGTCTTGGGATGAAAGTGGAGATTCAGAGTATATATGAATTATATCCTCAAGTGACCTAGTTCTAAATGGATTTATTAAGTCAACCTGTGATTTTTGTAGAGCGGTAAGATTTTCAGGAACTGAATTAGCTCTCAAGGGTGATTTGAAAACAGTTGAAAATTTTATCTTAGGAGACTTCCTAAGGATACTTTCCGGGTTATCAACTATCTCAGGTGGGTTTGGGTTAGGACAGGCTCTAGTATGAATCTTTCTATGAGCCACTATGCTGTGTTTTAGACCGAAGTAAACAAGAAAAGTTAAACCAGATATGACAGTCTTTAAGAGGTTAACTAATTTGTTTTACACAAATTTTAATCCTACAGTCCTCTCACTGAGTTTGAATGATGTTATAATGGTAATGGTTCTTCCCAGTGGAGTCTTAAGGTATGTTCAGGATTGTGGAGTCGCCAAGTGGAAGTTTTTAGCTCTTTTGGAGGTAAAAGGTTTTATGGTCCACCACCTTGCTTATTGAATACCAATCTGAAACATTTTTGGGTTTTCTGAGTTATTTTACAGTCCTATTGGTTGTTAAGAGTGTCCTAAATTTGTTTCAAAACTTAGCTACGGTTAAGAGAAAAAGATAGTCTACTCTTATGGCTAAGCCAGCTGATCCTTCTAGGTTAGATAAACTCTTATGAGAATCCTAGGGTTTACCTAGTTTGTCACTAATTCAAACAAGTTTCATCATGATTACCGTTACTTGGTAGTTCTTGAAAAGACTGCTTTTTACTCACAAGGTTTTATGAAGTGTTTAAGGGAAACCAAGATGAATTTTGACTCAGTTCCCCAGTGGAGTCGCCAGAAGATGTTAGCTCCTTGTAATTAGCAAGATTCACAAAATCCAACTGTAGGGAGAACACTATTTCAACCACTTTGGGATTCTAGGATCTATCCCTCCTGAATCCGGAGAGGGATCTCTCCAATAAAGTGCAAAGACAGATGTATCTTTAAAAGATTTTGGGTAATGATATTAGGCTAGTTATGAAGTCCGAAGGTTTTTGTTTGTTTTGGATGGTTGAGCATGAATATTATTTGAGTGGAAAGTTCTAAATGGAAAGATTTTCAAAGGTGTGAAGTTGCAAACAATCAGAACAAGCTTTGGCTGAAAAGATAGATATAACGCTGGTTTTTAGTCCATTGGGCTATGGAGTCATAATAGGGTTTAATTGGAACAACAAGGTTTAAGAGTGGTCCATGGGGCAAGTCATCTATGTCTAAGGATCTCTTTAAATTTGATTTTATGGAATGAAATGATACAACAAGAAGGGGAATTAAAGAAATGAAGAACAAAGAGCATCCTAAGATCAGGTAAGTACTTTGAAACTATCCTGCTTTTGGCATACACTTAAGAAAGACATAAAATTAATCTAAGATCTGGTAAGTACTTTGAAACTAGCCAGCTTTTGAAGCACTTTCAATATAAAACATATTAAACACAAGGGAAAACACATATGATGACTAAGAATAGTCTAAGATCAGGTAAGGACTTTGAACCTAGCCTGCTTTCAACACATTCATAGGGAAACTTTCAGATAGTTTTTGGAGATAAAACTAAAGGACAGGGCTCACCATAACTTCCTTAGTTCATCTCTTAACATAAACTAAAAATAACATTCAAGAATAACAATTAGCCTAGACAGTATGATGAGGGAACACCACCATTCCTAACTGCTTGAAACTGAATTAAATCATTCCTAAACAACACAAATTGGAAGAAAACATGTAGATAAAGCTTATCAGTCAGAGAAGGGTACTGATATGCAGTAAATCCTAACTCTATGCTTGATGTTCTTTATCAGAGAAGATGGAAAAAGTGGAAAAAGAAATAAAATAACAATTTACAATAAGAAATAACATCACCGTCGACATAGACCAGGATCCCATAAAGCAGCTTGTATTGATGCTTCAAACCAGTTACAGCTTCAAGTCCAATGTTTCAGTTCAGCAATCATCTTCACTTCTCAGCCTAACTATTCTATCACAAACAGAGCTTCAAGAGCCTTTGAATACTATTTACAGGTAGAAAATTCGAGCACAAGTATATTTCAAAGTTCAGCAACCAACATTTTCTCATCTTCTACAAATTATTTATAGAGGGAATGAGGAGGTGGGAGGGAAATAAAAGATCTCCCAGTTTAATTAATACAGACTTTAATACTTCTTGGCCTTTGATGGGCTCGATGGAGAAGTTTACAGATGTTTTTTCTGTATTAATTGTTTTACGTTTAAGAAATAAGCTCGGTGGGAGCTTTTATTGACTTTAAGGCTCTGTTTCATGTTGTGATAACTCTGCTGATATTTTGCAATAAGTTCCTTTGGCAGAATTAACTATTCGACTGCGTTGAGGCAAATATATGATTTTTTTATCATAATTCGGCCTCTGTTGAATGCTTGAGGCTATAGGTGGCATTGGGTAGCTGAGAGGAATCAATTAGCCTCTGATGTGGAAGTGGAGGCATCCTCTGTCTGATAAATTTTTATGATTTGTATTAAATTGTGTTTAATTTAATGGATTAGGCTTTTGATGATCGATCTTAGCCGTAATTCATTAAACTGTAGAATTAATCCTCAATCCTCTGTTCTACTTGGGTCTTCGACACTGATACTCTTTAGCTTTGATTTAATTTTCTGTGTCTTGTTGATGTGCAGGTGCCGCAAAAGGCTCATATGGCATCAATTCCCATGAAGCATTGACGAAACGTGAAGTTTGAAACCCCATGGAATCATTTTTCTTATGAGATAAAAACCCAGAGAGTCGTCACCCTCGGCCTTCATTTTTCCTTTTACACATTTGAAAAACCTTTTTAAATCCTGCACAAACCAACAAAAATTAGAAAATCTTGCGTTATTGGGTAAAAACTGCTTTGGAGGTTTCGGGTAGGAGCATGGCCGTTGGATGTCAGCATCCAACGGTGGAGATTTGCGCGTAGTGGTCAAAGAGGAAAGTGGGGGAAGAATTAAGTCAGATTCGTCGATCTGCGGAGATCGGCGGTCAGGATTAATCGGGAGGAATATAATGCAAATGGTCACATTATGGAAATTCGGGAGAGAAACAAAGGAAAATAGATAAAATTTCCTTTGGCAGAGGTAAAATGCATAAGAATTGAAATTGGGGTTTCGGGATGATCGTGGGCCGTTGGATGAGATCGGCCCACGAGATCAACGGCGGAGATTTCACATTGAAAACATTTTGTAGAGGTGGAAGGTGACAGTATAAAACGAAAATTATATGGGACCGTTGATCTGCAGAGATCAATGGTCAAGAAGGAACGCGATATAATATAGTGAAAAAAGGGGATAGGTGGTTTCGGGAAGGAAAACCACGGGTTTCGTGCGGCAGAAGGGCAAGAAAGCAGCATTAGCTTTTTGGACGCGATATGCATCAGAGGCTGACACGTGGATTTTAAATACAGCTTATATCACGTTATTTTGGGAGATTAACATTCGTGCTCGAAATTACGCGTAAATGTGCATCGATCGTTGGATCTGAGGTCTCAGATCTAACGGTGAAGAGTGAGCGTGATACAGACCAGATGCGCGAGCGATAATAGGTAAGGCGATTTCAATATGGGCCGTCGGATCAAGCATTGGATGGCTGAGATTAAAAAAAGAGGAAGGCAGGACCCACAGGGGTGGGGCCTATCGAGGTTAATATAGGCCGTCAGATTTAAAGGATTAACGGTCAGGATTGAATCCAGGTTTGAACGAAATAATATACAGGCAGATAAAGGGAAAAGAAGGACCGTTGATCTGTAGAGATCAACGGCCGGGATTTGGCCTAAAACATTATGAAGCGGGTATATGATTTTTAAACCAAAGTCAGGAAATGCAATCTGGACCATCCGATTTGGACACGTAGACAGTCCAGATGCAATCGGAGGCATTCGATCGGCGGGGGAAGAACCTTGAATGGCACCGATGCGATTCATTGTGGGCCATCGATCTGCAGATTAGATCGATGGCGGAGAACTCATCGGAGGTTGACCAATCGGGGGTGGCATAATATTAATGCACCCAATGAAGAAATGCCGATGCGATTTTGCGCAGACCATTGGATTGGCCCAATTATCAACGGCGGAGAAAAGCTCCAACCAATGAACGAGCGGGGACCATATTATATATGAAAATCAAAATACAAAGGTTTTATGGCTTGGGGTGGGTTATATATATATGAAAAGGCTTGGTGCCCATCTGCGGGGCCATTGGTTTATATGAAATGTGATAGGCCCAGGGCTTATACATAGAAAGGGCCAATCGGGATCGGGACTTCGGATCGGGCTTTTCAATCTACCCATTTAAAATCTCCGATGCGATTAGCGCTTCAGGACTTTAACTCTTGGTCTCGGGAATAGGTTTATATGGGGAGAAGCAGAAGGCGGGGGTTTACACAACGGGGCTCAATCGCATCGCAACGTTGGTGCGGGTCTTTCAATCTACCCATTTTCATTAAAAAACTTTGCTCTGGCGGGTTTAGACCAAAACTTAGGAAAAGTGGGTTTATGAATTTACAAAGGGAAATATGCATCGAAGATGGGTTTATACAATGTTTTAGCGCTTGATTTCTGGCATAGGGTTCAGCGAATAAGACAAGGGGATCGGGAGCTTACAACCAGAGGCTAATCGCATCGGAGGCTTTTAACATGGAAAATGGACTTGCGCGCTACGATTTCTACGATGCAATAAGCGCCAAATGGGCTTAGTGCTTGGTTCCAGCACCAAGGCATATGATGGGGAAGTGGTTAGGACTTAGCCCAAAGGGGCTTAATCCTACAACCAAAACACTTATTTTTTATGAAAATTTTCACAGTTTTTGATGGATTTGGTGGTTTCAACAAAGTTTTAAAATGAGTTTTAAACTTTGTAAAGAGGATCTTATGAAGGGGAAATGGAGAAAAATGGAAAAAAGAGGAATTCCATGGGGAATAAAAGGGGGTAAAAATGAAGGTTAGTTTGAAGTGAAAGGAAGGGAGAAATGGTGTTTTGCAGCAGTCTTCTCTCTATGGAATCAACAGAATTTCTGAGTTCAAAAGGGAAACAACAGTGAAGATTTAAACAACGGGCATGATGTCTTCATAAGTCTTCAAGAGATAACATTTTTGCAATAAAACGTGTTTCTTGAAGGCTCCAAAAATGTTTTAGCCACCTTTTGATATAACAAATTTTATAGGTGGCTAACACCATATATTGCTAATATTGCTATATTCATGGGGAGCTTTGTTTGGAGAGTGGGACAAAGGTTGGAAGTGCCCATTGGGAGTATGATTCTCCTTACTTTACATGTTTTATGTTTCAGGAGAAACAATGGGCAAACCATGATTGCCATACCACACTTCTTGTCTTCACATGGGAGGAGCCATTTGAAGAACTTGCGTTCTTGGAGGTGGCATTTCATGGCTGATTTTCTTTGTGGGGTAACTTGAGCCAATCTTGGAGGCCATGAAATTTCAGCCCAAGATCAACAAAAAACCCACACTTACCATAAATGCAGAGAGAAACCACTTGAATGGAAAAATCTAATCTCTCCATGCAGCCCCAACACATTGCATACACCAAGGGTTGAGGATTCTTTTGATGAGATACCTAGGATGTCTCATTTCATTTGGATGATAGCATGGGTTTGGGAGTCTCTCACTGGTCACGAGATCCCCTATGCTTGTCATAAGTCCTATCTTGAGGAGGCTATTGGACAACAAGAAGGTTCCCCCTTACACCTTCTACCTTTTCATGATGTGAGCCGTTTGGTTTTGCTTGCTTGGGAGGGAGTATTGGAGGACAGATATATTGCAAATTGTTTTGAGCAGTGGTGGGAACTATTGATGAGGAGGCCACAAGAGGAGGAGGAGAGGAATTTTTCTCTCCTTATACAGTTTCTTGAGGACAAGCAACATTTTGGAGCAGAAGACTATAATATTCCAAAAATTTAGCCTCCAAGCTAAATGGAATATTATAGTTGTTTTATCACTAGGCCGATAAATAAATGGGTGGGGAGGCCCAAAGGTCTCTTGAGCAGCAATAAAAACACTTCAAGTGTGAAAGGATACCTCTGTAGCCGCTAAATAAAGCTCCTCCAAGTGTGAACAGGGTTTGGGTCATGTTGATTCAGTCAACTTTGACCAAGTCAACAACGCTGATAAGGAGGAGTGGAGATCAATTAGATAATAACTCAGTTTTGGAGGGAAATGGATCTCATGGAGGAAATGAAATAATTGAGTGGGTCCAAGGGCAATAAAGCTCACATTCTATTTAAGAAAGAGAATGGCAACCATTTTATTTTATGTTTTATATTATTTTGAGATTGGTCTGCTTAGACTATTGCTTCCTCTTGCTGTTTAGCAGGGTAGCTGTGTTGTTTAGCACCGAGTGTTATCGAGCGGAAATCCCACCATTTTCCTTGAGGAGCCACTTGGAAGAGTATTTTATTCATTTCCACATTCAGGTTTTCAGGCCAAGCTACATCTTCTTCATCAACGCAGTTTCTGCAAGTTATTGTGCTGTGTTGCAGGGTGCAGCAGTGGAGGGGTTGGAACCCCACTTTATGAGCTATTTTCTCATAGGAGGAAGGTTTCCTTCTCTTGGGATATCTGTTTGGAGAGTTCTTGGGCACATTTCAGATCCTTTTCATCAGGCCATACATTCCCCATCATTCCTAGTGTTGTTCCAGCTAGGGAATGCGTTATTTTTTAAGGCGGCTTCAGCAGATGTTCTAGTGGTTCCTTTGTAGTGTTTCCTTGTGATTGAGGGGTTAATCCTTTCATGGGAGGAGATATTTGAGGGGGTATACTTCAGATCTATAATAATTTAGCCTTATACACTCTTATTCTTCATTTTTCAGTGTATCTTCATCCATTGGGCTTTAGATCCCATCTTGTGTAGAGTGTATTTCTGAAAACCCCTTTCCAGGTTCTTTGTAGGATTTGATATTGAGCATAGATCTGTATTGAGCATATATTTTGAGGCTTATAACAACCCTACATATTTTTTGCATCATTTTTTTGTTGCAGTGCATTTTTAACTGTGCTGTAGCAGTCTCTGGCATTTTTGTATTGTGACAACAGTTCATTTGTAGAGTGATTTCTTATGGCATGCTTGTTCCTTCATGGTATATGATCAAAGCCTCATTGTTATGTATGGATTTGCTGACATAATACATGGATTAATTTCTCCATTTTGGTCTCCCATGTTTATGAGTTGAGTTACACTTCTCTTTCATTGTTATGTTCATGGATTCTTGTAGCTCCAATTTTGGAATATCTTAAGATATTCCCATTGGTGTATATTTTCCCTATTTTGGGATATTACATAATTCAAACTTAACATCAAGTTTCAAAAGTGGAATCTTAGGTTTCTTTTCTTTTTCTGATTCTGAACTAGAAGTAGAAGAGGAAGAAGAAGATGATGGCGATGATGGAGGAGAAGGAGATTTATCTATCTTGCCTTTACCCTTGTCCTTCTTTGATGCCTTCAAAGATGAAGCTGCATCTCTCTTCTTCTTCTCTTCATATAATTCTGCCAACATTTGTTGCGTGTTTAGAAACATCTGATGGATTTGATTCTCATCCATAGGTTTCGTTTCAGTAGCTTCAGGAGTCTCAATGTTCTCAGTCCCTGTCATTGTTGATTGATGAACAACTTTCTGCTTTACGATCTCTGGATATAATTCCTCAAGCTTGCCTTTTCCACGTTGCAATCCCAACCTGGTTAACATCCACTGACAAACAAACTAAAAATCACAACCTACTATGATACCAAAACTGATATGAAATGTGATCGATTAAGTGCTGAGGTAGTTTGATTATTTTTTCATTAAGATTGATTGCTAATTGAAGAGAGCCTTAAAGTGAAAGACGACATAAACCAACAGCAAATAAATGATTAAAATACAGCATAAAATAGAGAGAAGAAGAATAAAACAGTTGATTAGGGAGTTCTTCCCTGGTAGACTACATCTCTGGGTCCGCTTTCAAGTGGGAATTCGTTTTCTTAGAATTGAATTGAGGAAGGATTTATATAGCAAAAACACCAAAATTAATGTGCTCACAGGCACTTTTGGTTACTGAAAACAAGAATCTCTCTCTCTCAGCTTTCCTACAACTGTCTTTGCTCTCAATTCCACCTCCAGACGGTGGAGCTATGCTGAAAACATAACTGCCTCTATCCTACTCAAACTAAACACTCAATTCTCTCCAAGCATTCAAAAACAAAGGTGTGTTCATGAAGAAATGTCATTGGTCTAAATAAGAACTCACTCGAACCTTCTCTTTCTCCATTTAGCAATTTGTTTAGCTTTTGGTGGGATAAGAGGATCTAATTCTTCATGTACATGAACCTATGGATAAAATCCTTAACCTTTGGCGTTGAAATAAATACAAAAACCCAAAATTGACCTTATATTAAATTTCTTAACCATTCGGGCTAACCAACCGGGTGGAGGATTTAATAGAGAGCATGTGACACGTTTAATTTTCGGCGATTACGGTCTTGACCAGCGGTCACGGTCTTGATCGTTGGTTAGGCTTATCCCGACGCATATGTTCACATTTCTGACGTGGTCTCCGGCTTACGATTTAAATGTTTTAACACTGTGGGTTTTATTAAAGTTTAATTGCAAACTATTTTATTTGAAATTTATCATTCCATAACCCAAATCATAGTGTTATAAAATATAACCCATCTTATGTTTATTGACCCAAACCTTAAAGGTTTTTGAAACATAGATTTAATACCCCTAGCCTGAACCTTATTTATAAAGGTTTTTTAATATGATTAAACTTTGCGCTTAGGATTTTTAATATATAGTTTTATAACCATGTTTAATGTATAGGTTTTTAATACCAAAGCGCTTAGGTCCTTTAGGTGTTAGGTTATATGTTTAGGTTTTAGGCTAGCTATTGGGGTTTAGGTCTAGGTATTTAGGGTTCTAAATTAGAAATTTTACAAAATGAAGGTATTACACCTTTTTAAACCCATTTTTCTTAACCCATTACATGCCATTAACCCTTTTTCATGTTTTTTTTTTCAATGTTACAGGCGAAACTAGCGGATTGGAGACTGAACTGGAATTCTAACTACTGGAGCTAACCGAACTTCTCTGTTGAACTGTAATGAACAATATCCTCCTTGATCATCAATGGAACATGTAATAATCTCATACAAATCTCAACTCATAGAGCTCTCTCTACGATATACAATCTTCACACACTGTCATGCAGAAATTTTCATATATATGCACCAATTTCTTGCCTCCTGACAACTTGCCTCCACTGCACAATCCCTATTGAAGAAGATCCCTAAATGAATTCGATCTTGCCTTGCTTGCACTGCGCAATCCTCATTGGCATCTCCAATGTCTGTGTAGATGCATTGAATGCATCACTATATTCACAACTGATAGTCCATCTCACCCTTTCACCTATCTCTCCACTGGGTCTCCACTGGATCTGACATGCAAGTAGTTAACTGTCGTATTTGTTCAGTTGCAAGTAAGACACTACTTGTGAATTAATTAAATAATTAATTCACTCATCTTTCACTTGTGTATCTTTATTTACAACTAGCACAACTGAGTTTAACTCACTTAATTGAATTAAACTAAATAACAGCTCCCATAACTACTCTTCCAACTATGTTACAACTTGCCACAATCAGTTATAACGAAGTCCATCATGCATGAGTCACCAACCACCCTAGGAATTGCATAATTCCTTCAACCCACTGATGTGCCACATCTGTTCACTGAAATAAAGTGCTCCAAGAGAATAAGTTACTATTTATTGTTTGATTATTATTAAGGGCTAATAATAATCGACATGCATTCTATTTTTCGATTAGCATTTTATAAATAGACTTCACCCATATTCTAAAAATCGAAATTAATCCAAAGATAGAATTTTATCAATTATATAGAATTAGCATCCTGTCAATTTTAGATTATGCTCACCATTCTAAAAATAGACATACACCGAAAAATAGCCTATGAGCCCCACCTAGTGAAGGTGCTTAATTTTCACTAGGATCATCATATTGTTGAATCCCAACACTCCCTCTCAACAAGAAAGGGATTATCCTTCACCCCGATCCTGTCTCTATGGTATTCGAATTTGCTCCTGGTGAGTGCCTTCGTCAGAATATCTGCATCCTAATCTTCCGTAGGAATGTACTGAAGCAACATGATCTTCCGTTGCACACAATCTCTGATATGATGATACCGGATATCTATATGATTATATCTATCATGAAACACATGATTGATAGAGAGTTTAATGCAACTTTGATTGTCACAATGAATCATTGTAGGATCTAAATGAGAATTGAACAAACCAACCAAGATCTTCCTCATCCAAATAGTTTCACATGCAGCTTGACTTGCTGCCATGTATTCAACTTCCACTGAACTGAGTGCCACAGAAATTTGTTTCCTGTTGTACCAAGAAACAAGTGTAGATCCAATACTAAAAACCCCTCCTGATGTGCTCTTTATGTCCGTTGGGCTGCCTGCCCAATCTTCATCCGTGAAGCCATGCAACTTCACCTCATCCGTCTGTCTGTACCATAAGCCATAGTCAAATGTGCCCCTGAGATATCTCAAGACATGCTTGCCCACCTTCCAAAAGAGCTTGGTAGGCTTAAACATTACTTGACTAAGCTGGTTCACCGCATAGCATATTTTAAGTCTTGTATTAACTAAATACATGGGCGAACCCACCAACTATCGATAGACAGTAGCATCCACTACCTCTACCGATGTAGCATCCTCTTTCCTTCAATTTCTTGGAAGAGGAGTATCCATGGGTTTGCAGTCCTGCATGTGAAACTTATCGAGTATCTTGCTTGCATACTTTCCTTGAGACACAAACATTTCACCTTCTCGCTGCCATATTTCCAATCCAAGGAAATAATGAAGGAGACCCATATCCTTCATCTGGAACTCCTTTACAAGGTCCTCTTTGCATGAGTGTATTAGTTTCTCATCACCATTCAGTATTAAATCATCAACATAAAGAAAAATGATTAAAAGCTTACCCTCCACCACAATTTGGTATAGGTTTGCATTTTCCTCACTCTTGGTGAAGCCAAGTCCAGTGAAATAGCTGTCGATCCGAGTGTACCAAGCATGGGGTGCTTGCTTTAGCCCATATAGTGCTCTTTTGAGCCTGCACACATGCGACTCGCTGCTAAAGATCTCAAATCCTTCAGGCTTCTCAATGTACACTTCTTCCTCGATGATCCCATTAAGGAACATAGTCTTCACATCCATTTGATGAATGTGCCAACTCATCTGTGCTAAGAGAGCAAGGATGGTCCTTATGGAAGAATATTGTGAGATAGGTGTAAGGGTTTCTTCATAATCAATCCCCTCGATCTGTGAGAAGCCCCGGGCAACAAATCTTACCTTATACTTCTCGATGCTCCCATCAACAGCTTTCTTTACCTTGTAGATCCATCTTGAACCTACCACTGATTTACCAACCGGCCTTGGAACAATCTCCCAAGCATTGTTTCTGACAATGGAGTCATACTCCTCCACCATGGCATTTACCCATGTGGGCTTCTGCACCTCTTCCTTAAAGGAATATGTCTCTGTCATGATACACTTTCTCATAAAAGCCATGTATCTAGTATATCGGTTAGGTGATTGTCTCTGTCCGCGTTGTGAAGTAGGGACTCCTACATTCTATGCCGCATCAAGCTTCATCTTCTCAGCTTATGTGGTTCGCCTTCTGCCAGTTCTGATGTTTGGCTCTGCGTGAGTGGACTCCTCCACTCCATGATCCTCCTCTTGTGGCTGATCCACATCTTGAGGCTCATCTTTGGGAACAAGCAGTTCCTCCTCTACATGTAAGTGTAGCTGCCTCTCAAGCAACAAATTCATGACTTTATCCTCATTGAATTTTATATCCCGTTGCACCACATTCATCCCACTGTTTGGAAAATAAACACGATAATTGTGGGGTGTTTTCGTGTACCCCACAAATATCCCAACTTATAGAGTCTGCTCCAGCTTCTTCCTAGCGTTCTTGATCACATGAACATAAACAGATGAGCCAAAAATATTTAAATGAGAAACATCTGGCTTCTTAATAGTAAAATATTTTTCACGTGTACTCATGCCAAGTACTCTATGAGGACAACAATTTTGCACATAAACCGCAGTGTTGCATGCTTCCGCCCACAAGTGCATTGGTAGTCCCTGGTCATGCAGCATAGCTCTTGCAGCACCCATGATCATTCTTTTCTTCCTCTCTGCGACCCCATTCTGCTGTGGGTTATGGGGCACTATGAGTTCTCTTCGAATACCTTCATTGCTACATAATTCTTTGAATTTGTTCGAGATATATTCACCACCATTATCGCTCCGCAAAGCCTTCACTTACTTCCCTGACTCCTTCTCCACCAATGCTTTAAACTCACAGAAATTTGAGAATGTTTGATCCTTCTTCTGCATGAAGAATATCCATCATCTACGAGAATAGTCATCAACAAAAATAACATAATACCTATGTTTTTTTGTTGAAGCAACCGAGAATGGTCCACACATGTCTGTGTGAATTTTCTCCAGGATCACCAAAGCACGGTTCTCCTTTTCATGAAAGGTGGTCTTCACAAACTTACCCATATTACATCCCTTGCACAGATCTATCTACGCAAGTGTACCCTTGGGAAGTCCAGTAGAAATCTGCTGCAAAATCTTTAGGTCGCCATGGTGAAGATGGCGCAATATCTTGTGCCATAAATCGCACTCATCCTGGCTCACCACTTCTTCTTCTTTTCCCACCATTGCAGCGCAACCATCTACCTCCATCTTGTAGAGATTCTTAACTTGAATCCCTATCCTCTTGGTTTGACCCATTGTTTTTTGTCCCAAGAAGGCTTTTCCCTCGCTAAAAACAACATCATAACCTCTGTCCTTGAACATCGCGACTGAGACCAAGTTCTTCTTTAGACCTGGAACATGCGTAACATCTTTCAACATAAATGGTTTACCTGACTCCCTCTCAAAGGTAATGGTTCCAATGCTGGTCACACTATATCTACCATCGTCACCCATCTCTATATGCATTTGGAGATCTTTCTCCTCCAAGTCGCTAAACAACTCCTTGTCTCCTGTCATGTGGAAGGAAGCACCACTATCAAGATACCACACCAATCCCATTGCTCTTGAAACCAAGCATGCGATCAAAGAGAAATCAAGTTCAAATTGCGAGGCAAGGACCTCACTAGCTGCAGCTCTAGCAACCTTCTTGTTCTTCTCTTTCTGTGGGCAGTTAGTGGCGAGATGCCCATGTTCGTGACAGTGAAAACACTTCACCTTCAACAAATCTAGCTTCTTGCCTTTAGCCTCGGATTTTGGATGGGATTTCTTCCCCTTACCTTTCATCGCTTTGGAAGCCAAAGAAAAATCCTCTTCATCATCATGTTTTGATGAAGAGCCATCCCTGGTACTCCACCTTATCTCCTCCTGCACTAGATCCGAAAAAATTCGCTCCCAATCCGGAAGTTTCTCCCACCCATTGACAGAGTCTTGATAATTGTGCCAACTGTTCAGAAGTCCAAGGAGATCCAAGCTCACTAAGTCATCATCAGCAACTATAATTCCCACACTCCCCAGCTCATCCCTACATTGGACAAACTTCGTGAGATACTTTAGAATACTGTCACCCTTCTCCATTTTGATTTTTCTGAGTTTATCTTTCAGCGCCAACTTCCTATGGTCGTTGCTGCTTTGGAAAAGATCTGTCAAAGCCTTCCACATTGAAAATGGAGTGGCTTCCCCATGAACGATTGACACAATATGGTCTTTCACACCTTCCAACATAATTCTTCTTGTCTTCACTACTTTCTTTTGCCAGGCGTCAAGTAATGCAGCATTCGTCGAAGTGGGCTTAGGAACATCATTATCGATGAACTCCTTCAGACCATTATCTTCAAGCACCACCTCCATCTTGTCCTTCCAGGCTATGTATTTAGAGCTACCCTCGAGTGCATACTCTAACCACAACCCATTGAAAGCCATTTCAATGTTTACTAAACTGTCGCACCAAGAAATTCTTGCAGCAAATTTGAATTGTCCACTTGCACTAAACTTAGCACCGCTTCAATATTGCAATCTCCAGTGATTAACACTGCTCCGATAACATGTAGAAATTTATAAATATAATAATGTATTTCTGGATTCTCCTGATCTAACAATTTAATCTTATGTTAAATACAAAATCCTTCCACTTAATTCTTTGTGGAAATTAAATCGCCAATTGCAAAACACATATGAAGCAAAATCAATCGCACACAACAAGATGTTTTACCGGGAAAGCTTAAAGCTAAAAACCCCAACTATCATATATTATGTATATCAATGGAATATGTAACAATCCCATACAAATCTCAGGTCATAGAGCTCCTAGTACAATATATAATCGTCACACATTGTCATGCAGAAATTTGCATATCTATGCACCAATTTCTTGCCTCCTGACAGCCTGCCTCCACTGTGAAATCCCTATTGAAGAAAATCCCTGAATAAATTTGATCTTACCTTGCTTGCACTGTGCGATCCTCATTGGCATCTCCAATGTCTGTGTAGATGCATTGAATGCATCACTATAGTCACAACTGATATTCCATCTCACCCTTTCACCTATATCTCTAGTGGGTCTCCACTGGATCTGACATGCAAGTAGTTAACTGTTGTATTTGTTCAGTTGCAAGTAAGACACTACTTGTGAATTAATTAAATAATTAATTCACCCATCTTTCACTAGTGTATCTTTAGTTACAACTAGCACAACTGAGTTTAACTCAGTTATAATAACTCCCATAACTACTCTTTCAACTCTGTTACAACTTGCCTCAATCAGTTATAACGAAGTCCATCATGCATGAGTCACCAACCACCCTAGGAATTGCGTAATTCCTTTAGCCCACTGATGTGCCACATCTGTTCACTGAAATAAAGTGCTCCAAGAGAATAAGTAACTATTTATTGTATTATTATTATTAAGGGCTAATAATAATCGACATGCATTCTATTTTTAGATTAGCGATCTATAAATAGACTTCGCCCATATTCTAAAAATAAAAATTCATCCAAAGATAGAATTTTCTCAACCATCTAGAATCAACATTCTGCCAATTTTAGAATATGCTCACCATTCTAAAAATAGACATACACCTAAAAATATCCTGCAGGCCCCACCTAGTGAAGGTGCTTAATTTTCACTAGGATAATCATGTTGTTGAATCTAAACATAATTGAAACTTATCCATCCAATATAATTATTTAACAACTTGAACACATATCTACTAGTTGACCTTCATCTATCCAGAATGCCAACCTAGTAAGCATGAATAGATATTTGTACGATTCTCCACTGTCATCCTCAAGTATTTCATGGTAACATATCACATTATCACTTGTGCCATGCAAATACTTGAATACACTTTTGAAAACAAACCAATTCTATTTTCTAGGTGTTGTCATGTATCTACTCAATGCTCCCATTTCATGAGCAATATCTAGTTGATTGCTGACCATTCCATACATCAAACTACATACAACACTTGCATATGGAACACAAGCCATGCTATTTATTTATTCTTATGCCTATGGAAACTGTTCAACAATTAGAATTGCCCCTAAAGGAGTTGGTGCATTCATCAATTTACAATCTTGCATGTTAAAATGATTCAAATTTGTTTCAATGTACTTCCTTTGATTTATCTAGATTTTTGTAACTGTGTGGTCTCTCCTAATATCCATTCCAAAAATGAATTGTATCGAGATCCTTCATGTTAAATTTGAAGGATAGCTACCTCTTCATCTCTTTGATTATATCCATGTTGTTTCCAATCAACAACATGCCATCGACATATAACACTACATCTATGAAACACTCACCTTTCAACTTGAGATATACATAATAGTCGTATTGGCTTCTCATAAATACCTGGATGTATGTGTGGAACTTATGGTAACACATCTTGGGTGACTAATTTAGACCATAAAGGGACTTCTTATCTCGCAAACTAGATTTTCCTTTCCCTTTGCTACAAATCCTTAAGCATGCTTCACGTAGATTTCTTCTTCCAAATCACTGTGTAGAAATGATGTATTTACATCCATTTTCACTATTTCCAAATCAAATGCTACATCTAGAGACATCAATACTCTAATGGAATTTAATTTTTCAACAAGGGAAAATATCTCACCAAAATCAGCTCCTTAAACTTGGGAATATCCTTTTACCACTAGTTGAGCCTTTTACTTCTCAATTTGACTTCTTGTGTTCAAATTTTTTTTGAACACCCACTTACAACCAAAAATGTTCCTTCCATCAAGTAATTTGACTATATTCCATGTCTCACTCTTGTGAAAGAATCTATTTCTTCCTTAATTTATTTTGACTAGAGTTTATCCTTTTTTGAGTTATTGCCTCCTTGACTGACTTTGGTTAACCTTCATGACATACAATACAAAAGAAGATTGAAATTTAGGTGGGGTATACCTTAAATATGTTATTTCCTTACTTGAAGAGACTTCCTTAGAATTAGATTTTGTCATTCCACCTCTTCATCTGACTCAGTCGACTCATCTAGATCACTCTCTTCCAACTTCAAGTCAACCACTAGCTTTTGTTTTCCTTTATATTTTTCTGGAGTGTTTACAATTTTGAAAGCACACCTAAATTCCTTGAAGATCACATATTGAATATGAATTTTCTACCTTTTCATTGAATCCCACAACTTATATCACTTCATTGCCACGTCCTTGTAGCCAATGAAGATACACTTTACTGCCTAGTTATCTAGCTTTTTACCAAACCATACTTCATATAAAGTTTTTTCAACACTGCTGAGCATGCTTCTTTCCTTGTCCATCAATATGTTAGTTCATAATTTATACAATTCCATTCTACCAAGGATTGCATTTGTATGACATACTATTCAATTATGTTTGTATAAATTTTCAAACTCTTTGCCTTCTCTAAATATAATACAAGTATTTTACAAAGTTACAATGGTGTGGCATATGCCTGGTGCAAACCAACAACTCATCCACCCTACTTACAAAAATTTTGCAACTCTTTCTTGCGTTGTTCTGCCCAAGTCTGTTGCATGTTCTACCCAAGTTTGCTTGCACGTCAACCTCCCAGAAACCCCAAAAATATCCGCTCAAGACCAGACCAAAAGTTCTTCCCAGTCATGTTGCCTTGTTGGGCGAGTTCCACCTTACATGCGCCTTCTTTATTGTGTCCTCCTGCCCTTGTGCGAACTCTTAGTTTTCGGTAATATTGTAGCTTCATTTTTTCTATGATATTTCTTCTTGCTCAACTTTTTAATGTTGAACAAGGTCCCTCTCTCCAATATATAGGCATTCTTTCCTTTCCATTTTGTGTGGCTGACACCCCTTAATTGGTTCAAGCTAAATCTTAAGTTATTTTTATTAAACACTCCTTCATGGGCGGGCGCGCCCCTGGTCCGACTTGCCTATGGGTAGGCAGGCACCCCTACTGGTCGTTTGCTTATCACACACGCTACTCAAACTTGGTCGCTCACTTTTCATGTACTTCATGTCATTTACCACTCATCCTCCTATCACACCCCGCTT
This sequence comes from Pinus albicaulis, assembly GCA_034641835.2. Taxonomy (NCBI): domain Eukaryota; kingdom Viridiplantae; phylum Streptophyta; class Pinopsida; order Pinales; family Pinaceae; genus Pinus; species Pinus albicaulis. The sequence goes on along the minus strand of CM076578.1, from coordinate 215,877,594 downwards.
GCTACCTTGCCATTGTGTCGCATATGCCTTCCCTCTATTCTTAGTGCCTGGGCACCCCTTAGCGTGGGTGCGCCCATGGGAATGGGTCCACTAGTTGGTTTCTATAACTTTGTGATGCGTGCTCCTTGCTCGAGTTGTGTTGGCGCCCTTCGCTATAGAATGACCGCGCCTCTCAACTCGCCCTCGAACATGCGCTCTTTGCCAAGTTGCCACCAAGTCACCTTCGTCACATAGGTGGGCATGCCCATCGTGCGCTTTTGCCCAAATCCATCCAAATTTGGTTGTTTAACTCTCTAAGTGAGCACAACCCATCATGGGCGCCTGTTGGCTTTAGTGCCAACTCAGTGCCTTGAAATCTTCCCCCACTCTAAAAAGGTTGTCACCCTCGAGAAACTCCATCGCCAAGACCAAAATGTCACAAAGTGCCACTAACTCCAATGTCAATCATCCTTGCTACATGAACTCCTTGCCTCCATCACATGAATTTCCATTAAGGCTCATGACTCTGTATGGGTAAGACTGCTCAATCTCACGGTCGGCAACCACTATTTGTTGCAAACCTCCACACTACCCTAAGTCACAGAAGGATACTTCCTCCAACTCGGTCGTATGATTCGGTCACAACTCATATCATGCTAATCCACCAAATGTCACCATCATGTGGACTGCTGCTATTGTACTCCAACCCAACTGTGCCATGCAACATTTAAGAGGGGTGTGGTGTGGCTTTCCCTCCACATGTAGATGTATGCAAATTTCTCTCCCTTTGATTATGAATATGGAAAGCTTCTCCTCGAAACCACATTTTGTTTTTAGACCATCGTTACAACAAGTTAAATGGTGTGAGTCAATTCCTTCCTCAACATAGGTGGGATTTCATCCAGAGACTTGTTGTGTTGAGGGACTATTAAAGCATAACTCTTTTTCTTTTCTGAAGTTTTTTCCTCAATTTGTTTTATACCTAAACCAATTTTTTCCACGAAAAGTTGGGAGGGTGTTGCATTGTGCATTATTTGACTTTGAAAAGTGGAGTTGAGAGTTTAGGAGCATTATAGGTGGCAATAGTGGACCTCTTCTTGTTGGTTGCATCGTTGGACCATTATTTTTCTTCTTGTTGTATAAACTGAGCCTTCAGGCATCCACCTCCACGCAACCCCTAGGCCTTTTCCAATTGCTTTATTGGTGGAACCCTCTGTGACTTATGGCTTTGTTCCTATTTCAATTGATAGCATAATTGTTGGTTTCAACTTAGATAGGTGGTATGTAGTTGTTGAATGTTGAATCTAATATTTGTGGCACGTTGAATATGGTTTGAACTCTAGTACTATTTTTCTTTTCTTTCCTCCCTTCCTGACACATTGCCTTCACTTTGTTCTCAAACCTCTCATCAATTCTCTCCTTTATTATTTGTAGGTTATGTTGTGCCTCAATTTCTTTTCCCCTGGTATTTTAGTACTTAACCTCTACTCCTAACATCATTTTATTGAGGGGGGGTAGGGAGGTGTTCGTGGGTTTCAGGGTAGAACCCGTGCCCAAGTAAAGGTATAGGAGATCACAAATATTTATCAATTTGTTTCCCCTCTAACATCCATCACCTGTGATCTGTCATCTTGATTCTCTTTCTACTAATGATCAATGAGTTTCCTCTAGACATCCTTGAATACATTTTGCATTTGGATCTTAACCCTGGCCATACCAGGGGAAGACATAAATAGTATATTAATTTAATTACCCTTCACTAGTAGCTAAAAACCCTCCTTGTCAGAGTTTTGAAGGAGAATCAAGAGGAGAAGTATGACATATTTTCTACCCTTAATGATATCAAGCATGCTAAGAGGTTCCAACATTTGTGCTCATTTGGAGAGCCATATCCAATGCGATATTAAACCTAAAACTCCTCCAAGTTCCAGCGCCAACGATATTGCTCCAGTGATTTCCATGGACTCCTAATTTTCTATTATGCATTTCAATGATTTTTTTCTCTATAGTTCTAATTTGGTAGACTAGTTTACTTTCAACAATTGTTTTTGTATTGATGAGTTTATCTCCTCAAAATGCAGTCAATATATTCGGTTTTCAATGTGGCATATTGACACTTCTTTCTGTGAACTTAGAAAAAACATGGACAACTGGTAGATATATTTTGATTTTTTATAATATGAGGCAACACAAACTTAAATTCACACACATATAACATTTCTAAAGGTTAGTATGGATGTCATAATACCAGTAAATGAGTGTAAATATTTAAGAGTCACCTAAATAGGAGAGAGATGCTGTAATGTCAAAAAAAAAAAAATGTAGACTCAATTAAATAGATAATAAATTGATTCAATTCAATTTGCTATATTATAATTCTGTTTTCATTAATAAATTTATAAACACCTTTCTGCCTAGCAAAAATTGTAATATGCATATCAAATTAAAATAATAACACATATTTAATTAACTAACGTATAATTAAAAATAAAAATACTTCTATATAGAAAAATGACATTTATATATGTCTAAATGAATTAATGATTTCTATTCATAAATATTATACTTCATAATTTTATATTTAAATTTAATTAATAAGCATATAAAAATTCCATATATTTCAAAATTAAGTTTAAAAAAAATAAAACATGTCAAAGAAATATGCAATGCATATCTAATTATGTATATTATCAGAATTTTAATAAAATTAAAAATAAGGATGTGAAATTTATATAAATATAAATAATATTATTAAGAACCATTATAAATTTATCTTGATTTTGGATCTACCAAATGTTTATAGAAATCCAATCTTGTGAAGTGGAAACCTCTCCTCATGTTTTTACACTGAAAAAAAAGCTTAGTATATCCAAAGTTAAATGAATCTGTACTAGTATATTTATATCCTTTATAAAAATAAAACCTAAGCATATACAAATTTTATCTTAAAAGCCAAAGTAAATTGAAAATATAACAAACATATATATACATTTTTTTTTAAAATTTTGTAATTATTATTATTACTAGCCTAGATCCATTTTAACTCTGGATTTACCACTCACTGAGAGGGATCAAATCTCTTTTCACTCTAAAAATGTTTGAATGTCAAGAGATTTGATCCCTCTCCATGCTTGGTTGATCTGGAATTAAGATGGATCTAGGTTGGTATGATTTCTCCTTTTAGATGGGCTATATTCCACATGAATACCATGGGCCAATACCACTGGTTTTCATAAGCCTAGATCTATATTCCACTAATTCAACAAAAATTAGTAGAAATAATAAAATAACATCTAATTTTTATTAATTTAGTTTAAAAATATTTTTATTATTTTAGTTTAAATTATTTTTTATTTTAATATAAGGTTATTTTTCTTTTTATTTTTATTTTATTGTGACCAAGTTAAAAAGATTACCAGAGATAGACATTACATTACAATATCTCTATTATATTATATTGGAGAGCGCTTCTTACACAATAATATTCATTTTAATTATATATAAAAATAATTAAATAATTAAATATTAAAAATATAAAATTATATGAAATAAAATAAAAATAAGTAACTTGTATTTTAAGAATAAAATTAAATGTAATTGTGCTAGCTCTATACTTATTTTTGGAAGCAAACCATCTATGACATTTTATTATAAAAATTTAAAATTTGTATCTCATAATGAAATCAGAATGGAATGAGATAATACCAATTTTTTTTTTTTAATTGTAGGTTAATTAACAAATTTAAAATTTTGAAAAAATTATAATAGAAATTTATTACTGTTAATTTTAATTATATTATAAAATCTAATATATTTGACAATAAAGTTGATTATTAAAGTATCTCTTAGGTAAATATGATTAAATCAAAATCTATGAATTTAATATTTATATCAATAAAATATAAAAAATAAATTTGTAAAGCATATTATTAAAAATATATTCATTTAAATATAAGAATCAAATACTTATGGGTATGAAATATGCAAATAAAACATAGAAAATATAAAAAAATCATTCTAAAGATGGAGATATATGGGAATATGTAACCTTTATTTTCAAAATGGAATTATGAAAAACTTTATAATGGAGCTAACAATATACTTTCTTGGGAAGAAAAATATCTTATATACCACTTTGTTATACTTTAAAAATAAAATTAAATGTAATTGTGCTAGCTATATACTTATTTTTGGAAGCAAACCATCTATCACATTTTATTAAAAAAATTTATAATTTGTATCTCATAATGAAATCAGAATGGAATGAGATAAAATTTAGAAAAAATAATAATAGAAATTTATTAATTTTAATTAAAATTAAAATTATTTTTATAAAATATAATATATTTGATAATAAAGTTTATTATTAAAGTATCTTTTATGTAAATATGATGAAATCAAAATCTATACATTTAATATTTATATTAATAAAAGATAAAAAATAAATAGATAAAGCATATCAATAAAATTATTATTAAAATTATATTTAAAAAATTATTCTAAAGATGGAGATATATGAGAATATGTAATCTTTATTTTCAAAATGGAATTATGAAAAACTTTATAATAGGGCTAACAATATACTTTCTTAAGAAGAAAAATATCTTATATACCACTTTATTATACTATAAGAATAGAATTATATATTAGAATAAATTTTATAATGGATTAATTACATACATTATTGAGGAAAAAACCATCTCATCTGTCTCACTTTGACCTATGAAATTAACTTTTATTTTTTTTATTAATTATTATATAAAAAAAAATTATAATTCTCGGTAATAACAAGCAAACCAATAAGCTAATTAAATTTTTCAGAACTTTTACTATTATAAATTCTAATGCCCAAAAAGAAAAAGCAAATCATTTCATCTGTCCCACCTTCCTATAAAAATTGAAGCTCAAGGTAAATTCAGTAGAGAATATCATTTTCTTGTGACACTAGGTTGATCAACTTTAAATCATTTCATCTGTCCCCAGCTATAAAAATTGAAACTCAATATAAATTCAGCATCCAAGAATTTTGTGTTATCAGCAGTTGATCAGCTCTTCTTCTGAATTGAAACTCAATATAAATTCAGAATACAAGAATTTTGTGTTATCAGCAGTTGATCAGCTCTTCTTCTAAATTGAAACTCAATATAAATTCAGCATACAAGAATTTTGTGTTATGAGCAGTTGATCAACTCCTCTCTTGAAGTTTGTGAGCACCATCTCAATCAAGTGAACTTATAGGAGCTTCTGTAAAGGTAAGTACAAAAACTTACACTTAGATTGAAATGGGTGTGTTCAAATACTGGCTGGGAAGTATATGTGTGATAATGCAGTTGATAATGATAAATTTAGCTGTTTCATTGGTGTGGTTATCTGCTATTGCTTCAGCACAGCTCGAATTAAGTGACACTGCGACAGGATCAGTTAATTTAATTGTCGTGGGAATTGCTTGCAAGCTTGTTAAGAGGAAGACTATATTTGGAGATGGGTACCAGGGACCTCATGGCCACACTAACAGGTCCCAAACTCAAGGACATAAATAGGTTTGTTGTGATGACACGTAATGATATTACACAAGCTTCTGTTGTAATACTGTCAATGGATCCATCCAATTCTTCCATCAAGCAATTTATGAAATATATTGACAATGCCCATGATGTGGGCTCCATAATGCTGCAATGCGTCCCTTTAAAAGATGCATTGAAATCTCCTTCAATCCAAATTCCATTAGAATGTGCATTTGCCATTGCAGAGATTTGTCCATGCAACATCCGGGAATGCAACTGTAATTGCATTGTATTCAGTACAGTCGAAGATATAACATGCTTAATTAATAGGAGGATGCCTGGCATCCTAAAACAACTGTCTGATTCCCTGTGCATACTGCCATCTCTGCAATGCATGAAAAATGGCTGCCATCGGCTCAACGAGGGCATTTCTGAATTTCCTGCAGCCTGTTAAGTGCTTGATTTTGAACTGAAGCCACCCATCCGAGAAATCCCTGTTTGCATCTGCATTCCACTGCTTCCTGCATCCACAGATGACTGGACAAGCCTTCTGATGAGATCTTTCAAGTCTAAAGACCAGGAAGACAGAGGAGCCATTGTCATGGCTTCGGATGCCCTGGAAGACTACTTGGATCAGAACGGAGGAGGTAGACTGGAGGAAGTATTCTACAGAACTACCTCATTAATAGTGCCAAGGCTTGCAGAAGTATTAATAAATATTGCACTAACTATTTGGTTCAAAGTAGATGGCTTCTCTAGTGCTCTATTAGCGAGAAAGGCAATAAGCCATTACATCGTGGACAGTAAAGGAAATGGACTTTGTGCCAATGTGTTTCTAACCAGTGCTGTGGTCAAGTGTAATGCCGATAATACCAGTGTTTGCCAAGTGCTGAGGTTTAGAGGTGTTACTCTTCTAAGCCTCAGAATCTTATCGTTTATAGTGGGTTGTATTAACTTGATTTGCTCTGTTACTTGGATTGTGCTTGCTGCATTAGAAAGCGGCGTTGGAAATTTGTATAAAATAAACTCCATTCGACCCTCTAAACCTAGAGTTGTTGTGATAATAACAGTCATCTGCATTGGCTTGGTCATGGACTGTTTGGAAATGTTTACCAAGAAAATTAGAGGGAGAAAAAGGCTTCTGCTTAGGGCAGTGCTACTTTTAGAGATCTGTTGCATTGTAACATCCAGCACAATTTTAGGAGCTTTGGGTAGAAAGGGCTTTGGGAGATGGCACTATAGTGCTCTACAAACCCTAGTTTGGGCGAAATGGGGAATTAGGTGTTATCTGCTGGGAGAGTAAGGGCTTTGGGAGATGGCACTATAGTGCTCTACAAACCCTAGTTTGGGCGAAATGGGGAATTGGGTGTTATCTGCTGGGAGAGTATTAGCCCGAATATGTTCACAGACCTTCCAGGTCAACCACTATGCTTAGTGGACGTGAAGTTCTATCATACTCTTCAGCCAGGTGGATTGACAATGGAATTATGGTGTATTCTTCTGCATTCTTGTTCAATGCTGTGTTGGCTGCAGTTCGGGGTATGCGGGGATAATATCCATGGAAGGATGAAGCCTGTGAGATCATTCTACTGTACTTCTCTTCATTCTTGTTCGGTGTTGTCTTAGCTGCAATTCGGGGTATGCAGAGCATGAAATCAGTCGGATATTTTCTACCGTGTAGCAAGTTTCTTTTTTTCTTAATTTAATGTTGCCAGTTTTTTTTTCTGTATCCTCTGCATTCTTATTCAATGCTGTCTTAGCTGCAGCTTTGGGCATATGGGAGTAATGTCCATGGAAGGATAGATGATGAAATTTGTCTGATTCTTCCTACTCTGTAACATGTTTTTTATCTTGTTTAATGTATGTAAATTTAAGGAGAGATGATGAAGTTTGTCTGATTTTTCCTACTCTGTATAACAGGTTATATATATATAATATTGTGAGATCTTTTTGCTGTACTCTTCTGCATTCTTGTGCAATGCTGGCTTAGCTGTAGCCTGGGTATGTAAGAGTAATGTCCATAGAACGATAGATGAAGAAGCTTGTATGTTTTTTTTTTTTCAATGTGTATAAATTTAATGTTGTTAGATCATTTTGCTGTACTCGTCTGCATTCTTGTGAAACGTTGCGTTAAGCTGTAGTTTGGGGTATGTGAGAGTAATGTCCATGGACGGATAGATGATGAAATCTGTTTGACTTTTACTACTCTGTAACAGGAGTTTTTTTAAAATATGTGCAATGTTTTAACTCGGTATATATATATTTAGTTTAATACAGGGAAGAGTGATTTGAACCTGAGCTTTTTTCATACAAGGTCAATTAGGCAAGTCTATCCAGCAAGTTCATACAAGATCAATGAAGCAAGTCTATCCAGCAAGCTAGAGTAAAATGACAAAAGTGTAGGGTACCCTGCCCAGAACATTGACTTTGTCTTTCAGTTGAGAATCCATGTTTATAAGAGGCTTCCAAGTTCGGAAATCAAGCTACATACATGGTATGAATCTTACATGAGATTAGTATAACCAATGAACTGTTTAAACTAACTTTGAATGGATTATTTTGTTGAATAATCTTGTCATATTTAATTTAATTGTAATAATTTAATTATAATAAGACATGGTTTAAATAGTGATTTTAGTTTTATTTCTTTTATTATTATTATTTTTAAATTATTAATTGGAGAAGCTCATTTTCCAGTCCAGTATGAAGAGCTGTCTAAATTTGTATAAAATGTTTAAATCTTAATTTTAACAAAATATTTAAATAAACTATTTGAAGATTTATATTGATATCAACTGATTTATATTGATATCAACTTCATATATATCTCTATATATAATGTTAAAAGAAAGTATTTTAATATTATATATTAAAAAATATTCAATGTGAGTTAGTAATAAAATATTTTAATACGAATTAATATTGACATATACTTAAAAATATATATATATATATATATATATATATATATATTAATAATAAAAAATCATTTTAATTTGCACTATAAAATGTTTTGATGTACATATTAAATAAAATATTTTAATCTCAATTATGTATATATTATATATTATTTTAAAAAGTTATGTATATATGATGAAAAAATAAGTTTTATGGTTAAAACGTATATCTGGTCCTATATATACTCTATATAGTATTCAAAAATACAATTTAAATAATGAAAAATAACATATTGTATTTTACACTGTAAAGAAGTTTATACATGAAGAAATTTGATCCCTCTCTACTCGTATTAAATCCTTACTTGAAAATTTAATTTATGCTGATATATAGAATCTTTTATTTTTTTTAGATTACATATAAAAACAAACTTTACAACATTATAAACAACTTTTAAGACATTAGAACTATTCATAAATGAATTACCAGAAATGTGAAAAGGGGTTTCATTAAACATAAAATTACACTACTATATATTTTAGTAGGTTTTTTTAAATGTATCTTTGTTACAAAGTATGTGATTTGAATGTAGAGTTTTAAGTCACCCTAATTTTCTTTTAAGATATGTTGATTTGAATGAAAGGTTTGAGGTGCTTCAATGTAATAATTAAGATAGAAAAAATTATTATATTAATTAGAATACAGTAATAAAATAAATATTTAAAATTGTTTAGATAGTCAAATATTTTCTCTAAAATATGTACTATATTCTCTTATAAAATGTAAAATACCTTTAATTAAAATCATATTCTCTTATAAAATGTAAAATATCTTAAATTAAAATATGTATGTATTGTGTGAAGAGATTCCTTTTATAAAATGTGAATAGTAAGACTTACACTATACATACAATTTAATTTAATATAAAATTACTAAAAAAATTATTAATAAAATTTTATATCCATTAATTTTTTTTTTTTTTAAATAACATAAAATCTATCCATTTCAAAGTATATAATTCAAATTATTAACACTATAAACTTGCCATATTTGGTGTCACAATAACAATTATCTTTAAGAACTTTAAAATGACATTTGATTTCCTACTTTTTCAACATATCAATCTCAATATTTAATTGTCATATTTTAAAAATGTCATTAGTGTTCAAACATGTACAACACTCATCATATATAAATTGTATGCCAACAAACGCATTCCATTTTGTTGTTTCCAAGTACCATGAAAAGATATGATTTAAAAGGTTTGGTGGACAATGTTTTTATCTCTTTTAAATTAGGTGAAGGTTATAATTTTAGTTTAGAAAAACACTTTATTGTTTATGTTATGATTTAAATGGTCTATGATCATTTGATGAAGCTTTTGAATACTTTAAATGATCATTTATGATGATGAAATTCAAAGGTTAAAAGTTGATAGGGTTATTCGGAAAAATTATTGATAGTAGTTTTTATGCATCATGTTTTAGTCTCTATTGTTGAAAACCAAAAGGAAATGGTAATTTAAAAAAAGAAAGATATGTCAAAGTTAATAATTATTTATTATATTGCTTATTATAAGACCTTGTTATTATTAGATGTTTTGAATCATATATTTAAGTTATTGTTTGTTAAAAAAAATGTATAAAACTATATTGTTGGGTGTAATGTTCATATAGTTTGTTGCACTACAACAAATGATGCTTCCTACAAGTTGACCTATCATGTCAACTACGATGGTTGAGTGAATTCCATGTTAGCCTCCATTACTCATGTATATGGAGCTAGCCATGTGTGGACTTTCAAGAAGACTCTAGAAGGTCCAAAATTGTACTTCTAGATGAGCGTTGAGGTAGTCAAATCTTACCCATAGTTGGCCATCAGGCTATCTCAAATACTGAGCCACTTGGAATAGTAGGGATTATGTTATACCCTCTTGCATTTTTTGCTCCATAGTGGAGAAAAGCAAGTGGGGGTGTGAAGTTAGAAAACATAATAGAGGGGTTGAAATCTCTATAGTAGCCTTACAGGCAACAAGTCTCAAGCAACTCCATAGACAATACCTATTCTTCTGTACTTGCATGTTTCCTTAGCTGAGAAAAGAGAGAAAAACATCCTCACCTTCTAGATGGGTTTTCTCCTGTAAGGGTTTCCCAGGGAAAATCTTGTGTCTATTTTGGGTGGTGTGTGTATTTCTTTCTACTTTCTATTTCTTGCATTTCAACTATTTTGTTTAATTAAATAGAGAGTTAGTTACCAAAAGAATATGAAATATAAAAGAAAAGTTAACCTACATAGTATAACTTTAGTATTTTTGACGAACTATTCCAATGGAATATACATGGTAATTTACAACTCAATAGGAACCATCCTCTCATATTAAATTTGTCTATATCTCATGGTAATTGGAGATAGTTGTTGGAAGAATGTGGGCCCATGGTCTTATAACTCATACAACATGCTATTGTAGATATATAAGTACCTCGACAAATTGCATGGGGGGGATTCTAAGAAAAAAAAATGGATGGAGTTCCGTGGTGAGTGCAACTTTGATATTAAACATACTAGACAGAAGGATAAAAAGGTTAGTAATGCACATAATAGAAAAGTACATACAATGATCTAGATTTATGTAGGAACACAATAAAATACAGAAATACACATAAACGCAAATATGCAACAAAAATAAAACTTCATTTCATTAATATCAAATAACTTAAATATGCTTACAGACAGAATGTAAATAAACAAGCTAGGGCGCTGGTAGCTTATATCTGAGAAGAGATGTGGCAACTACAAGCCTCTGAACTGTGTTACAATGAGGCTCAAGGGCATTTTTTATTATTGAACAATAAGAGAAAACCCTAAACTACCAAAACCCTGACCCGAGGAGATGTAACACTAAGAGTTTATGGGACCCGTTGGGGTTAGTCGGGTTGCCAAATTCCGGGGGTCGTAACTTGGTTATATTATATATGTTTGGCGCGTATGATACCTCATTGGAAATATCTCACTGAGGACTACATGTTTTGTCGCAGTCCCCTCCCTCTGGCTACGGGACTGCATCAGACCTCAAAAAAAACGTCATTTAGAGGGTCAAAATTGCTCCGAAAGTTCAGGATTGAAAAACTGCTAAAAATAGTAAATGCTGCTATAAAAAAGGAAACTGATGAAACTGATTGGAGGTCTAGGTGGAATAGGTGGGTGGCCACCAATATCCACATGGATCATTCCTCCTCCCTTAGGAAGCAATGGTCCCCATTGCATGCAAAGCCTGCATGAGGTGAGGAAATTTATGCTAAACCACTTGCCTTGGTGAAGGTGTTGGCCTGATTTGAAAACTCGATATAGTTGGATCCTCTGATGGCAGGTATTCTTGATCTGTGTGTCCATGATCCAATGAGTCATGGTTTGTTCCATGCAGTCTAGGTTTAACTCTGTTGATGTGAGTTGTTCTGCCATGTCAGAAGTGTACAGTAGAGGTGGAAAGTAGGGTCGAAGTGTAGAAATTATACAAACATATGTATATCAATGGATTCAATCTGATCTAACAATGTACTAAAGCTAGATACTGAATCACTTCTACAAATCAATTACGGAAATTAAACACAATCGCCAATCACATGAAGCAAATAAAGAATCAAATCAAACCACAACACATATAATTTCTTAGGGAAAGCTTGTTGCTCAAAACCCCTCTATCTTCTATTGTATATTAACCATGGAACCATGAAACAATTACACTGCACTCTTCTCACAAGAGTCTCCTGCAATCTCACGACTGTCTCACACTGTCTTGGACAAAAGCTGACCAACACTTAGCCAATTTTCAGCCTCTAAACAGCCTGCCTTGCTTGCGCAATTCCTGATGAATGCAATCTCTATTCTTTAGGAATTTTGGCCTTCCTAATCTGCTTAAGGATCATGGGCACTCCAATGGATATCTGGTTGCATGCAAGCAACCTACTAATCACACAACTGACAGTTAACCTCCCTTTCACCTTTGTCTCAACTGGGTCTCCACTGGAACTGACATGCATGCAGCTAATAATAGTAAATCATTAGTTGCATGGTAGATAAATGATCGTGAATTAAATAATATTTAATTCACTTGATCTCTCACTAGTGCAACAAACAGTTACAACTAGTTCAACTGACTTTAACTCACCTAACTAGGTTAACTGATTACTCATGCATTAAACTAATGCACCAACTGCAACTTGAACTCCATATCTAATAAAATTACTCTGCATGCCTCACCAACTACCCTCAACTCGAAATACATGAGCTAATTGAGTTTATCACACTCAGTTAACTATTACAAGTGATCATGAGATAAGATTACATTTTATTGTCCATTTTAATTAAGGGAAAATTAAAATAGACACTACACCAAATTTAGCACACACTAGTGTAGGTGTTGCTAAGACCTATTGGTCCCACACTAGTGTAGGTGCTGCAATTTCTGGTTGGAATTCAACGCTTCCTCTCAACAAGAAAGGGATTATCTGCCACCCCGATCCTCCCTTTATGGTATTCGAATTTCCTCCTGGTGAGCGCCTTTGTCAGAATATCTACATCTCGATCTTCTGTGGAAATGTATTGAAGTAACATTATGCGCCTCTGAACACAATCTCTGAGATGGTGGTATCAGATGTCTATGTGCTTGGAACTATCATGAAACACATGATTAACCGAGATTTTAATGCAACTATGGTTGTCACAATGTATCACTATCAGATCCATCTGAGAACCAAACAAAACAACCAAGATCTTTCTCATCCATATGGCCTCACATACAGCTTGACTTGTTGCCATGTACTCTGCCTCGGCTAAACTAAGTGCCACAGATCGCTGCTTCCTGCTGTACCTAGAAACTACTGTCAATCCTATGCTGAAGATGCCTCCTGATGTTCTCTTTCTGTCTGATGGAATTCCTGCCCAATCTGCATCCGTGAAGCCTTGAAGCTTCCCTCTATCCGTCTGTACCATAATCCATACTATGTAGTGCCCCTAAGATATCTCAAGACATGCTTCCCCGCCTTCCAAAATAGCTTGGTCGGCTTAACCATAGCTTGACTCAGCTGCTTAACTGTGTAGCAAATGTTTGGTCTGGTGTTCACTAAGTACATCAGTGAACCTACTAGTTTCCTGTAGACAATAACATCCTCTACTTCTCCTGAAGTAGCATCCTCTTTCCTCCAATTTCCTGGAAGAGGAGTGTCCATGGGTTTACATATCTCCATGTGAAACTTACCCAGTATCTCTTTGTCATACTTTCCTTGAGAAACAAAAATTTCACCATCCTGCTGCCATATATCCAAACCAAGGAAATAGTGAAGGAGTCCTATGTCCTTCATTACGAACTCCCTTGCAAGATCCTCCTTGCATGAGTGTATCAGCTGCTCATCACCTGTCAAAATTAGATCATCAACATAAAGTACGATAATCAAGAGCTTACCATCAACCACAATCTGGTACGAGTTTGCATCAACTTCAATTTTAGTGAAACCCAACCCGGTGAAATAGCTATCAATCTGAGTGTACCAAGTGTTATCACTCCACCGGATTCCTAAGGCTGAAGAAGGAATCCCAACAGAGGTAACCATAGACCAAGCTTTTGGCTTGATAGATAGCCCTATCAAGTCGGAGAGGGCTCTCTCCAAAAGGTCACAACCAAGAGGGCTAGAGGAATTAGGGTTTTTATGCTATATATTGAGTGCAAGGTTTGTTTTGATTCGATTTGGTTGGGTTATCACTAGATGAAGAAATTAGGTCAAGGAAATCTAGGTCAAGGTAAATGAGATAGGGTTGTAGGAATCAATCAGGCAAGGTAGGCATAAGGCTTATCACTTATAGATGATTGTGATGGAATGGTTTTGAGATTGAAGAGAAAGACAGGAAGACCATGGGAGATGTATTCTTCCTAGATAGAGGAAAATGGATAAACTATGATCAATTTCCCAAAACAGAGCATGAGCAAGCATGTGTTCTGATTATCACACTTAAAAGAGATCATACCATAGAGATGAATTGAACATGAATACAATACATTCTAACATATGATACTGAAGGAAAAACAATGATAAACATCATACCACAAGTATCCAAAAAAGTAGCTGCAACTCCTCTTTATTACTGGCCAAACATAGTACAACAGTTTCCTTGATCAAAGAAAACATACAAACTGATTCCAACCCTTCCTAAGAATGACGAAAAGGACTAAATAGACATCAAAACCACATTCACTCATCCTCAGGGGTCGAATCCATGAGGTGAGGAAGAGATCCACAAGATACTGAACTTAAAGCTAGAGTGTAAGATGGTCCAAGTGACTCATTCCTAATTACATTCAACTGATTCATTATGACTCAATGATTTATTTTATCCAATGAATCTACCCCTAGATAACTCATCCTTGACGTAATTACATTCACTATGATGAATTACATAAGTAGAAATATTATTTCTTGAAGAAAAGTCAAAATTTCAGAGAAACTTGGAAAAAATCAGCAAATTGGTCATTTGCGCCCTGGTAGTGTCATTTGTACCATCCATGTTCAGGGCCACTTTTGGCTGACCTAAAGGTGTCCAAATCAGGCCCAAGATGGCTTGTTGGAAGGCCCTTCTTGTCCTCTTTCAGAATATGCCTCAAGTTTTTAAAATGAAGGTCATTTCCTCCCTCAAAAATTCATTCTCCCAATACTAGTATTTGCACAATGCCTAGGTCAAAAAAGGGGCAGAAAGGTGATTTTTTGATGGTTTTTTGAGCTTTTCACCTATCAAAAGTGAAAACCAAGGCTGGAAACATGGTTTTCTGAGGTGATTTGGTCATTAGGAATCCAATGGTGCCTTTCTTTCCCTCAAAATGTGCCCCAATTATTTGCGTAGTGCCACAAATGCCCAATTTTCTGCTAAATGTTTGTCTCAAAAAACACATAAATTTCCAGATTTTTCCAAAAAGTTAGGAAATGCCTAATTTTTTTTGGAATGGCTGATGATGATGTATCTAGGCTTGGAGGGAAGCCTCAACAAGAATTTCCAATTTCTTCTTCTCCTCCATGTCAAATTTTCAATTTTTGCATTAGCACTTTTGAGTTTGGCCAATGCAATTTTCTCCTTTAGTGCATAATGTTTAACCTTCCTCCTCAATAGGTCATTATCCTTATTTTCCTTTTCTATCAGCTTCTCCAAATTTTGATTGGATCTATCAAGCCATGGCTTCCTGTTCTCATTGATCACAATAGCAAGCTTCTCATTTAGGGTTAGCTGATCAGCAAGCTCAACTTCCCTTTACCTCTCTAGAGCTAGAGCTCTTTTCAGTCCTCTAGTTCTAGGTCTCTGTCTTGGTACTTGTTCCTCATGTTCATCATCAAGTAAGCCATACTTCTCCAATGTTTCATCTAGCATGGCTTTGGCTTTTTCTGCCTTCCTTTGAGCAGTGAAATACTTGACCTCATCAATGACCTGCTTAGTCTTGTGCTCATTTTCTTGCTCAAGGAAGTTTATGACATATATGGCCCTGTCAAGATTAGTTTGAAGTTCCTTAATCTTGGTATCATTACTAGCTGCATGAGTGATTTTTTCATCTTCATCCTCATCTAGGTCAGCAAGCGGAAATTCTTGTTCTGTTTCATGAGTGTCCTCCTCATGATGAATGACTGGCTCAATGACATTCTCTTTACCTTTTTCCACCTGCTTTGTTGTTGTAGAAGGCATGGCCCCTTCCACTCCATGTGGAGCAAACACATTCTTGAAGCCTCTTTGGTAGGTTTTTGGCAATGGCTCAACCTCAACCATACTAGCCCACTTAGGCTCAATGTCCTCAATCCTTCTAGGTGACCCAAAATCATGATGAGATGGAGATGGAGCATCATGATGAGATGGAGATGAAGGAGGTGAAGGGGATTGATCTGATGATGATGAATGTGCCATGAGATGATATGGAGGGATGGAAGTGGATGGCTGGGATGATGAAGGGACATTTTGTACATTCTGAGTGGATGGCTCTTTGAAAATATCATTAGCTATGAAGGTGCTCCATGCAATATTTAGTTGATTGAGATGGTGGAGGACTATGATTTTTATGAGGGAATGATGAAATAGACTTCTCATTTGCTGTTCATACTCCTTCTTCTGGGCAATGTATGCCATCTTCTCTATACTCCGAAAAAGAAAATAAGGTATGTTGAACATCCTTACCCTAGTGAAATGCATTAAGAGCCGGATGTGATAGGAATATAGCCTTGAAAATCTGATTTCATATGAAAAGTATTTCATGATTATCTTCATCATTGGGGCATATCTGTCTAGGAGGTGAGAAAAAGGAAAGAACCTCTTTGTTTGATTTTGGTGTCTTGGTTTTAGGAAGAAGTCAAAGTCCTGTTTCTTCAACTTACCTTTCTTGAACCACTTCTCCCCAACATTTGGGATCCCAGTAGCATCTGAAATAATAGCAGTGGATAAAGTGAAAGTGACAATAGCTAATGTAACTTGGTTGTCATGGAGTCCATATATGAAAGGTATAGTCAACATGGGATGGTGTTGGACCCTCTGAATTTTCTCACAAAAATCATAACAACCCACATGTTTGAAACATGTCACAGTCAATGGAGAAGCTAAGAGTTCCCTGGTGTTGGTAGGTTCAGTTCTGAGCACTCTTCCTCCTTTATGTGGCCTCCTCACCTTTGTTTCCTCTCCTTCACTAAATGATGTGTCTTATTCCTCTGTTTCCATGGTGTTTTTGTCCAAACACTAGGAGTTAGGAAAGGGAAATGAGAAAGGGAAATGAAAAAGGGAAAATAAGGGAGATGTTTGATAGGGATATGTGAAATAGGGAGGGGATAGGGAGTAATGATATGCTATATTTAGGATAGGGATTTAGGAAATGGGAGCCTAGGTAGATGTAACACCTAGGGCTTAGGGTTTTGGGAGAAAATTATAAGAAAAGGGAATTTTGCAAATGAGGGGTTTGGGAATGGGGTTTTATAAGTGTGGGAAGGATGCAAAGGGCAAGGGAGTGAATTTTGAGAGTTTTCACAAGTGTAATGGGATACTAGGGTTTTCTTCGATTTAAACACCAAATTACAACCTCAATTTACAAGACTTCAACACATAAGCTTATGAAATTTTTTTTCATAACATGAGCATCTTACTGGTTTGCTAGAGGTCAATGAATGAGTTGGTGGAGCTATGAAGACAATTTCTCACCACTTGGACACTTTCTAAAGCTTGTTGGTCATTTGTGCCATGGACAAAGCATTTGCGCCCTTGACTACACATTTGCGCCCTCTGTTGAGTATTTGTGCCATGTTCTGGGTATTTGCACCCTCGTTTCAACGTTTGTGCCTTGCCTTCTGCTCTTTTGCCAATTTCGCTCAGAAATTTGAAAAATTGGTCTCTTAGAGTGCTTGCTTGATTCTTGGAGGAGGCAAATGAAATTGAATTGATGTCAATTAGTTATAAATAGCTAAGTGAATTTGAATTTGAATTGAAAAACCCACTTTTATAATGTCTCATTTCACTTTTTTGAAAACTTTTGATAATTACCCTTTCATCTGATTTTTCTTCTTTGCAGGATGATGTTGCTGGTGTTTGACACTTTTCTCTTTCAGTTTGGCATGTATGATTTGAGTTAGCAGCTAGGGAGATAACTTATATATATATAGGAAGCATAAAATTACATAAAAAATGAAATAATTCAAAAACTCTGTTTTTGAATAAAATTATATATTAGTATGAAAATCATACTTTAAACCAAAATTACAACTTTAAAAAGGATATTTACATGCTGATAATCCTCTGCAGATAATAATGAAATGTTATTGAGTCACTCTCACACCTTTTGCTGACCTTATTGAGATGAAATGGTGCATTTTGGACCTTGAACAATGAAAACTAATGACCTAATGAGACCTTGAATGACTTGACTCCATGGTTGACTTTGAATGACATAAGACATAGTGAAATGAGCTTTTCAAAAGTGTTTTTATGCTT
Organism: Pinus albicaulis; assembly: GCA_034641835.2. Classification (NCBI taxonomy): domain Eukaryota; kingdom Viridiplantae; phylum Streptophyta; class Pinopsida; order Pinales; family Pinaceae; genus Pinus; species Pinus albicaulis. Next base: position 215,859,220 of record CM076578.1, on the reverse strand, counting down.
AGTAAGACATGAAGGTTGGTCAAAAAATGTGAAAATTTAAGGGAGAGTGAGGTTTTATGACTAGGGCTACCATCAGTGAATCAATTTTTTGCATGAACTAAATGGAATGATAAAAAAATTTTGAGTGGGACCCCCAAAATGAATATAAAAAAATTAATTTTGATCATTGATGGCATCATGCATATTCTGACACTAACACCAAGAACGAGGTGCTTGCTTCAACCCATATAGTGCTCTCTTGAGTCGACACAAATGTGACTCATTGTCAAAGATCTCGAAACCTTCTGGCTGCTCTATGTACACCTCACCCTCAATAACTCCATTGAGAAACACAGTTTCCACATCCATCTGATGAATGCGCCACCCCATCTACGGTGAGAGTGCAAGGATAGATCTAATGGAAGAGTACCTCGCGACTAGTGAAAAATTCTCATCATAGTCAATCCCCACTTCTACACTCTCCCATCAACAACTTGTTTTAACTTGTAGATCCATCTAGATCCAACCACTGATTTGCTGACCGGTCTTGGGACAATCTCCCATGCACTGTTCTTGACGACGGAGTCATACTCCTCTACCATTGCATCAACCCAAATTGGTTGTTGCACTACTTCCTGAAAGGAATATGGTTTTGTCACAATACACTTGCTCATAAGATCCATGTATCTAGTAAACCTGTCTAGAGACTGTCTCTGTCTGCACAGTGAAGTAGGGGCTCCTACATTCTCTGTTGCATCAAGTCTCAATCTATCATCTTCTGTGGTGCACCTTCTACCATTTCTGGTGGATGTTTCTGCATGAGTGTTTTCCGCCACTCCATGATCCTCCGCATGTAGCTGCTCCACATTTTTAGGTTCATTCTTTGGAACCAAGAGTTCCTCCTCCGCATGCAAATCAAACTCCCTCTCAAGGGACAATCGCATGGATTTCTCCTCATCAAATGTTACATCCCATCACACAACAATCATTATGTTGTTTGGCAAATACACCCGATAGTTGTGGGGAGTTTCAGTGTAGCCCACAAATATCCCAATATCAACTGTTGATTCTAGCTTCTTCCTCGCGTCTTTGGTCACATTCACATAAACAAATGAGCAAAAAATCTTAAAATGTGAAACATCAGGTTTCTTACTAGTAAAAGCCTCTTCTGGTGTACTCATTCCAAGTATCCAATGAGGACAACGATTTTTCACAAATACCGTTGTGTTGCATGCCTCCGCCCACAGATGCAATGGTAGGCCCTGATCATGCAACATCGATCGTGTTGCACCCATAATTGTTCTGTTCTTTCTTTATGCAGCCCCATTTGCTGTGGGTTATGAGGCGCAATCAGTTCTCTCCGAATTCCTTCTTTGCTACAGAAGTTCTTGAATTCATTGGAGATGTACTCACCACCATTGTCGCTCCTAAGAGCCTTCACATGCTTCCTCGCGTCTTTCTCCACTAGTGCTTTGAACTCAAGAAACTTTGAGAACATCTGATCTTTCTTTTACATGATGTAGATCCAACAATTTCGAGAAAAGTCATCAACAAATATCACATAGTACTTATGCTTTCCTGTCGAAGCAGTAGAGAATGGTCCATGTGTCTGAGTGAAATCTCTCAAGGATTTCCAAAGCTCAGTTCTCCTTCTTGTAAAAAGTGGCCTTGGCATACTTCCCCATAGTACATCCCTTGCATGTGTCTGACTACGCAAGTGTACCCGTGGGAAGACCTATAGAAATCTGTTGCATGACCTTCAAGGCTCCATGGTGAAGATGGCCCAATCTCCTGTGCCATAACTCACCCTCATCCCAGATCACCACTTTGTCTGCCTTACCCATCAATGATGTGCAACCATCTACATCAAGTTTATAGAGATTCTTAACTCGAATCCCAATCTTCTTGGTTTGTCCTGTTGTTTTGTGTCGCAAGAAATCTTTTCCTTTAATAAAAACAACATCATAGCCTCTATCCTCCAACATTGCAACTGAGACTAAATTTTTCTTCAAGCCTGGTACATGCATTACATATTTTAATTGAAAGGGTTTACATGACTGTCTCTGGAAGGTAATGGTACCAATCTCGGTAGCACTGTATCGCCCGTCATCACCCATTTCGATATGCATCTGATGGTCCTTTTCCTCCAATCTACTGAAAAGTTCTTTGTCTCCCATCATGTGAAAGGATGCACCACAACGATCCCATTGCACTTGACACCATGCATGCAATGAGCGAGAAGTCAAGCTCAAATTGTGAGGCCAAAGCCTCACCAGCTGCAAATCCTGAAGCTTTCTTGTTCTTCTTTTTTTGTGGACAATTAGTGGCATAATGTCCATGCTTGTGACAGTGAAAACAATTCACTCTAGACATGTCGTGCTTCTTGCCATCTTTACCGGACTCAGATTTGGAATGGAATTTCTTTCCTTTCCCCTTCTTCGCCTTCGCAACCAAAGCACAATCTTCTTCATCTTCATTCTTAGATGAAGATCCATCTCTGGTATTCCGCTTGAATTCTTCTTGCACCAAATCCGACCAAAGTCGTTCCCAATCTGGCAGCTTTTCCCTTCCATTGACAGAGTTCTGATAACTATGCCAACTCTTGGGAAGTCCTTATGCATATATGCTTAAATACCTTCAATTTTTGTTTTTGTTTTTTTTACTCCATCTTCATCAACATGTCCAGATACATCACCACAATCGGGGAAGGGAATTGAACCTATGATGAGTGCTATAACAACTCGCCTCACAGTTTAACCAATAACCCATGGACGAAATAGAAAATGAATGTTAGAATTCAAAAAATAGATCGAATGATAAAATTCAAAGGTCAAAGAAAACAATTGAGATAAATAATGAATATTTTAAATTTACAACTGGTAATTAATGAATTAAAAATATTTTTTTTATTAGGAATTAGGAATTGAGGTTAATGAATAATTAATAAGAAGTTAGAAAAAATACTAAATAAACTATTAAAATTATTGTATAATTAATAAGAAAAAAATTAACAAAAATAAACCATTTAATGAATAACTTTAATGAGTAATTAATAAGAAAATAGAAAAACTAATGAATACATACCATAAAATAGATGGTAAAAAATTATTAAAATATTATATAATGGGAAATAAGTATGAAAACGAAAAGAGAGGGTGGAGGGCGTGTGGTAGATTAATAAAGAATAAATGATAGATTAATACACAGAATAACAATGAATAAGGGAAGGGGGGAAATTTAAATACACAAGGTAAGATAAATGAATAAGGGAACCCGAGTAGGGAAAAAGGGTAAATTAATGATCAAAATTATGAATGAGAGGTTTCCAAAAAGCCACAACAATACTATGATTATGTATTATGGAAGCATACACTCTCTATAACATAATTTTTTTTTATTTTAAGGATAAATTTAAGTTGAAAATACTTAATTTATATGTTAAAGATGGAATTATATGCTAGAAAGGAAAGTTTTATAACGAAGTTAAGTATATATTTTCGAAGAGGAATATATTATTTTATCTATTTAATTATTTTATACGAATTAAGATTTTTTTTTAAATGCTATTAGATATTCAATTTTATTTTAAATGCTATTAGATATTAAAGAAAAAACATTATTATATATTATTTTTAATTTTTTATTTTAAAATTAATATAAAATTAGATTAAAAAATTATAAGAATAAATTATTTATTTTAATTATTATTAAAATTATAATTTATATAGAAAAATAGTTAAATATAATGTTTTTAAGAAAATATAGTTTTTAATTTCATATATGAAATTAAATTAAAAATATGTAATTATGGTGGATTGACAATGGAATTATGGTGTATTCTTCTACATTCTTATCTACAGAAGAACTATGGTGTATTCTTCTGCATTCGTATGGTTCAATGCTCTTTTGTCTGCACTTCATGGAAGGACGAACTACTGTGGTGTGCTTTTCTTAGCTGCAACAATTAGACGATGAAATTTCTTAGTAGCAAGTTTTCTTTTTTTCTTTGTATCCTCTGCATTCTTATGCAATGCTGTCTTAGTTGTAGCCATGGGAGTAATGTCCATGGAAGAATAGATGATGATCTAGTTCCAAGATTTTTTTATTTTCTATTTTTTAATATATGTAAATTTAAGGATAGATGATGAAGTTTGTCTGATTCTTCCTATTGTGTAACAAGCTTCTCTTTTTTTGTGTATACAAATTTAATATTGTTAGATATTTTTTGCTGTACTCTTCTGCATTCTTGTGCAATGATGTCTTAGTTGTAGCTTGGATATGTGAAAGTAATGTCCATAGATGGATACATGATGAACTTTGTCTGATTTTTTCCTGCTCTGTAACAGGCCCTTTTTTTTAATGTGCATAAATTTAATGTTGTCAGATCTTTTTTGCTGTATGTTGGACACTTGTTTCTTTTCTAGTGTTTTTTTGCTTTTTGAGAAACTGTATGCTTATGGCTGTCATGGCTATTGGATGGAGTTTTTTTTGTCTGGTGCAATAGGCTTTTAATTAAATAAAATTGTATAATCTTCAAGGTGCTTTAAAGTTACATTTGGCTTGTATTTGTATAATATTTATGCATGAAAATATTTGTATAATAGTTTTATTTAAAATAGGTATAAAAAATAATTGGAATTGCATATTTTTTCAAAGAGTTTTATTTAAACTGTGTAAAAAATAGTTGGAATGGTGTTTACATTTGATGCATTCTGTTTTTTTGGCATATTTTTGTATTATGAGAGTTTTATTTAAAATGTGTAAAAATAGTTGGAATGGTTTTAACATTTTATGCATTTTGTTTTTTTGGCATATTTTTTGTATTATGAAATAATTTTGAGAATTTTAAAGTTTGAATTTTGGCTTCTATGATCCATTGTTATTTTACAAAAAATATTTGGGTGATTTTAATTAGAAATAGGAAAAAAAATAGTGTGAAGTGCCTTATTTTGAGTACTATGTTTTGTTGCTATCTATTCTTTCAAAAATAATACCTTTGCACACCCTCCCCCCATTGGGCGGGGTGGTGTAAACACATCCATGCAAGCGCATCCAACACCTTTGGCACCACCCTTTTTTCCGGGGTGGTTGCTTTCTATTTTGAAACATGACCCCTGTGGTATCATGGCCCTTGATTGTGTTTGCGAATCATCTACTCTTGAAATACAATCATCACTCTGGAAATACATTCTATCAACCTTTTTCTTTTTTGACAATGATTGTTAAAAGGAAAAGTCTTCTGGAAAATTTTGACAACCTTTTTTCTTTTGATAATGATTGTTAAAAGGAAAAATCATGTATTGCCTATACTTTTTTCTTTTTGAAATTAATTAATCCTTGGTTTGTTGAAATAAATTGTTAAAATTAAAGTGTACTTGGATCAATGAGCATTGGAGAGATGTATCACCCCCTTGTTTCCACCCTTACCAATGCTTTATTATCCACTTTCACAATCTGGGTTCATCTAAATATTAATCCTCCGAATCGGCAAGACACAACGATCTTCAATTTGTTTCCTAGGATGTAGATGTAAGAGTTGGCAATTCTATATTTGTTATGGGTCTGTGCGCATTGAAGGGTTTTAGGGGTAGAGCAAATCGTAGCAGGATGAGACCGAAAGAAAAAAACCCACAAGGGAAGAAACATAGGCTACAATACTTAGCTTTAGAGGACCTAGACTAGGGAATAGTGAACCAGACCACTCGCTAAAGAATCCAAGAGACCGCTCACTAAAGGATCCATGAAAGTCGTTAAAGAAACCAGGATTAGACCTTTATGTGGTTTTGAGGGTATGGATTGGAGCACGATTGGAGGTATTGTCAGGATGGATATCCTTCGAAAGTTAAAATGCTTTCACCCATGTATAAGTGGTTATTAATATGTTCTTTCCATGTGATTATTATGAAGTAATTTATGTTAGGGGCATATTGTAATGAAAATGAAACATGATTTTTAAAACCTTTTGATGAATAATGTTGTCAATTTAGAAGGGGAATGTGAATGCCTCTAATAGATATGAATTTGAATATGCCTCTAATAGATATGAATGCACGGAAGAGATGAATGCATGGAGAAGACTCAATTTTCTTATTGCCTTGAGTAGGTCTAACACTACTTGGTTTATTCAATTGGAAATCATGTTGGGAAATCATGTTGTGGGTATAGTTTAGTTTAGAGATTAGATATGTGAAAGTTGTGAAATTAAACACAAAGGTCTCCTTGTTCTTCGCACATCCGGGCAGTACTAAAACCTCGCTATAAAAGGAAGAACATGTTATGAGAACCTCACCTTTTTGCATACTATTGCTAGATGGATTTTCAAATGATGCTTTATTGAGTGACTAATAGGACATTTTCTCGTGAGTGAAATCGAACCTCCTAAGTTACCCATCTACTAGTGTACCCATCTCCCCGCAAAACCCCCATCGTAAGTCGAGGGTCCAGTAGGGAAGAAGAGTACCCAAGGAAAAGGTAGGGAGGCTCACCGGAGAGTCAAGTAACAATCGACTAAGTAAGAGAATTCAAGTAGAAGGATCCTAGGTCACATGTCTACCTTAACAAGGTGGAGAAGTAGTTGTCATCCGGGTGCTTGGTATTTGTAAAGAATTTATTTTATTTTTCCCCATGGAAAAATCGTAATTTTCATTAATAAAATAGTGAAAATTATATGTAGTAGATGTTGTAAATAATATCAAAAAAATATGGTTGTTTATCTCCCAACAATCATCTATATAGAACTAATTGTTCAAAACTATCTGATATATCAGATCATCTTGAGATAAATATACGCAATCAATTTTATTTTATTTTGTTGTAATGAGTAATTCCATTAGTTTATCTATTGCCTCAACAATGACCCATGAGGAAAGAATATATATATGGGTATTTAATGATTGCACTAGTGTAAGGGGTTGTAGGAGGGGGGACGGGTTCTGTATAACCTCGAAGGAAAACTTGTAAAAAGGTATGCATAGGGACTAAGAAAAATGACTAACAACCGGAAATAAATGCATTTTCTATTGCAAGGATTTATATGGCCAAAACCACACAAGTGACAAATATTAACATATTGGGGGATTCACTCATCGCCATTCAATACTTATGCAAAGGAACTTTGCCAAGACAGATACTTGGATAACTTTATAAGCGAATAAAAAATGCCACTAGAATAAATTCCACAATTTTTTTTCAATATCCCGAAAAGTAAAAAATGAAAAAGCTAATGAGAGTGCCAATGTGACCAGCTCCAAGCGTGCAAATTAGAAATCATAGCTCCAAGCATGGAAATTAGAAATAAATGGAGATTTGGGCAATGGGAACCTACCGTAACCCCAAAGACTCAAATTAGCTCCATGAATTATGTACAAGTCATAACTCATTATCATAGAGCCTATCGACATTGGCTCCATGGATTATGTATACACCTACCTTAACCCTAAAGACTCAAATTGGCTCCATGGATTATGTATACTATAACCCCAAGACTCAGATTGGCTCAAAGACTCAAATTGGCTCAAAGACTTAAATTGGCTCCATGGATTATGTATATTATAACCCTGAGACTCAGATTGGCTCCATGGATTATGTATAATATAACCCCAAGAATCGAATTGGCTCCATGGATTATGTATATTATTACCCCAAGACTTCAAATTGGCTCCATGGATTATGTATACTATACTATTATTTGCAAAGGCAAAAAGAACTGGATTATGTATACTATTAATTGCAAAGGGAAAGACTCAAATTAGCTCCATGGATTATGTATACTATTATTTGTAAAGGAAAAAAACTTTGCAAAAAAAACTAGATTATGTATACTATTAATTGCAAAGGGAAAGACTCAAATTGGCTCCATGGATTATGTATACTATTAGTTGCAAAGGAAAAGGATTATGTATACTATTATTTGGGCTGCATGCATTATGTATACTATTATTTGCAAAGGACAAGGATTATGTATAATGTTATTTGCAAAGGAAAAAAAATTGGCTCCATGGATTATGTATAATATTATTTGCAAAGGAAAAGGATTATGTATACTATTATTTGGGCTCCATGGATTATGTATACTATTATTTGCAAAGGAAAAGGATTATGTATACTATTATTTGCAAAGGAAAAAAAAACTGGGAAGGGGACTGCATGGCATCCCGAAGTATATTTCAAGCATGCAGATGATGTAATCCGACAATCATTACAAGGACAAAGTTCATTTCAATGACCAAAATACGACCTCAACATAGGACAATCACTTTTAGTGTTGATTGTATATCACAAAATGGAAATTATGAGGAGTTATTCAACTATTACTCTAGTTGCATGTGGGATTGAGGGATGGGGCATAAATCTATGAAGAAGAAACATCAATGGCCAAGAGGGCTTTCCATTTCAGCTATCCATTTGGGAATAAAACACCGAAGGATATGGCTAGTTCCATGGAGATGAAGACACTGGGTTTGTGCATCTCTGTTCTCTATAGTGAGATTCAAATCCCCAGTTAGTTCAGCCCCATGTTATGAACCAGGGATTTGCAAGGTGTATATTCACAACTGGATACAGTGGGAGGTCGAGCAGTTATTAACTATTGGTAAATGGGAAAAATCTAGTTCTGTGGAGATGAAGATGCTGTGTTTGTGCATCTCTGTTCTTTATAGTGAGATTCAAATCCCCAGTTAGTTCAGCCCCATGTCATGAACCAGGGATTTGCAAGGTGTATATTCACAACTTGATACAGCGGGAGGTCGAGCAGTTATTAACTATTGATAAATGGGAAAAATTTGGTGCATGAGAGATTGGTAATGTCGGGGATCGACCTTGTTTTTTGGCTTTAGGTGCAAATTTGGGCTCCAATTTAGTCAATCCTATAACACAATCGCAAACAAGCATTGATTTACATTTATTTAAGAACAATCACGTAGTTTGTTTGGGTGTATTCTGTGTGTATTCCTAAGCCGAATGTCACTGAGCTTTACTTGATAGTTTGGGGGAAAGGCAATTGTGCCTCCTGGGAATCGTGTGCAATACAACTATTGAAGTTTTGTAATAATCAATCGGGTGAAAGGACCCAAGAGGTGGGAAAAATTATGGGAAGCAACAAAGAGAGAGGAAATTACAATGTATGAGAGGCCAAGCAAGAGCAGTGAGGATTAGAAGTTGTGATTGGTATCCCAATTGTGGCTACAATGACATGGTCATTCAACCGATGAAGAAATTGGATGTCCTCCAGTTGGAATTGATTGTGAAAAACTTGAAGCTCAAGGAGCATATGGCGACAAGTGTGAAAGTGTTGGAGGAGGTTCAGGCCTTTCAAAAAAAAGTTAGCTAGACATGAGGATGAGACAAACACTCCATAGCCAGATAGTGGAATTAGAAGGTTCAACTATTGAATACCAAACTTAGCGACTACAACAATGAGAATTGGAGACAAGGTGGATAGTGTCCAGATCTCAATTGACCACCAACATAGGAAGTAGATAACTGTAATTGAAGTATGCACTATTGCAATTTTTTTTTTTGCTCAGGAGTTTTTGGAGAGTATTTTTTTTTTCCAAAAGAAAAAAATTGTGTTTCATCATTAAAAAAAATGTGAAATGTGAAGATACATAATCAAGAAATTTAGATGTCGCTCATTAAAAAAATGTGAAATGTGAAGATACATAATCAAAAAATGTATATGTCACTCTGGAGAGGGAAAAACAATTTGAGAGTTACCAAATTCAAAGCAAAACAAAGCATAGCATGAAGAAACAAAAAAAAAAACACTAATGAAAACAAAAAACCTACAAATATGCCAAACCCAACCAAGGGCATAGAAAAAGCCCAGAGCGAAGACAATCCAAAGGTAAACCAATGGCAATCACTCCAAAGAGAAACCAAGGGAAATCGGAGCTCAAAGGAGCCCATTGTTTTTGAAAGTGTATACCTACATGAATGTATTGAATTTTGACATTATGTGTAGTCTTTCAAGAGTGCCAATATAAAATATCAGCCATAGGGAAGCGAATGGAAAAGATCAAAATATAAAATGTCATGAGTACTTGTTGTAACTAGGCTACAATCTATACCCATTTATGTTAAATTAAATTATTACATAGGTATCTGAATTGTTATTTATAATAGATATCACTAAATTGGTTTGTTAAAATAATTTTGTATGGATCAAAATGATTGATGAATGCATCATAATTGAAATTGGAATTATGTCAATGTTGGTTTAATATCATTTGTAATGCATTAAGATCTTAATGTATTATTAGTACAAATGTTTTATACACACAGATAAAGCTTTAAACCATTCTTGAGTATGTTACATAGGAGAAATCATATATTCACATTTCACATGCATATGGATATGATTTCTTCTTTGTAGATTCAATGAAAGAAACATATCCTTTTGTATAAGGGAAGGGAATTTAGTTGAATAAATGGTTCACTAGATTAGATGGGTATATTGCATAGCATTGTTTTTGATGTTATTGATTGATAATTTATATTCAAACACAAATTTATAGATATACTTTATGAATACACAATTCCATGACATTGGAGAAGAGAAACTCCAGTTATATCTGTTTAACAAACAAATTTTTCTGGCTAGTTATCGTCACAATCAACAATTATACTAGACATCACAGTCAACTATCTGAGCGTATGAATTACTGAAGTCTAGTGAATGACATAGCTTGAATGGTTGTAGTGAATTTTAGTCAATTAGCGCGTGAACCAAGGCAGTGTAACACTATTCAGTAAGTGTCCATGTCAAGTCATTTGCGCTTTGGTTAACTAAGAGCTAATGACTTTTTATAAGTAAAAAATTTGGGCTCTTCGAGTTAACTTCTAGAAAAACTATTCACTCTGTTTATGTGTCATGAATGGGCATCAATTATTAATCACTTAATGTTCAGTAACTTTAATAAATCACCTTTAATATTCTTATGGGGATCACTTAATGTTTAGCAACTTGAAATGTTGCCCTTTTAGTGATTGTGCACTTTAATTTCTCGAAATAGCAGGTAGATATTGTTTGTAAAGGAATAACAGGTAGATATTGTTTATGAAGGAATAATAGGAAGATATTTTTTGTGAATGCAGCTAGTATGAAATTATTTTTAGTGATTATTCTTGGAATAACGGGTAGATATTGTTTAATTTCTCAGAATAGCAGGTAGATATTGTTTGCAAATATACTTAACACAAAATTAATATAGTTTGAAAAAAATTAGAATGTTTCATGAGAAGGAATTGTTAAGATCCAGTAATAATATCTAAATGATAATTTAAATACATTTGGATATCAATTAACCTCAAGAAAAATTTGAAAATAGGTAGCAGTCGTTAATCCAAGCTGAATCCTTCGTCCTTGAAGGGCTGTGTTGAATATATCTGGTTCAACAAAACTAACACATGATTGGCCAGTGTATGAATACTTATAATTTCAAATATTACCATTGTACATATCTCTGTATGCTTTAGTCCTTGATATTCACATTCCATGTGAGTTAAGCAGTAAATATTAAGTGAGCAACGACATAACTGTCATAACTATTGCATTGTAGTTGAAGGAGATAATATCCTTTCAAATATTTGTTATATAATTAAATAGTGATTGGATAAGGTTATAAAGAAAAATAATAATATATATTTTATGTTTATCGGGAGAATAACATATAATATACATATAATATTATAATTTTAATTTTAATTGAGTATCGTATTTGTGACTGTTTAATTGGAAAGTACCATGAAAATAAGTGTTATGTACCAAGAGATTTGACGTTCAAATTTCTTTGACTTAGTCATGTCTATGGAAGGGGGAATATATAGGCACTTAGGGTTATAGTGGTAGCAATGAGAATAGACCCCATGTCACATGAATACAAAACCCCCAAGCATGAATTAATCACAATACATATATTTAATTAAACTAGTTCATTTACAAGAAAAAATTTCGTGAATAATCATTATGCATTGAAGAATATTCTGAATTTAGAATATTAACCTGGTTTAGATTGACCCTTTATCAAGGATTAAATATTTTTTAAATTAGTAGGTATTATAATTTATTTCAAACGTCTAGATGAAATTTCACTTAGGATAAGAATTAATACCTTTGTCATCATATAAATCAATTATCCATTAAAGAATATTTTTAATTTAGAATATTAACTTGTTTTAGATTGACCCTTTATCAAGGGTTAAATTTTGTTTAAACTAGTAGGTAGCATAATTTGTTTCAAATGTCTTGTTGAAATTTCACCCCGAATAAGAATTAATACCCTTTTCATCATATAAATCAACAAATTATGAAATTTAGCCTTGCAATTACAAGCTAGTAATGATACATAGTTAATTTAATAATATTATAAATTAGATGATTATTATTAATTAAGTAAATCTTATCAATTATTGAACCAAATAATTCTTACTTGAGTAACTGACCCAAATAATTGTTACTATTGAAAAACAATTTTCTCATGAATTTGAACTTCTCTTTATGTTTAAAAAAATGTGTGTAATTCATAAGTTAGGTAAAGGAGGGAATTTGGGCACTACAAAATACTTGGTGGAAAATCATCTAAACGTATTCAATAATATTGTAATTCAATTATTATCTATTGATATTAACACTTCAAATGAAGATAAGTGCATCACTTTTTTGTATTACTTACAAGAGTTGTGGAATAGTTTGGTTGTTGCAATAAGTAGTGATGCAACTACTTTAAGTTTTGATGAAATAGTCTCACCCCCATTATTAGAGGAGATGATATGGAGGAACATGTAAAAGAAAAATGCAAATGCCTTATCTAGAAGAGGATGCTCCTAGGATAGAAATAAAACTAAGTCCTCAAGTGTGAGATCTATATATAGAGGAATATAGGAAGATTCATAAAGGTATGTTGGAGATGTTGAAAAAAAATGAATTACATGAAACACTTTAGATCCAAAAATGTAGAGAAACGAAAGGGATTTGAGGATGCTCCTTCTATAGTAACACAAACCTCCACAAAAAAAAGGAGAGGATGTGTACTTGAATTCTTTAAGCACACATGCAAATTATGAGGCATGGTTAGTTAGCTCAAGTGCATATTTTCATGACTCCTCATAGGGAGTGGTTTTGTGAGTATGAAAGGTATGCCAATAGTGATCTTTTCTTAGAAGATGACCCAATAGCCATAATCATAGGAAAAGGAAAATTCAAGTTGGAGTTCATAGATGGAAGAAATATGCCACACCCTAATATTCTTCACATCCCAAGTTTAGCCAAAAAATTGATTTCTACAAGTAATATGAGCAATGTATGTTGGGATTCAAGTACCTAATTTACACTTTAGATAGAAAAAGCCAAAATATAGAGTTGAATAAGACACCTAAACTAGAGTAGAAGCTCAGTTAATATAAAATTTTAAATATCATGAGAGAGCTTAAAGAACAATGACACATCATAAAGAATTACACAACAAATAAATATTTTACCATGGATACTATTAACCAAGAAAAGTAGCTAACATTGAGCTCCAATGCTCCTATATTATCAACCAAATATTGCAGCCAACCCATAATGGTTGTTGATCTTAGTCCACATCTAATACTAATGCATTCATATTACATCTGTTAACTTTCAACATTTTTTATTAGCCTTAGATCATGCTCTATTTATAGACATAGGAAAATTCTAATTTGAAGCATGTTGGATCAGTACAGGTGGCTAAATATCATTGGCTAAGATCCTTGGAACCCTAAGATTCATAATGATTTTCCAACTATAGTCAATTTGATCACTACTATAAGTTTATTGAGTGCGTACACTTGACTAATATTTCTTTGGCTACTATAGTCGAATATCAACATTTTTAAGTTGTTAAACTACCCATTGAGTTCAAATGAGGTAACTATTCTTCCAAATTTACTATTGACTTACTGACTTAACCATCAAATTGTCCTCCTAGTTGGTTTGTTCATGACTAGAATTGTTGAGGTTTATTCCTAGTCGTGTTTCCTAAACATATCACTTGATTGACTGAACTCCAATAAAATTATGACTTAAAAAGAGTAAATCACCTCAAAATTATCCCTCTTGTTGTATTCTTTGAATGAACTATTAATGTTGTGCTATTGGCGAACTTGGTATCCCAGGCTCCACTCCTATCCGCATGAAGAGAATTTACCAACACTCACCAACTTTGTTAGAAATTCTGCAAGATCATTCATTGTGCATACTTTACTTTTACCAACAATACCTTCTTGATTTACACCATGTTTCTAATGAAATGGTATTATACATCAATATTTTTTTGTCTTTGAATGGTAAGCCAAATTATTTTCAAGGAGAATTGCACTTTGATAGTCACAACCTATTCTTTTCTTTTTGAGAAAACCCAGTCTTTGAACACAATTGTCACAACCAAAATAATTCTTTGCTTGCATGAGTGGATTCCATGTATCCAACCTCCATCATTGATAGTGCCATGATTAATTTGTAGAAATTTATAAGCAAAATAATTTATTTCCGGATTCTCCTGATCTAAAAATTTAATCTTAAGTTAAATACAAAATCCTTCCACTTAATTCTTTGCGGAAATTAAATCGCCAATTGCAAAACAAATATGAAGCAAAATCAATCACACATAACAAGATGTTTTACCAGGAAAGCTTAAGGCTAAAAACCCTAACTATCATATATTATGTATATCAATTGATCTAAAATGTGATCGATTAAGTGCTGAGGTAGTTTGATTAGTTTGTCATTAAGATTGATTGTTAACTGGAGAGAGCTTTAAAGTGAAAGACGACATAAATCAACAGCAAATAAATGATTAAAATACAACATAAAACAGAGAGAAGAAGAAGAAAATAGTTGACTACAGAGTTCGTCCCTAGTGGACTACATCTCTGGGTCCGCTTTCAAGTGGGCATCCACTTTATTAGGATTGAACTAAGGAAGTCTTTATACAGAAAAACACTAGACTGACTGTGCTCGCAAGCACTTCTAGTTATTGAAAACAGGAAGCTCTCTCTCTCAGCTTTCCTACACTTGTCTTTGCGCTCAATTCCACCTTCGGACGGTGGAGCTATGCTGAAAACAAAACTACCTCTATCCTGCTAAAATTGCACACTGAATTCCCTCCAAGCCTTCAAAAACAAAGGTGTGTTCATGAAGAAATGTCATTTGTTTAAATAAAAACTCCCTCGGACCTTCTCCTTCTCCATTTAGCAATTTTTTTAGCTTTTGGTGGGATAAGAGGATCGATTTATTCATGTACATGAACCTATGGATAAAATCCTTAACCTTTGGCACTGAACTAAATACAAAATCCCAAAATTGACCTTATATTAAATTTCTTAACCATTTGGGATAACTAACTGGGTAGAGGATTTAATATAGAGCATGTGATAGGTTTAATTTCCAGCAGTTACAGTCTTGACTGATGATCATGGCCTTGATCGACGGTTAGGCTTATCCCGACGCATATGTTCACATTTCCGACGCGGTCTTCGGCTTACGGTTTAAATGTTATAACATTGTGCTTTTTATTAAAGTTTAATTGCAAACTATTTTATTTGCAATGTATCATAGTGTTATAACATATAACCCATCATATGTTTATTGACCTGAACCTCAAAGGTTTTTGAAACATAAATTTAATACCCATAGCCCGAACCTTATTTATAAAGGTTTTTTAATATGATTAAACTTTGCGCTTAAGATTTTTAATATATAGTTTTATAACCATGTTTAATATACCGAGGTATTTAATACCAAAGTGCTTAGGTCCTTTAGGTGTTAGGTTATATGTTTAGGTTTTAGGCTAGCTATTAGGGTTTAGGTCTAGGTATTTAGGGTTATAGCTTATACCTTTTTACAAAATGAAGGTATTACACCTTTTTAAACCCCTTTTTCTTAACCCATTACATGCCATTAACCCTTTTTCATGTTTTTTTCTTCAATGTTACAGGCAAAACTGGTAGATTGGAGACTAAACTGGAATTCGAACTGCTGGAGCTGATCGAACTTTTCTGCTGAACTATAATAAACAAGATCCTCCTGGATCAATCCTCTCCACTTGAAAGCTTTTGGACCACAAAAGATTTATTTTAAAAAGACAATAAGAGAGGATACAAATCCATCACTTTTCCGATCTCTATCCATTTACTCAGATTCATGCCCATGAGTCCCAATCGAAGATATTCCAAATCTCTTTGCCTGGACGTACGAACTCTTCTGTCCAAGATGGTATCTTCCTGCAACTTTGTCATGTACTTAGGTGATAAGTCGTCAATAGAAGGGATTTGTATATCATCCTCAGAATCAACAATCATCGGAGGTTCATACAACTTCAAACTTTCAACATTCACAACTGAGTAAATATGCATATAAGGTGGTAAATCTAACCGGAACGCATTATTTCCAATATTTTCAACAATTTTTAAGGGACCATACCTGATTAACTTCAATTTCTTACCTTCCCCTTTTAACCTATCTTTGCTGATATACAACCATACCTGTTTTCCAACCTGAAAATGATGATCGACTTGATGCTTGTCGTGGTGCAATTTGAACTTGGCTTGACTCTCTTTCAACTGATTCCATACTACCCTGCGTTTCTGTTGTATTTGAGAAGAGTGACCTTTCTGAATAACTTTCACTTTTCCTTCCTGCGGTATACACAACTTACCCAAATAATATAACAATTTGTCATAAAATATGATAATTGTTTTCTTCTATCTAAGTACCAAGAGTTAGCGATTCATAACTTTCTTTAAAATTATCTCAGTATTATACTGTTCTACATAGCTTTCATGTTTCAATGAACTATTTTGCAATATTAATGAAGCATTCAAAGACAGTCTATTCATAATATCAGCTACTTTATTTATCACACCCTTGTTCTTAATTTCTAAGTGAATTTGCTGAATAAATTTCATCCAACTATAGTAGTGAGATTGTTGCAACTTAGACTGTGACTGAATGTATTGAAGCGACTGATGATCTGTATGAATCACTATTTTCTTACCCTTTGTATTACCACTAGCATATGTTTCAAATGGTTATCGATGATCTATCAAAACTGAGATTGATGTTGTGAAGATTTTCTGCTTAACTGATTTAAAAAATTTAAAATTGACACACATTCCCCATGTCCCGTTTTGCTTATGAGCCAAAATTATGGCCGAACTGTATGAGATGAACTGGGTCCCATGGATTCCATCCCTAGAATTTGTTGCTTTATTTATTTACACTGTATAACTGACCTGTGACACATTCCATTATAAGGGGCATCAGACATCAACTACATCTCATGTGATATTTCCTTTTTATGAAGTAGATGTTTTGGTTCTTTAACTAGACCTTGAAATGAATCTACCTTTTTAACCAAATTACCTTCATACTGAAATTCACAACCTGAAAAAGTATCATTAGGATCCTTATGTTGCTCTTTTATCGACATGAGTATGTATCTCTTACTTGAACTTATTAAACACTTCATCTGATTAGCATTAATTAAATTCAAGTGATTTTTTATTTTATGTGCCTGAACGATGTACTTAATCCCATATTTCTTGAGATGATACATATGTTCCTTCCTATAAAATACTGAATCACAGTCATAGAGATAAGGGCTTCCTAAGAAAATTCCACATATGTCTAAAGGTATCACATCTAGATCCACTTCGTCGATATAGTTAGCTGTGATTGCAAATTTTAACCGACACTGTTTGGTAACATGAATTTGAGATTGTTCCTTTAACCATCCTAAAGGATATGGTTTTGGATGATTATGTGTTTTCAAAGCCAATTGTTTAACCAATGACTCAGAAATCAAATTTGATTGTGATCTCGTATCGAAAAATGTATCTAACTTAGTATGCTTTGAAGTTACCCTTATATGAAATAACTCGATTATTTTTCCTTCATTCAATTGTTTTGTGTTTGAAAAAGCAGAAGTACTAGCTTTAGAAGTTTTACCTGTTGTAACAATAGCAGTGATTTTTTCTTCATCACCTGAATCAGATCCCAAGTCCAAGCCTTGTTGGATTGTTGTTTCAACCTTCTTTTCACCCTTCTTTGTTTGGAACTTCTTTGGATTTAGT
This sequence comes from Pinus albicaulis, assembly GCA_034641835.2. Taxonomy (NCBI): domain Eukaryota; kingdom Viridiplantae; phylum Streptophyta; class Pinopsida; order Pinales; family Pinaceae; genus Pinus; species Pinus albicaulis. Next base: position 215,841,148 of record CM076578.1, on the reverse strand, counting down.
TTCGGATGAAGTTTCCAATACCTAGCTTCATCATGGCCGATCCTTAGGCAATGTATACAGGTAGGTCTTTGATCTTCCTTCTGAGCTATGGCAGTCTTCTTTCCCTTTTACTTTCCCTTCTTTTTGCTGTCTTCGGTTTCCATCTACTTGGATGTCTTTGGTGTAAACTTGAAAGGTCTACCTCTTGACTCGACATGAATAGCTTGAACACAAACTTCATCAAAGTCATTAGGATTGAACATTAATAATGTATGCTAAAAATATGAATGTAAACTGCCAATATACTTCAAAAAAGTTTCTTTTGTGTCCAAAAGAAATACCAAGTGCTAACGCTTTCTTTCTGAATTCTTGTGTGAACTCTTGAACATTCTACCCCTTACCTTGTCGCAAGCATTGCCAATCAATTACAACTTTCTATGTGTGACCCAACGAATATAATTGTTTCTTTAGAGATTTTATAAACTTAATCCATGAGGTGATAACGTTTCCTTTACGCTTTAAATCTATCTGTGTCTTACTTTCCCACCAAATCAAATTAGTACCCCTCATTCTAAGAGTAGCTAATTGGATCTTTGTCTTATCATCAATAATATCTTGAATACGACAATAGACTTCTAACTGTTTTACCCAATTATCTAGTTTCTCAGGGTTTATTTCACCATCATACAAAAATAATTCAAACTTAACATAAAGTTTCAAAAGTGGACTCTTAGGTTTATTTTCTTTTTCTGATTCAGAACTAGAAGTAGAAGAGGAATAAGAAGATGATGGAGGAGAAGGAGATTTATCTGTCTTGCCTTTACCCTTGTCCTTCTTTGATGCCTTCAAAGATGAAGCTGCATCTCTTTTCTTCTTGTATTCATATAATTCTGCCAACATCTATTGCATGTTTATAAAAATCTAATGGATTTGATTCTCATCTATGGGTTTCATTTCAGTAGCTTCAGGAGTCTCAACGTTCTCAGTCCCAATCATTGTTGATTGATGAATGACTTTCCGGTTTATGATATCTGGATCGAATTCCCCAAGCTTGCCTTTTCCACATTGCAATCCCAACCTGGTTAACATCCACTAACAAACAAACTACAAAGCACAACCTTCTCTAATACCAAAAATGATCTGAAATGTGATCAATTAAGTGTTGAGGTAGTTTGATTAGTTTGTCATTAATATTGATTGTTAACTGAAGAGAGAAATAAAGTGAAAGATGACATAAACCAACAACAAATAAATGATTAAAATAAAGCATAAAACAGAGAGAAGAAGAAGCAAACAATTGATTAGGGAGTTCATCCCCGGTGGACTACATCTTCGGGTCTGCTTTCAAGTGGGCGTTCGCTTTGTTAGGATTGAACCAAGGAAGTATTTATACAGCAAAAACACCAGACTGATTGTGCTCGCAGGTACTTTTGGTTACTGAAAACAGGAATCTCTCTCTCTCAGCTTTCCTATGTCTGTCTTTACACTCAATTCCGCCTCTGGACGATGGAGCTATGCTGAAAACAAAACTGCCTCTATCCTGCTGAAACTGCACACTGAATTCTCTCCAAGCCTTAAAAAAAAAGGTGTGTTCATGAAGAAATGTCATTGGTTTAAATAAGAACTCATTCGAACCTTATTTTTCTCCATTTAGCAATTTGTTTAGCTTTTGGTGGGATAAGAGGATCGAATTCTTCATGTACATGAACCTATGGATACAATCCTTAACCTGTGGTGCTAAAATAAATACAAAAACCCAAAATTGACCTTATATTAAATTTCTTAACCATTTGGGCTAACTAACCGGGTAGAGGATTTAATACAGAGCATGTGACAGGTTTAATTTCTGGTGGTTACGGTCTTGGCCAACGATCACGGTCTTGATCAAAGGTTAGGCTTATTTCGACGCATATGTTCACATTTCTGACGCGGTCTCCGGCTTACGGTTTAAATGTTTTAACACTCTGGGTTTTATTAAAGTTTAATTGCAAACTATTTTATTTGCAATGTATCATACCATAACCCAATCATAGTGTTATAACATTTAGCCCATCATATGTTTATTGACCCGAACCTTAAAGGTTTTTGAAACATAGATTTAATACCCATAGCCCGAACCTTATTTATAAAGGTTTTTTAATATGATTAAACTTTGCACTTAAGATTTTTAATATACAGTTTTATAACCATGTTTAATGTATAGGCTTTTAATACCAAAGCACTTAGGTCCTTTAGGTGTTAGGTTATATGTTTAGATTTTAAGCTAGCTATTAGGGTTTAGGTCTAGGTATTTAGTGTTCTAACTTAGAACTTCTTACAAAATGAAGGTATTACACCTTTTTAAACCCCTTTTTCTTAACCCATTACATGCCATTAACCCTTTTTCATGTTTTTTTCTTCAATGTTACAGGCAAAACTGGCGGATTGGATACTAAACTAGAATTCAAACTGCTGGAATTGACCGAACTTCTCTACTGAACTGTAATGAACAAGATCCTCCTAGATCAATCCTCTCCACTTGAAATATTTTGGACCACAAAAGCTTGATTTTAAGAAGACAATAAGTGAGGATACAACTCCCTCACTTTTTTGATCTCTATCCATTTACTCAGATTCATGCCCTTGAGTCCCAATCGAAGATATTCCACATCTCTTTTCCTGGACGTACAAACTCTTCTGTCCAAGATGGTATCTTCCTACAACTCTGTCATGTACTCAGGTGATAAGTCGTCAATAGAAGGGATCTGTATATTATCCTCATAATAAACAATCATCGGAGGTTCATACAACTTCAAACTTTAAACATTCACAACTGAGTAAATATGCATATAAGGCAGTAAATCTAATCGGAACACATTATTGCCAATCTTCTCAACAATTTTGAAGGGACCATACCTGATTAAGATTGATCGACGCGGTCTCCTGCTTATGGTTTAAATGTTTTAACACTATGGGTTTTATTAAAGTTTAATTGCCAACTGTTTTATTTGCAATGTATCATACCATAACCTAAATCATAGTGTTATAACATATAACCCATCATATGTTTATTGACTTGAACCTTAAAGTTTTTTGAAACATAGATTTAATACCCATAGCCCGAACCTTATTTATAAAGGTTTTTTAATATGATTGAACTTTGTGCTTAAGATTTTTAATATATAGTTTTATAACCATGTTTAATGTATAGGTTTTTAATACCAAAGCGCTTAGGTCCTTTGGGAGTTAGGTTATATGTTTAGGTTTTAGGCTAGCTATTAGGGTTTAGGTCTAGGTATTTAGGGTTCTAACTTAGAAATTTTTACAATATTAAGGTATTACACCTTTTTAAACCCCTTTTTCTTAACCCATTACATGCCATTAAGCCTTTTTCATTTTTTTTTATTCAATGTTACAGGCGAAACTAGCGGATTGGAGACTGAACTGGAATTTGAACTGCTGGAGCTGACCGAACTTCTTTGCTGAACTATAATGAACAAGATCCTCTTGGATCAATCCTCTCCACTTGAAAGCTTTTCAACCATAAAAGCTTGATTTTAAGAAGACAATAAGTGAGGATACAACTCCCTCACTTTTTTGATCTCTATCCATTTACTCGGATTCATGCCCTTGAGTCCCAATCGAAGATATTCTACATCTCTTTGCCTGGACGTATGAACTCTTCTATCAAAGATGGTATCTTCCTGCGACTCCATCATGTACTCAGGTGATAAGTCGTCAATAGAAGGGATCTGTATATCATCCTCAAAATCAACAATCATCGGAGGTTCATACAACTTCAAACTTTCAACATTCACAACTGAGTAAATATGCATATAAGGCAGTAAATCTAATCGGAATGCATTATTGCCAATCTTCTCAACAATTTTGAAGGGACCATACCTGATTAACTTCAGTTTCTTACCTTCCCCTTTTAACCCGTCTTTGTTGATATACAACTATACCTGTTTGCTGACCTGAAAATGATGATCGACTTGATGCTTGTCGTGGTGCAATTTGAACTTGGCCTGACTCTCTTTCAAATAATTCCATACTGCCCTATATATCTGTTGTATTTGAGAAGAGCGACCTTTCTAAATAACTTGCGCTTTTCCTTTCTGCGATATACACAACTTACCCAAATAATATAACAACTTGTCATAAATATGATAATTTTTTTCTTCTATCTGAGTACCAAGAGTTAGCGATTTATAACTTTCTTTAAAATTATCATCAGTTTTATACTGTTATGCATAGCTTTCATGTTTCATTGAACTATTTTGCAATATTAATGAAGCATTCAAAGAAAATATATTCATCATATCAGCTACTTTATTTATCACACCCTTGTTCTCAATTTCTAAGTGAATTTGCTGAATAAATCTCATCCAACTGTAGTAGTGAGATTGTTGCAACTTAGACTGTGACTGAATGTATTGAAGCGGCTGATGATCTGTATGAATCACTGTTTTCTTACCCTTTGTATTACCACTAGCATATGTTTCAAATGGTTGTCAATGATCTATCAAAACTGATGTTAACACTAGAAAATCGTACAACAGAAGATGACAGAAATTAATGTAAAGCCTAAGGATGTACAGGGCAGGAACACATTATGGAATTAAGAAGTATTTAAAATCTCTAAGGTTTTGAGAAAATTAGATTTTAACTAGTCATAAATGCTGAATTTTGTGCTTTATCCTTCGATAAGAGCGCCCTCTGCATGCCTTTTTTCCTGATAAGCGCTTATTCCTAGAAATGGAAAAAAGTCGCTTTCTGGGACCACACCAAGAAAAGGATAATTACTCCTTGTGTGAAGCCACCTAAGGACAACCACCAGTGCCTCCTTAGACACTATGTGAGCACACAAAATAATATTTGAGCACACAATGGAATCACACCTCTCCCTTGGGTCACTATCCATCATGTACCAAGGGAGGGAACGAGGATTTGAAACTCACCTATATAAACCCACCAGGAGATGAAGAAAGGGTGAACACATTGTTATGTTGGCCAAAATTTCCGAAGCAACACCAGCAGTGTGTGACTCGGAGCTGGAGCTAAAGAGGACTCAATCGTTGGCCACCCAACATCTTAGTCCACCACAACAGAGAGAGAGAGAGAGAGAGTGCATCAGAGGTAGATCTTGGAAGGCAACATCCTTGCATTGGGACCTAGAGCCATTGCCTAAGGGTCCTTTGGCAAGTGGGTAAAATTTCTTCTCCATTTCAAACGTTTAATAAGAAGAGGCCATCGAGCCATCGTTTGCATTATTAGCATTTTGACTCTCTTTATAGCTTTTGTATATTTGTGTTTTAGTTTTGGTTTAACCAGAGCATACTTTAGCATATTGTTTTTCATTAAAAGTTATTCTTTTGAGCTCCCCCACTTTCTGCCTGTTACCAATAGTTTAAAGAGTAGACCACACTCTTTAAGCTGGTGCAATTTCGTACACCCATGCGACTAATCCACCACAATAGGATTGGCGACTCCACTGACGTGCTCCAAGTTTATGTGGTTGTGCCATCTTTTGTAGGATACCCTTTGTCTATGCTAGAGTGGAGCTGACAGTCCTCTGATCCATCTTACAGTCCCTAGACTCACTGAAGTGACATAATGAAGAAGGCAACTCCTAATATTTTTACTAGCAAGATTTTTGCACACAGTTTTTCCTCACAGAGGTGCATTGCATGCGTTCAGGACTGACCTGTGCATAGGAAGGTGCACCTGTGAAGGCTTTTTGCGCGAAAATTGCAGACTAAGATTTTTTCTCCTGATATTGTGCATTTTTTCTGCTTGTAAGTGTGTTGGGCATCCCCTAATGTATCTACCAGCACTTGTGTTGATACGCCACAGCTTCTGAGAACTCACTTTTTGCTGCTTTCTGTAGGCATAGAGTTAGTTTTCTTTTAAGTTGGTTTTTTGCAAAAAAGGCTTCACATAGTTTAAGTAGGGGGCGAATTAACCATTGCATTCCAAAAAATTTATGTTTTTTGCAAATTTGGTATGCACACTTAGTTTAACTAGTCCAAGTAAGTGGCCCAAGACCACACATGCATAAGCTAGTGTAGAAATTGTTTACCTTAAATTCAATTTTTACATTTAGGAAATTGCGGGACTAGGATTGAATCGTCGATTAGAGAAAGTAACCTCTGCTGCCTTTGCACCATTTGATGACCCTAGGCAAGCATATGAATGCTCTACATTTGCGATTCACCATCTCCCTTTAGTTACTCACATAGATTAACTAGGAAGATTTGGAAGCGGCCCATTATCTGCAAATGTTTTCCATTTGAGCAAGGAACAACGTCACAAAGTTTAACTAAGGGACACAAAAGAATTTATAGATTAAGTTAAGATCAAGGGGGCAGGCATCTAATAAGCCGCCTTGATCACACTTCATATTGAAACATAGAAGTTGTGCATTTAGGGAGCTTTAAAATCCACCTATCAGCCCACGGAAAAGAAAAACCGAGCGCGGAAGAGACCCGATTCTGAGGGGGTTAGGCTTAGGCACAGTGCGTGCGGTATCAGTTGGGGCTACTTGACCCGGCTGATACTCAGTACTGTTATCTGACTACCAAGAAGCACAAGACTTGAACACTCATGTGGGATGGTGGTTCTTAGTGGCCAAAAACTAGGGCATCCTTTACCCTATAGGTGACGGTGCAGGCAAGTGTTAGACCCTCTACCCTTACCTTGGTGGATTCTCTTCGGCTGACTGGGGGCGTCGCCAGCTCTTACGGGACGTTGTGCCAGCACTCACAAGAAATATTCTCAAGGCCCAGTTACTTTTGAGTGTGTGAGGAAGTAATAGGTCTTCTAGGATTTTGAGTATCACGCGCAAACAAACAAAACCATTTTTTCTTGATTGATCACATAGATTAAGTTAAAGGGAAAATTCATTTCATTTTCGCTTTGTTTTATGTATGTGGCCATAAATTTGTCGTGATCACAGACTCGATCCCCTCAAAGTTTTCCAAAATCTAACATGTTCGACACTAAAATGGTCCCAACGGAACCTCGTCGGTCCAGACGTCTTTTGGACCTCCCCCCATTACCGGGAGGGGTTCCAGGTCTTTCTCTGTTTAGGCGTCAAAGACGGAACATTGCCACAGTCATGGGTTCATCCTTTCTTGGAGCAACCTTAGTTTGTCACCCTTTCTAGTCTCCCAACACCACACCGCACACCATTCCCCCCTTGTCCCCTAGGGGGCAGAGGAGCGCGTCCCATGCGGGAAGCCATTTGAATTCACATCAGGGTACGTCACAAACTAACACTCGTTCTAACCAGAACTTCGTGTCTTCACACATTGCCATGGCGTCAACCTCTTAGTCACCCTTTTTAGCCACATTGAATCTAACTGATTTAACCATGCTCACATATGACCCCATCACACATGACCCCAATTGGCCTCCCATGCTCACGAAGCTCCCTTCAGATATACCAAAGTTCGAAGGTAAGCAAGTGGAAGACCCAGGTAGTCATGTAATGACCTTTCACTTGTGGTGCTCATCGAATAGCATCATTGACGATACTATTCGGTTGAGGCTATTTCAAAGCTCTCTTACGGGAGTGGCTGCGAAATGGTATGTGGAGAAATCACTTGATTCACATGGAACCTTTAGCGCCCTCGCTACCACGTTCCTCACATACTTTCAGTTGCCCATTCACCACGACTCGGGAATGGAATTACTAACTCATTTCAGACAATCCCCCTCCATCCATATCTCAGACCATCTACATGAATGGAGGCGGCGTCGTAGTTTATGAAAAGCTAAACTCGACAACCGGGTCCTCTTAGATTTATTCTTGAAAAATCTGATGACGGAGATTTCAAAGGATGTGGCGCAACGCAACCCCACATCTGAAGAGGATGCCATCAGTAAAGCCCAACAGCTTGAACAGATCTATACACAGTCAGGATACATCTACAATATCCTGCCTAATGCCTTGCACCTGCAATCTTATCAAGAATTCCAGGCACGTCTAACTCTGCAGATAGACTAATTGGGTAAATGACCTAAGGGTACCTATGCAGCAGCAGTCAAAATCCTTGTTACACACATAATTCTACCCCAAATATGTCTCAACCTGGATTTCAAAGTCATCATATGTAGCAGCAAAATTTGACTAATAGGGCACAAGTGTATCACTAAGGAGGACCTTATCCTCCGGCTGAGGGGACCCAGTACGCAGGAAGAAACACTGACGGAAGAGCTCCCCCCAATAGCTAGGTGCAAACACAGGACAACATTATGCTCAGTCCCAAGCACACAACCCACCTACGCAAACCAATGCACAGGTGAACTTTGTGCAGCCGTCCCAAAATCAACCACACCAGTATGATCAGGAGAAATACCCTCCTAACGTGGTTAAGAAAAAGACAAAAAAAAAGCCCAAAGGGAACCCTGGACAGGCGAGCAGCAACCAACAGTGCCCACCACAATCCCACGCTGGAGGTAAATCCAGCTAGAATCAGAACCAGGAGCCAAGCACTGCCCCAAGGCAAGGCAAGAGGCCACCTCTACGAACAAACCATTCTTGTTCAATATGTGGTGAGTACGGGCATTATACTCACCACTGTCCCGAACTCCCTGAGCTTAAAAAGCTACAGAATAACTGAGGACAAGGAGGGTCTTCCCAGCAAACTGCGGTGATGCAAAAACCTTTCCCACATCAAGGGACGGTGAGCACTCAACAGAAAAACCTAGATGATTCTGGGAAAAACAACCATGAAATTTACATGACTGGGGAAGAAATGTTTTTCTAGACTCAGAATCACAGCTACTACACCCCACCAAACACTAATACGTCAGGGGCTAGTACTAGCGTGCCGACGACACCTTTGACCATTCCAAAGAACCCTATAGAATCGTTGCCATAGATGGCAAAGGGACCTAATAAGCGAGCAGGTAACTACTCCAAAGCGGCCCATAATTATATCATCGTGGATGATTTAGCTAAATTACCCGCTGCTATGTCTGCGTTGGAAGTACTATAGTCGTGCCCTAAGAAACTGAAAGCCCTACTTTCCGCTTTAGGCACTATCGACCTCGCTGATAAGCACATGATGGCTTTTGACTTAGACAAGGCCACCCATTGGCTTCCTTCCATGGTCACCTTCCAGATACCAGTATCGGGACAAAATATCACTGTTCACTGATGTGTCATCGACGAGGGTGCATCGATGTGCATCATGTCAAAAAATGTGTGGCAGAAGTTAGGATCCCCCGAACTCAAACCTTTCGTCATCACACTCAGAGCATACGATGGTTGTCCCTCGACTCCCGTCGGCCTCTACCAAAATGTACCGGTTTGCTTAGCCTACAAGACGGTCCACATAGACATCGAAGTCTTGGACGCTCACTTGGATTACAACATAATCCTCGGGCAAAGTTACATGTACGCCATGTCTGATATAGCATCCTCCATCTTCCGCATTATGATGTTCCCCCACGAGGATCAAATCATTACGGTAGACTGGCTGACGCACAGTGAAAAGTGTCCCCTAACCAACACGGATGTAATTCTACCCTACGTAGATATAGCTGCAAATGGTCTTTCGCGGTACCAAGAATACGACCTTGGCCAATTTAAACCGTCGTTTGTCCTAGGGTCATTCCTAGGAGATCCTCCCATTATCCCTGAGGTATCGCCTGATGCCATAGGGGCCACGATGTGCATGATGTCCACATCAAGAACTGAGGTTAGTCAGGACACGGACTCAAGCAGTAACGACACTGAGGCATCGGCCACGACAGCCTCTCTAGTCTACGCCGCCTCCCAAACCCCTTTCCTCTACACTCTAGCTGGCTTCGTCTCCCAGCAGGTTTTGGCAACACTGGTGTTACCTAACATAACGTTGGCATTCCTAGTTTGGTACCTCATTCCCCCTTTCGGAATAGGAGCCACCAACATTACTGCCATAGGGTTATAGACCCTCAGTCCAGAGGATCCCTCACCCACCCAAGAAATGGTCACAACCGCCTCTGCATGGGAAGTTCCCATTACGAAACCGGTTATCACGGCCAAGAAAACTGCAAAAAGAGGAAAGAAAGTGGTGACCCCCACCATGCAAATGGATTCATCGACCTACGCTATATGAGATGTCATAGGATACCCTACCCACATATGTCTGGAGTTGGACGAGTTAAAGCCACTCCTCGACTCTGAAGCATACGTCTCGATGCCACGTTCCCGCAAAAAGGAACTTGCCCCAAAAAATACAGGAAAACCACTGCGTACCAATCACGCATGCGCTCTTTGACACCTATGGGCACTATACCCACCATTTTCCAGAAATACCGCGATATAGGGATGCCTTACACGCGATCAAGCGATCCTATCAAGAGGATCCCTCCATCCAGTCTATCAATGACGAGCTGCATACCATCCTATATTTACAAGAGGAACATAGATTTGTAGAGCGGCCCCCAGTTATTCCCATTATACGTTGTACACTATGCAATGAATGTGGCCACTACCTCGAAGAGTGTGTAGCATTGGAACTCATTCAAAGATGGTATTGGATTGAAAGGGTTTACTACGTGGGGCTACGGGCAACTCAATTCACATGCCCGTTATGTGCTGACAATCACCTTTTAGAGGAATGTCACTACATACCTCGCTTATGGCTAGCCCTAGCTAGCCTCCGCTTAGCCATAGTTCGCCTTTCCCAAGAAGACGATATGGATGTTGAGTCCACATGCAGCTCCATGACCCAAGCAGAGGAGATGAGTGGGTCTATCATGTTCTTGTCAGCCGAAAAACGGCCTAGCAAGGAACCCCTAGTTACCCTGAACGACACTTCACAAAACACACCCGCATGCACGTTATGCAAAAAGACAGACCATATATTCATCCATTGCTCTAACTTACTAGCATTGTGATGTTGGTTCCCCGCCTGGCCTCAGATCAAGCACGATGGGACCCCCATATCACGGATATTTTTCCTGATATGTCAGGGTAATCATTAAGACCGACATTGTACTTATGTTTCGCGGATATGTCCCACTATCGACATGATTAATGCCGTAGAAAAGAGAACAGATGATCTCCAGGAATGGCATAAAAGATACATCGCCGACTCAACGTCCCCACCATCGCAATCATGTGTCAAGCCTGATAAGACAGCATGCCAACCATGTGTACCCTAGGCAAAGCCTAGGATAACATGTGGCCTATGTGAGCTGAACGATCACCGAGTCAACCAATGCAGAGAACTCAAGCCCCTGGCAAACAGTCTCCGCATAATCACTGCACTCCCTCAGAAACTTCTCTCCAATCAAGAGAAGATCACATGCAATTATTGCCGAATTTGCTCACACTTTCATCATACATTTAAGTGTGCACATCTCCGCAAGCTGAGAGTGGCTCGAGCGGCATTAATCCTATCATCCACCAAAGAGGAAGACAAGTCTAAACCAACGATGCGGAAATGGAAGCAGAAGACGACCTTTTCTACGATCGACCCTTTGCAAGCGTCCACATCAGGGACATCGAGTAGTGTAAAATCTCACACTATCTACTTTGTCAGCACTGTGGTACCATGCACCATTTGCACTCGTCAAGATCACGCGCTAGAAGTATGCTTGCTACTGAAAGCATTTAGGCACCTCTGTGATAAGAACAAATTCCACCTACCGGAAATCGACTACGCTGGTGGGAGACCCGAGTTTATGATCAAATAGGACTCCATTACCGATATCCTTCCCTTGCTGCATGCCAGTCACACAATTCACCACATACGACTTGTCTCATCGCATGCCCAAGATAGGATTCCCACTGCCCCCTCATCCCAAGATTTCCACTTTATTCCTCTCGCAAAAGACCAAGGTACCTCGCGCTTTTGCATTGATTTCCACGAGATCCCAAACTTGCACACCGCCGTCAAACTCCTCGATGACACCCAGCCTCTAGAACAACACCTAGTACAACTAAAGCTAGTTGACGATAGTTGGCGGCAATCACTGCAACACAATGAGGCTCATAAGAAAAGGGTGAAAGCATCATTCGGCCGCCACATCACCCCTCTCTCATTTACTGAGGGAGAGTTAGTCCTTCGCTACGATGTCGCAAAAGAGGCCTTAGGGCCAGGAAAATTCGAAACCTTGTGGAATGAACCCTATATCATCAAACATTGCCTCCGACAGGGGGCATACATCTTGACAGAACCGGACAGGACCTACCTCACTAACCCTGTCAACGTTCTTTACCTGAAGAAGTTCTACCCATAAGGGCCCCAACAGCCCTTTTCCCCTAGAGTTAGAGCACACAAAAAATCCCATTCACGAAAATATTTTTGACCCAAGGACTTATGTAAAAAACGTGCTCGAAGTGCCACCATGGATCACCAAAATGAACCATACTTCGGATTTGCTGATGGAGCATCGCGATGGTCTCAAAACTTAGCTGCAGCCGCCTGGGTCATCTACCACCCTGACCGATCACCACTGTGTTCAAAGGGCGTGTGCATCAGATCAACAACAAACAATAAGGCAGAATATGATGTCGTCATTGGACTTATGTGCGATGCCTTCCATCGGGGCATTCGCCGTATGCATATCTACCTTGATTCCCAGTTAATGGTATCATAGCTAAACCAAAGATTTGAGACTAGAGACACACACCTATTTAGAAAATATTTGCATGCTAAACGATTAAGTAGATAATTTGATTACATTACATTTTCACATGTATCAAGGAATCAAAACCAGGTAGCTGATCGCATAGCTAACAATATCCTAGACTGGAATGCATCGCAAATAGACCATCATACATAAAAAACTAAAAACATAGATATCCATCAGTAGATATAAACCGAAAAAGATATCACACCATATAGAGCCGCAAAAAGATCTCTCATATATATATCAAAAATATGTGTATCTGAGTATAAAAAATAGAGTCGCTGGCCCACTAGCCAGCCCAAAGATACATAGGTCGTCAAAAATAAGGGAAGCATCCTCATGACGGGTGCTTTCCCTGTGTACAAAACTTCTCTAGGGGGGTGCCCCCTCAAGAGGAGCACCTGGACCCACCACTGCTCCTGGTGCCATGAAGATTATGTTGGCAATTTGGATCCACGGACCACTCAGCATGTGTTGGAGGATGAATTTTGCATGTTTGGGGTCCTCCGCAGTTATGCTACTGTTTTCCTATGACGTTGTTTTGCATGATACTTTGTTTTTGGAATATATGTAAAGAATCTGTCTATGTGTGTGTTTTTTGTAAAGGAGTGTTTTTAGACTCAATTAGATACTGTGGAATAGTATAAACTCTTCCTAGTCTGATTTTAGTCAGCGTTGTCATATTCTAAGTATTAAATGATTGCAAGGCACAAACATAAGTCAGATTGTCTTGGTGTGTGTTTGGAGTCGTACTTAATTGTTGGACTTGAGAGTGTTACCATTTAGAGTCAAATTCAATTGTTGGATTTGCAAGACAAATGCAAATCAGACGTAGGTTGTGGTTGTTCTAGTTGTTATTAGATGATTCCGTAAATATGATTGATGTAGAAAGATGTATGTTGCTCTCTTTTCATTCGGTTTGCAATCAATTTTTATTAAGCATGCTTATTTAATCTTTTTATTAAGCATGCTTATTTAATTTGTTTATTTTTGTAAATTGAAACTCTCAATAGAAATCACATTATAATTTGGATTCACATTATAATTTAATGTGGTTCATTGTCAAGACTAAGATGTTTGATGTTTATTTTTATCGGGGCAAGCAATAAACAATATGTATTGTCTTTTGTGTTTGGCAACTTAATATGTTATGCAGACAGAGTAAACTTATCAGTTCTATTATTTTGGATGATTTGGATATTCAATATTAATGTCTAGTAGATTTTATGATTGAATGTAGAAAAAATTGTTTGAGAATGGGGGCCATCCTAGGAAAATATAATTTGTCCTACTGTCTAGTTTGTAAGTGAGATTGAGGGGGCTAGTACCTTGTCAGCCCCACACTAACTTACAATGAGAGTTCTGATACCTTGCCAGCCCCACATTAATATCTCCAAAAACACAAATTGCTCACATGTACATACTCTGTGTCCCTCTAGAATTGAAATGTGATCGTCTAGGTGAAAGCCGATGTTCTTTACTGTTAGGCCAGGTCCACTTAGGCTGTACAATGGAGTCTTTTGTTGTTGTTGAAGGGATCTTAAAATGTAATTAATTTTCTTGACGAATTTGATTTTTGAATTTGTTTGGTGGTTGTAAGCCTGTGGAGCCTTGATAATGTTTCTTGTAAATTTGTTGTGACATGTTTAAAGACAATTTCTCAAGCCTCTTAGTTTGTGAACCCCTTTCATTCATAATAAAGTTTTTTTGGTGACTTCTATAGTGTTTGGGGTACTTTTAACACATTTTTGTGACTTGTATAGTGTCTGGGTTGCACGAAAGTCCCCAGGCTATGCCTTCATTGAGTTTGATGATCGCCGGGATGCTATAGATGCTATACGTGCATTGAATGGTAAGAACTATACCATAGAGATGACTATTTGAAATTATATTATAGAATTGATTACAGGGAATGCTTGTTAGATTGAGATAAAACGTTATCTTCTGGTTTTGGATGCTTGTTACAGGTAAGAATGGGTGGCGTGTTGAAATGTCCCGGAGTTCCAGAGGAGGCGGTGGTGGTGGCGGCGGCGGGGGTGGTCGTGGCCGTGGTGGAGGAGATGATTTGAAGTGTTATGAATGTGGTGAGCCTGGTCATTTTGCACGAGAATGTCGTTTGCGTATAGGTCCTGGTGGGTTAGGAAGTGGTCGCCGTCGAAGTCCCAGTCCTCGATACAGGCGCAGTCCAAGTTATGGGCGCAGGTAAAATACATAGCTAGATCTGTTATCTTTAAATATGTGATTTCAATTTTGTTATCGATTTCATCAAGGCTAGTTCTTTTGCTTTGTTTTAAAAGCAATACAGTTCAGGTACTGGGAAAAGATAAATAGTGAAGTCCTAAAAAACATAATTGGAGGTTATAATTTTTTTGCAGATTTATGAAAATCAGTGATTTCAAGGAGGTTATATGCATTGATTGTATGCTTCTTGTGTTTGTGTTTTGCTTTTCCATTTGGGATTTTTCTTTGGGTTGTTGGTTGCGTTCTCTACATGCTCATTGGATGGACTTGGACGATCGCCTTGACTTGGATGAATGGTTGTGGATGACTTGCTCTCGCCAATAAATAATGTAAGATATTAAAGCCTGTTAAGATTATTATTATTAGCATGATATATCCTAGATATAGTCCCTGGTTTTTGTGGAGATCTGGCAACTGGGACACAGCGTTCAAGTTGTAGTCAGAGTTGTGATAATCGGTAACTACAGTGCCAGTCCAGGTTATGGTAGCAGGAGCTATGGAAGGAGAAATCGGAGCCCATCCTATAGCCCCTATGATGGAGGTTATGGGGATGGGTATAGTTATGAAAATTTTATGAACTTTTGGAATGGGGGTTTCAAGGTTTCGCCGTTCCGAAGACCTCTCTAGTTCGGCAGTTCCTTTCTTTGTTGAGGGGCTACCTCATTTTCCTAGCTTTCCCGTTCTTTCCCAACTTTGGGAGCTGACATTCCATTCGAGCTAGAGTCTTCTAATGTAAGAGCTATTCATCAAGCAATACAAAGGATCATGCACGGTGTGGTCTCTTAAAAAGGTAAAGGTAAATATTTGAAAGTAAAGGTAAAGATTTCAAAGTAATTATGGATCTTTTATATGCTTTGGAAAGTTTTGGAAAGTTTAGGTTGATGTACTTTTTTTATTATTACAATAAAACGTTACTTGTTTGAAGTTAATTTTTTATTTATTTATTTGTAGTTTTTTAAAATTATAGTTTATAAACAAAAAAAATTACAATTTTATTTTATATTTAAGTTTTTTAAATTATTATTTATATTTAATTTTAAAAAGACATTTTATATATAGAAATTCACAAAATTTATTCACATTTAAAAAAATAAGTTATAGATAAAATAGTTTTTTTCAAGGTGGTTAATAATTTATTTCTATCTTTTTATTCTATTTACATAGTCCTGAGTTAGTTTTATTGAATTTGGAAAATAAACATTTAATTAAAAAAAAAGCATAAACATTAATCAAAATAAATAGAAAAAAATTAAGTGTGTAAAAAACTAATTGTGAATAATTAGTGCAAAGTTTCGATTAATCATTAGTTAAGAATGTTTAAATTTATTATTATTTAAAATTTTAAAATTTAATCTGGTTTTTCTTTTTTACATTTTAAGACTCAGTGAATCCTATTCACATAAAAAAAATAAAATTAAAACATAGCTTTTATTTTAAAAAAATTAACTAAAATATTTATATATTTCTTTATTGATTAATTCACTTCATAAAATATTAAAACCTTACATTAAAATTTACTTAAATATTATAAATATATTCAATTTTTTTATTTATATAATTTACAAAAATTATGTATTCATAAACAAAATCTCACAAGCTCCAAATTTACATTAAAAAATCAGATTTAAATAAATGTTAATTTTTTTTTATAATTATTTATTCATAAACAAAATCTCACAAGCTCCAAATTTACATTTAAAAAATCAGATTTACGTAAATAATAGATTTTTTTTTTAGTTTGGTAGGACTACATCTTCATCATCATGTCTAAATACATACCCCCATGTCCTACAAATATAAAGAATATTTGTCATTCTTAAATTATGAGCAAAAGTATATTCAATATTAAAAATAGGAAAGGGTTAAATATAATGTTTGATCTATTCTTAAATTATATATAATTAAAATCTTTGATAGAAATGTGAACAAAAATAGGAAAGTGTTAGATTTGAGTATGATGTTGGACGGATATGGTTCAATATTAAACAATGCAATATGATGTTGGATGGACATCGTTCAACCTCAAAAAATGCATCAAGGAAAAAGATAATCATTGAACAAAACATGGACAATTTAAACTTATCATTTATTTATTAATGATCTCCTAAAATCTCATAACCTCATTTTACTTGTGAAGAAAATATTTTAATGTTATATATATATATAAACATTTTTTTTCTATATATAGATATATATGAAGTTGATATTAGACGTTAAAATATTTTCCAAAACTATAAAAGTTAAACATCTTGCTTACATATCTTTTACATTAAAATCAGTTTGTAAAATTATTCTTTCATCATCACAAATTCATAAATCTTATTTTATTAATAAATTCGTTCTTGTTCTTAAAATCATCTTTCATCATTACAAATTCATAAATATTATTTTATTTTAATAAGTTCGTTGGTGTACTTACTCAAGTAACATAGGTGGTTAAAATTTTATAATTTAATTTGTTTCTTCTATCTTTTTTCTTATTAATCAAAAGCTAGCTCTTTTAAATATGAGAAAAATGACTATCCAAATCAAACTGTATTTTAATCTTAAAAAGACATTTATTATACAAAAATTCACAAAACACGTTTTACATATTAAAAAAATAAGCTATAAATAAGAAAGTCTTGATCAAGTGATGAAAGTTTATTTCTATTTCTTCATTTTTTTTACATATTCAAGAATTAGTGTTTTTTGGAAAAATAAATTTTTAATATAAAAAAACTTAAACATTAATCAAAATAAATATTTTTTTCATTTATTGATTTATTTGATAAAACCCTACAAATTCTATTTTACATTAAAAAGTTACATGTAAATAAAAAACCTATTTTTAATATAGAGATAAAGAGTTCAAACTTATCATTGATTTATAGTGTTTCCACAATCCATATTTTATATTAAAAAAATCAGTGTGAATAAAAAGTTAATTGTGAATAAGTGAAGTAAGGCTTCAATTTATCATTACTTAAAAATGTTTTAATTTTTTGAATTCGTGCTTCTATGATCCATACTAATTTTCCATATATCTTTTTGTTGTAGTGTTCTTGACCAACTGTGACAGTTGGCTTAAGTGCTAACTAATTGTTATGCTATTTTATTTTTAAGAGACTAAGACATTTATTTCTTTTGAGGAAAAGATCTCATGATGAACATGAATTAATTATTGTTTTGTTGATTTAAAATTAATCAAGGAATAGTGGTTCCATAAAAAGTAAAAACATTGATGATAAAAGTATTCAAAGAAATGAGAAGTGGCTGAACAGAAAAACAGTTCAAACATTTACCTTTTTCTTTGAGGATAAAGGTACATCCTAGTGAGGAAAAGAGGTTCTATTATGTGGCTAAGGAGAGGAAGGAAAGAGAGTGATGTTTTCCTGAGCTGGTGGTGACCAGTGGAAACACTCACTATTCCTGCAATTCTTGGAAAAGAAGACTGGACTTGGGGTCTCGAGGCCTCTTCCGAAATCTCTGTCAACCTACTTACCTCAGGTGTGCAGCACGAGGGGAGATGAGGATGTAATTTCCTCTCTCATGGTAGGGAGGACATCATCAACAAGGTCTAGAAAACAGATAAGTAAACAAGTTAATGGAAAAATATGTACGAGATATGTTGTCGAGTTATTTGTATTTCTTATTACAATTATTGTTCTTTATTTATGAAATAATGACTTCTCCACATTAAACTTTAGATAGGTTTTTTATCTGTGGATTCCTTAAAGTAACCAGAGGAACTAGATAAACCCTTAAATATTTAGATCATGCGAGAAAAATCGCATTTATGCAAGTTCTGGTTTTGCATCCTCAAGGAAAGAAATTAGTGTTTACAGAAAATAGTTCAAAATAACTAGAACCCCTGATATCAGTAAGTTAAACAAAAAACCGTTAACTCAGAGTTTTAGAGTCGAAACTCCAAACCTTGAGTTGGTCGTTAACTGTACCTATGATATACACGAATAGAATGGTCTAGACATTTCATTTAAAATTGAAAGAAAAGTAAACTCAGTACTAATACCTAGAAAGAAGTGAAACCTGTCTCTAAACAGTATATAACGAGAAAGGGGAAAATATCAGGGTTTGCATGTGTAGTATGCACCCAAAACCAAAATCTCCATCGTAAAAACAAGAATTACAAAGACGATGAACTACCATGCCAAATTAATATAGTAGCTCGAAGTTTAGACTCTAGTTCTCTAGGAGATAAGCTAGTCTAATTCGAACAATAATTAAAGGCTATTGAAAAAGAAACTAGAAACACATAATATACATATATACAGAAAATTGGAAAAATGGTTTTTTCCATTCCTAAAAATATGCAAAAGAATAAATCCATTTCATATAACATAATGCATCAGTATTTGCGAGGAAGAAGATACTCAAAATGATGATACATATGTAAAGAAGTAAAATAGCTTCTGGTATATGAATTAAAATATAAATAAAAGTTACTGAGTCCAAGGGTTAATCTCCCATAAGCCCGAACCATAAATACCGAGTAAAATAGGATTAAACTATAGTCCAAAGATGATCTGAAAATGGTATGGATAACTTGTAACGTATTTTAAGAACCTCCCACTCAGCTAAACAAATAAATGATCTAGCTTGTACTTGACATTATGCGGAATTATTACTTGAAAGTGGTGTATCATTTTTTAACTGTTTATGTGTCTTAAGTTCATTTTTTCTTGCTGAAATTTAACATGTATAACAACAACATAATGCAGCAATAAAATATTCAAACACAACAGCAAAATTAATCTAGAAGTTCACCTAAATCTCGTGGGCTACGTCTCCTTTGAGCTTTGTCATCTTGACTTGGCTCTTTGGGATTATGGGAGGGTTTATTTTACAAGTTCCACACTTAACTCCAATGGATACTGAACTCATCCAAAGGGCTAAGAATACCATCTATATCCCTCTTATGGCTATCCAAACTCTACAAAGAGCTTTAGGCTCCCTTAGATGCGATTCCTTTTGTCGGTGCACTGAGCTACACTGAGCTTCTCCTTGGCATTAACTCCTTCAAAATTATATTTCTGTCACTGAAACCACACCTGTTGTATATAGCACACATCAGACACCAAATATCAACTAATAAATTGCTCAAAACGAGCACTGCATCCCCAAATGAGGCTATCCTCCAAGCTTTTCCCAGGTTGTCCAAAACTTCCCTTCAGCTTTTAGAGCTCTATAATTTATCAAAATGTTCTGAAACCACTTTCATTGGTTTCAAAATGTCTGAAATAGTCAATATCGACTATTATTTCATCAAAAATGGCCTCCGGCTGCTCCAATTTTGCCTCCAACACCTGCCGGTACCCCCTGGCACTAGGGTCACTAAAAAATTATTTTATGGGTTTTTGACCTATATAATTCCTCAAAAACTTCTAAAACATCTGCAAATGGATTTATAATGTTTATTACAATCAGAAATGACTATTGGTTCGCTGCATAAGGCCTTTAGCTACCCTGGCTAGGCCCCGAACTGCTGCTGGCAAAAGCTGGCACTAATGGCCCCTGGAACTTCACTGAAGATTTTTGGCTTTCTAAAGTCCTCTAAAGGCTCTACAAACCATCTCATTAGATTAATAACATATAAAATATCTGGAAATGACTATTGGATCTCTGAATAAGGCCTCTAGCTCCCCTGGCTAGGCCTCAAACTGTTGCTACCTCTTGGTGGCCCTAGTGGCCCCTTGAAGTTCATTGATGCAATAACCTATTTAGAAGATCTCTGATGGCTCTGCAACCTACTCCATTGAGTCTGTAATGTTGGAGATGGTCACAATTGACTATTGGCACTCCAAAATTGGTTCACCCTAGCTCAATATAGAGCCAAAACCAATTTTTCCCAGTAACCCCTGCCTCAGCTCCACCAAAACTGGAGCACTAGAGTTAACTTAAGTTATATTTAATAAAAATCCCTAAAGTGGGGGCGCTACTCAAAATCCCACCATATAAACTATTAACTAATCTTGATGGTTAAGGGGAGCGGATAATGTGGGCAAATGACCCAGAATCACCACAGTCAAATTAAATGTTGGAGTTAAAAACTCCGAACCCATTGCATACATTACGACAACCGCCCATGTGATAAACATCTAAACTGTTTGGGATAAATTTTGTTGTAACCACCGGTTGTGTTGGAGGCCACGGTTTTTTGGCGCAAGGCCATATGGTGGGGGTTGGCCCCTCAGGGGTGGCCCCCCAAACCCCCAACGTATAACTCCATTCACGATAACGGAGACTTCCGCCACCATAGTGTTAAGAAATAATGTGTAGTCCAACGGTAAGTCGCGGGCATGCTATCGAGAGGTTGGATGTTCGATTCTCGCAGGCTCCAAAATTTTTACAAGACCAGACCTAGGCCACGTGGTGGCCTCCGGGCCTCCTACGTGACGGCTCCTGATTGGTCCGAAATTCAAAAAGTCAACCCAATATCCATTCGGATGATGCCACTTATCAAGCGCACATTGGACCATAAAGGATATTCCAAGGAATATTCCAATAATGTTCCCTGGAATATTCTCTTTTTTTATTTTCAAAAATTCCAAGGCAAACTTGGTCAAAGTCCATTTTTTGCAGTTTATTAGACTTTTCAAACTGTGATAACTTCTTCATATGATGTCGGTTTTTTGAACTGTTTGTGGTGCCCGAATCGCAACGACAAGACCTTTCTGGTCACTCAGGTTCAGCACACTTCCGAACATTTTGAATTTTGAGCTGTCATTTTGGCCCATGATCTAGTTATGATCAAAAGACAGTGTTACAAATGTCATATGTAGTCACAAGAAAGGTGAAGCCCTGAATGTTTCAAAACAAAAATTAACATAGTGGCATGTAGCCGTAGAACTAATCCATAGCTCACGTTTCCGTGAGTGCCTTCAAGGCTGGAGCAGAGGTCTCTGCAACCGAGAAATTAACAAACCCTACGGCGAAGAATGGTACCTAAAGGGACAAGTGAAAAGAGTCGGAGAAGACCGAAATCGAACATCCCAAAAGAGCTAACCTCAATGCTCGAGCCATGGTGGTTACCTGCACAAGAAAACAAGGGTAATAAAATCATTAACAAAATACCCTGTCGACTATGCTATCAAGTAGTGAACAAACATGAAGAAAAGTAAAAGACAATGTAAGCTTTTACCTGTGTAAAGATGCTTCCGCAGGTTCGAAGGTGAACTTTTGTGGACAAAGCCACAGAAGAAAGTCAATTCTCGCAACCATAGGATGGCGTGTAACTTATTCATAGAACTCAAACAACTTAAAACTATCTCAACTTACCTATTAACTCGATGAGGGAACTCGGCAGGGAAGCTGGAGTTGCTTAACCGCAAGTAAACTACCAGGCCCGGCAGAGCAAAAATGAAAACGCCTTTTAAAGAAAAATCATAACTCATGTAAAGAACTATGCGTAGGCACAATTCATAGAGACATTATCTGACCAGCGAAAAAAAATAACTGAGGAACCCTTGTTAATTGAATAGCAACTCCTCCCAAAAACAAAGGTAAGGATAAACTTTTACTGTTGAGTTTACATGTCCGTGTTGAGCCATGAAAAGCTAGACGGAGCCGAGCAGAGCCAAGGCATGCCTGTTAACATCGGCAGGCCGAGGCAAAGTTGTAGAGCTACGCGGCGGAGGACGACAACAATTAAAAAGAAACGGTTAGGGTTTGGGGAAGTCAATACCCTAATCGGGTAATCAAACAAAACTCCACTGTAAATTCAAACCTATGTAATCCGAGGGCGTGAATTCCTCACAGTTGTCAACCAGAGTTAAGTTGGTGTAATGGCGTGTACAATGCTATCTAATCCAAAAATAAATACACAGATCTCCACCGAAACCCATTATTCTATGAAATAATTATAACCAAGATTAATATAACGTTGCCAATAAATATATCGTCCTTATCGCATTATTACTAAGGATCTTGTGTACTGTATGAATTAAAATGAAAACACGGCCGAATCAAATGCCAAGTGTCTCGCATATGTTGAAAAGTTTCCACCTTGGAACTTGTAATAATTTACCCAATCTTTTTATTGCTATGATAGTGTAAAAAGAAAAGGAAAAGGCATGAGCTCACAAGTGAATTGAAATATAAGAATTGCAATAATATCATTAGTTAAATGTTGGATAATGTAAAAAATTTAGTTTTTTTTTAATTGAAATATAAGAATTGTAATAATATCATTAGTTAAATGTTGGATAATGTAAAAAAATTAAATTTTTTTGTTAGTTGTATAATGATGTACGTTACACCAACTAGCGTGGTTCATCTTAAAGACTAGATGAAAGATCAGATCCAATCATTAATCTTAAATAAATGTAGAGAAGTTCAAACTAATTGTTGGAACAACAACTAGTATAACTAGAAAGATTTATTTATTTATTTATTTATAATAAACAAATTATTGTTATTTAATATATGTTGAATATTGCAACAAGAAACAGTGAAGGAGGCATCCTGAAACATCTTTCCTGATCCTAGTTGGAAAGTGATCACCTAAACTAGGTGGGGACCACACAGGTGATTTTTGTCGCAAAGTCTATTTTTGGGTATAATACATTTTTAGACATATGGAGCATATTCTATAAGTTGCGGGATGCTATTTATGGATGGTTGGTCAAGTTGGAAAAATAGATGGATTTCTATTTTTAGACATATTGAGGCGGAATGTTTGTTTTAGATTGCCAATCTAAAAATAGATATGTTGAATATTATTAGCTCTTAATAATATTTGGACTATAAACATTATCTTATTCTCTTGGAGCACTTGAGTTAAGTGCATAGGTGTATTACGATGGCTTGTGAAGGAATTACACACTATTCACGCTATTCACGAGGGTTATGTGGAGCTATTGCATAGATACTTCGAGTTAGAACTCATGTGTGAGTTTGGTGGAGTTGATTGAGGAAGTTAATGGAGTTGTGTTCGGTTAACTAATCTAAACATAGTTGAGCTAGTTGTATTTAGTCTAAGCCAGTTAATACACTAGTGAGAGTGGTGTGAATTAATTATTAATTAATTCATTAATTATAAACTCATTAATCAACTAAAGAATACATCAGTTAACTTCAGTGCATGGACAGTTTCAGTGGAGACCAGTGCAGAGATAGGAGAAAGAGCAAGTGTGACTATCAGTTGTGACTATAAGTGATGCATGGTTTGCATCCAACACTTAGTAGAGATGCCTATAAAGACTATGTGAGCAAGGCTGGGGTAATTCAATTCTCATCAAGAGGCATTCTTTAGCAGGGATTGCGCAGTAGAGGCAAGCTAAGGGTTGGCAAAGATCGGTGCATGGGATTTGCAAGATCAAGCCTGATTAGTGTGTAGCAAGTGGAGTTTATACTGAGAGCTTGTGAGGAGCTTTGTATGATGATTTTTACATGATCTCTATGACATATATAATATATAGATAGTTGGGGGTTTTTAGCTTTAAGCTTTCCCATTACATACTGTGTTCATATGTGTGAATTTTTATGGTTTTAATGAGTGCATGCAATTGATTTTATTTCCGCATGTGATGATCAATGGTAGAAGAGATTTTGTATTGTGCATGAAGATAAAATAGTGTGTGATCAGGAGAATCTCGGTGGATAACATATCAGTTATTCAAATTTCTACATGGTATTAGAGCTGTGTTATAGATTTTCTACATGGTATCAAAGCGATAATGATCATTGGAGCAATTGCAAAGCATTGAAGCGGTTGAGTTTTATGATAAACTCGGGAAAATAAAAATGGAGAAGAATGACACTATTTCGGTATACTTGACAAAGTTTTTCCACTGTAGGGATGAGCTTCGGAGTGTAGGATTTAGTGTGGATGAGGAAGGACAAGTCAAGAAGGTTGGGATTCGAGCAAAGAATATCTACAGACTTGAAGTAGATGGGATGTCTACGGAGCTTCCTACTGTTGGGAAGTGCAAGAAAGACATGCAATTGAAGCTTGAGAGGGAGCAAGTTTTGCATGCAGGTAAGAGTGAACCTCGGGATGTGGGCCGACCACAAGATGAAGATCATGGTGGAAGAAATCACTCATGCAGAGCAATTTTGAGCCAGATGGGCAGAGGGAGTGCATGCAGCTATACCACCAGGTGAGAGGTGGGGCGACATGCATGATTAATCCCAGAGGAGATTTCTGGGCATGATTCATTGAGATGGTGTGGATCTCATGAATTGAACCTGGCTACGAGGTGCCCACAAAGCAGCAATAGCATGATCAGTTGGATTGATGCGGGTAGATCAAAGTGAGGTAGATCAAAGTGACAGTGTCGGATACTGGAGCGCGAATCAGAGTTGACAGCAAGTGCAGAGTGCATGGGTGCAAGAGTTCAACAGCGCAGTGGTTCTTGATGACATGTGCAATTGGGCCTAGCAGAAGTCGAAGACTTTGATGATATATGCATCAGACTAATTGAGTTGTTTGGAGCCTATTCAGTTTCAGAGGAGTTGCAGAGCAGATGCATGGAGTTGCATGGCGCTTGTGAAGGTTGCAGGGCAAATGCATGGAGTTGCATGTCGCATGCAAAGACAGTCATTTCTTGTTGAGAGGAGTGTTGAATATTGCAACAAGAAATGGTGAAGGAGGCACCTGAAACATCATTCCTGATCCTATTTGGAAAGTGATCACCAAAACTAGGTGGGGACCACACAGGTGATTTTTGTCACAAAGTCTATTTTTAGACTATGTCTATTTTTAGACATATGGATCATATTCTATGAGTTGCGGGATGCTATTTGTGGATGGTTGGTCAAGTTGGAAAAATAGATGGACTTCTATTTTTAGACATATTAGGTAGAATCTATTTTTAGATTGCCAGTCTAAAAATAGATATGTCGAATATTATTAGCTCTTAATAATATTTGGACTCTAAACATTATCTTATTCTCTTGGAGCACTTTAGTTAAGTGCACAGATGTGGCAGAGGAGCTGACAGAAGGAATTACGCTATTCCTGAGGGTTATGTGGAGCTATTGCATGGATACTTCAGTTAGAACTCATGTGAGAGAGTTTGGTGGAGTTGATTAAGGAAGTTAATGGAGTTGTGTTCAATTTAACTAATCTAAACATAGTTGAGCTATTTGTATCTAGTTTAACTAATTGATACAATTAGTGAGAGTTGTGTGAATTAAATATTAATTAATTCACTAATTATAAACTCATTAATAAACTAAAGAATACATCAGTTAACTTCAGTGCATGGATAGTTTCAGTGGAGACCAGTGCAGAGATAGGTGAAAGGGCAAGTGTGACTATCAGTTGTGACTATAAGTGATGCATGGTTTGCATCCAACACTCAGTAGAGATGCCTATAAAGACTGCGTGAGAAAGGCTGGGGTAATCAATTCTCATCAAGAGGCATTCTTGTGGGGGATTGCCTGTTGGCGAGGCTAGCAGGTCGCGAAGATCGGTGCATGGGATTGCAAGATCGGGCCGATTTGCAAGATCGGGCACGATTAGTGTGTAACAAGTGGAGATTACGAGGAGCTTGTGAGGAGCTTTGTATGATGATTGTTACATGATCTCTATGACATATATAATATACGAGATAGTTGGGGGTTTTTTCAACTTTAAGCTTTCCCATTACATACTGTGTTCATATGTGTGAATTTTTATGGTTTTAATGTGTGCATGCAATTGATTTTATTTCCACATGTAATGATCAATGGTAGAAGAGATTTTGTATTGTGCATGAAGTCAAATAGTGTGTGATCAGGAAAATCTCAATGAATAATATATCAGTTATTCAAATTTCTACAATATATAAATTTAAAATTTATCATTTAATGTTTCAATTTATTATTAGTTAAAATTTTAATATTTAACCTTCTCCATCTTTTTTACATTTTAAAACTTCATATATCCTATTCACACCAACAACAATTAAAAAAAAAAAAAAAACATCACCTTTATTTATTAATCCACTCCATAAAATATTCAAAACCTTCCTTTTCATTAAGAAAATTACTTATAAATTAAAGAATAATATTTGAAGTTTGAATTTTTTATTCATACAATTTTCAAAAATAATTTATTCAAAATCTAAGTCTCAATTTACATTTAAAAAAAACAGATTTAAAGCATTTTTCTTTGATGAGCCTATTGTAAATAGGAACATCGTTAATGTCAATGGAGAAAGGATATTTTCACACACAAATTTTCCAGTTCTCCCAAAAGTTTAGTCTCTTCTGAGGTGTGCTGACTAGAATGGATCAGAAGCTGAGGAAAAGGAGTTTGTTTGATATGAGTATTGAATTCTTTCTTTTTCTCCTCTCTTCCCAAGCCTCAGTTGGTCTCCCATACTATCTTCTAGCTTATAAAAGCTTGGAGAATATGTTTCCCCATTGTAAACCCTGTTGTTCCTACTTGTTGTTTAGGTTTGGATGGGCAAGCATTTGAAGCAAATTAAGTAGAGAAAAATGGGTGAGCGAAGGTTGAGCTTGGGGTGGAGGCACTAAAATGGGCGGTTTATTTAAGAATAATACACATTCTTTATATTTCCACGATAGATATATAATTTAGTTCAAAGTCAATTTAAAAAATAATATATTCTTATATCTATCTAGATATATATAACTAATAATTTTAGAAAATTATAATGGTTAATACATTTCAATTCTTTATCACTTTATCACTAATGTAAATCTGTTTTTTAAATGCAAATTGAGACTTCGATTTTGTTCATCAATAAATTATTTTTAAAAATTATATGAATAAAAAATCCAAATTTTAATATTATTCTTTAATTTATAAGTAATTTTCTTAATGAAAAGAAGGTTTTGAATATTTTATGGAGTGGATTAATAAATAAAGGCGATGTTTAATTTATTTTTTTTAATTGTTGTTGGTGTGAATAGGATATATGAAGTTTTAAAATGTAAAAAAAACGAACAAGGCTAAATATTAAAATTTTAACTAATAATAAATTGAAACATTATAAGATAAATTTTAAATTTATATATTAAATAACAATAATTTGTTTATCATTAAAAAAAAAAAATCCTCATAGTTATATTAATTGTTTTTCTAATAGCTAGTTTGAACTTCTCTATATCTATTTAAGCTTAATGATTTGATCTGATCTTTTATCTAGTCCTTAAAATGAACCACATTGGTTGGTTAGGAACACTACAACAGGAAGATATCTGGAAAATCACAATTAACTTTTTGTTCACACTTAATTTTTTAATATAAAATATGGTTTGTCCAAAAACTATAAATAAATGATAAGTTTGAACTATTTATCTCTATAGTAAAATTAGGTTTTTTTTATTTACAGGTAACTTTTTAATGTAAAATAGAATTTCTAAGGTTTTATTAAATAAATTAATAAATGAAAAAATATTTATTTTGATTAATGTTTAAGTTGTTTTATATTAAAAGTTTATTTTTCCAAAAAAAAAAAAAAAACTAATTCTTAAATATGTAAATAAAATAAAGAAATAGAAATAAACTTTCATCACTTGACCCAAAAAATAAATAGAAATAAACTTTCATCACTTGACCAAGACTATCTTATTTATAGCTTCTTCTTTTTTAAATGGAAAATAAGTTTTATAAATTTTTGTAAAGTAAATGCCTTTTTAAGATTAAAATAAAGTTTGATTGATTTTGATTAATAAGAAAAAAGAAAGAAGCAACAAATTAAATAATAAAATTTTAACCAACTATATTGTTTGAGTAACAATACTTCATATATACCAACGAACTTATTAAAAAAATAAGATTTATGAATTTGTGATGATGAAACAATGATTTTAAGAACAACAACAATTTTATTAAAAAAATAAGATTTATGAATTTGTGATGATGAAACAATGATTTTAGAAACTATTTTTAATATAAAATATAGGTTGGTAGTTTGTGTTTATTAAGGCCAGAGAAAATGATTTTATGAACTACTTTTAATAAAAATAGTTGATGTGTAAGTATGTTGATCCCTTTTAAAATAGAAAATAAAATACTCTCTAAATAGAAAAACAATGTAAGATATAATAATAATAATAATAATGACTTAATATAATTTCATGTAAAGTAATTAGGAGTAAAAAAAAGATATGTGAGCGAGATGTTTAACCTTTATAGTTTTGGAAAATATTTTAATGTCTAATATCAACTTCATATATATTTATATATAGAAAAAAATGTTACGAGAATATATATATATATATATATATATATATATATATATATTCTTCACAAGTAAAATGAGGTTATGATATTTTAGGAAATCATTAATAAATAAATGATAGGTTTAAATTTTCCATGTTTTGATCAAAGATTATTTTTTTTCCTTGATGCATTGTTTGAGGTCGAACCATGTCCACCCAACATCATATTGTATTGTTTGATATTGAACCATATCCATCCAACATCATACCCAAATCTAACACTTTCCTATTTCTAAAGTTGAATATATTTTTGTTCACATTCCTGTCAAAATTTTTAATTATATATAATTTAAGAATAGATAGGACGGATATATAGTTTAGTTAGAAAATAATCAATAATACATTTTAACTTAATTCCTTGGTCCAATGGGGGTGATGTATTTGGACATGATGATGAAGATGTAGTGCTACCAAGCTACCAAAAAAAAAAAATTTCTATCAATTATGTAAATCTACAAAAATTCTATCATTTATGTAAATCTGATTTTTTTCAATGTAAATTTGGGGCTTCTGAGATTTTGTTTAAAATAAATATAAATTATTCTATCATTTATGTGAATCTGAATTTTTTAATGTAAATTTGGGACTTTTGAGATTTTGTTTATGAATAAATAATTTAAAAAAAAAACTAAACATTTATGTAAATCTGATTTTTTTAATGTAAATTTGGAGCTTGTGAAATTTTGTTTAGGAATAAATCATTTTTGCAAATTATATAAATAAAAAAATTGAACTTTAAATATTAATTTTTATATTATAATATTTAAGTAAATTTTAATGTAGAAGTTTTGAATATTTTATCAAGTGAATTAATAAATAAAGAAATATATAAATATTTTAGTTAATTGTTTTTTAAATGAAAGTTATTTTTAATTTTATTTTTCTTATGTGAATAGGATTTATTAAGCCTTAAAATGTAAAAAAAGGGACAAGACTAAATATTAAAATTTTAACTAATAATAAATTGAAACATTCTTAACTAATGATATATTGAAATTTTGTATTAATTATTCATAATTAATTTTTTACACACTTAATTTTTTAATATAAAATATGGTTGGTGGAAAAACTATGAATCAATGTTAAGTTAGAAGTTTCTATCTTTCTATTTATTTTCATTAATAAATTAAAACTTTGTACTAATTATTAGCAATTAATTTTTTACACACTTAATTTTTTAATATAAAATATGGTTGGTGGAAAAACTATGAATCAATGATAAATTAGAACTTTCTATCTTTCTATTTATTTTGATTAATGTTTATGTTTTTTTTTTTCAATTAAATGTTTATTTTTCCAAATTCAGTAAAACTAACACTTGACTATGTGAATAGAATAAAAAAATAAAAATAAATTATTAACCACCTTCATCACTTGAACAAAACTATCTTATCTATAAATTATTATTTTTAAATGTAAAATAAGTTTTGTGAATTTCTATATATAAAATGTCTTTTATAATTAAATATCAATAATAATTTAGAAAATTTAAATATAAAATAAAATTGTAAATTTTGTTTATAAACAATAATTTAAAAAACAAACAAATAAATTAGCTTCAAGCTTCCTATCTCTGGAACAAATTTTTTGTTTGGATTCACAAATAACATTTTATTACTCTGAAATGCTTACTTTTACCTTTTTAAGAGACCACACCATGCATGATCCTTTGGATTGCTCGATGAATAGCTCTTTACCTTAGAAGAATCCAGCTCGAATGGAATGTCAGCTCTCAAAGCTGGGAAAGAACGAGAAAGCTAGGAAAATGAGGTAGCCCCTCAACAAAGAAAGGAGCCGAACTAGAGAGGTCTTCGGAACGGCAAAATCTTGAAACCCCCAATTCCAAAAGTTCATAAAATTTTTAATCTATTAAAATCATATCCCAATTCTAGAAGTCCATAAAATTTTCAATCTATTAAAAATCGCAAAGAATGAGAATTGATTAAGATCCCAATTCAGTTCATAAAATTTTCAATCTATTAAAAATCGCAATAGATCTCTCGAGAGAAAAATTATATAAGAAAGGGTCGAGATTAAGATCCCAATTCAGTTCATAAAATTTTCAATCTATTAAAAGTAAATAAATCCTACGAAAAAATTTATATATAAAGAATGGGTAGATTAAGATCTTTAGCTAAAAAGGCATATACATATGTAAGCTATATCTGTTGACGCTCTGCCATGTTAATCTATAGATCTACGATGAGTTCTAGCTCTCTGTTGCTTCCATGCTAATTAGTTACTGGATTTACCACTATTTATAAAGTAGAAAGTCAAGAGGAATGTTATCCAATGTCTGCCATAACAAGGAGTTAGAACCAAATACAAGAAAAATATAAAAGTAATTCGTTCTGGATTTCTGCTATTTACTCCCGTAGAAATTACAGAGAATGCTATCCACTGTCTGCCATAACAAGGCGTTAGAACCAAATACAAGAAAAATATAAAAGTATTGTTTTTTAGTTTTTGAAGTAGATAAAGGCGCGGCTATTTTTCAAAATTTCATTTCCCCCTCCATTTAAAATCGTTATTTCATTTTGTGCCGGATTTCTGCTATTTACTCCAGTAGAAATTACAGAGAATGCTATCCAATGTCTGCCATAACAAGGCATTACAACCAAATACAAGAAAAATATAAAAGTAATTCGTTCTGGATTTCTGCTATTAACTCCCGTAGAAATTACAGAGAATGCTATCCACCATCTGCCATAACAAGGCATTAGAACCAAATACAAGAAAAATATAAAAGTATTGTTTTTTCGTTTTTGAAGTTGATAAAGGCGCGGCTATTTTTCAAAATTTCATTTCCCCTCCATTTAAAATCGTTATTTCATTTTGTGCCGCTCATTTTAAAAACATGGAGCATGGTATGTGTATGGTAGATTGGAAACCAATATTTATCGATCTATTGGCCCATAAATGCACACGGAAAGTAACTTGATCAAACAAGTGCCGGTCATCGGTGAATTTACGGAGTAATTGTAGCAATGGCCTCATAGCTGAGAAAATAAACCTCTACCCTTACGGCGAGCAATAATCGACTGCCATAGGGCATTAAATGCTATGGCAAACGGTTCACATACATACCATGGCTAACAACTCAACCGGTTTCCGGCAATGTCTCCACCTACCTTTCTTCGACTTCCTTTTGATATCCGTGAATGTCGCATGTCATGCTTTTGGCGGGTGGTGAAGTGATAGGGAATCCACCATAAAAACCAATATTTATCGGTCTGTGGCCCATAAATGCACACAGGAAATAGATGCCCAGATTGGATGGTGTATTTGCTTTAATCAACGGTGGGGCGATTACCTCGAGGTATGGGCAATAAGCGATAAATATTGGTTTCGGTTCTTAGTGTATGCGTGCAGTGATACGACTATATGCGATCAGCAGCGATCTG
>CM076578.1:215700123-215808634 GCA_034641835.2 Pinus albicaulis | reverse complement strand
TATCAATTATTGAACCAAATAATTTGTACTTGAGTAACAGAACCAAATAAATGTTACTATTGAGTTCAAATGAGGTAACTATTCTTCCAAATTTTGCTATTGACTTACTGACTTAACCATCAAATTGTCCTCCTAGTTGGTTTGCTCATGACTAGAATTGTTGAGGTATATTCCTAGTCGTGTTTCCTAAACATAACACTTGATTGACTGAACTCCAATAAAATTATTACTTAAAAAGAATAAATCACCTCAAAATTATCCCTCTTGTTGTATTCTTTGAATGAACTATTAATGTTGTGCTTTTGGTGAACTTGGTATCCCAAGCTCCACTCCTTTCCGCATGAAGAGAATTTACCAACACTCACCAACTTTGTTAGAAATTTTGCAAGATTATTCATTGTGCATACTTTTACCAACAATACCTTCTTGATTTCCACCATGTTTCTAATGAAATGGTATTATACATCAATATTGTTTTGTCCTTGAATGGTAAGCCAAATTATTTTCAAGGAGAATTGCACTTTGATTGTCACAACCTATCCTTTTCTTTTTGAGAAAACCTAGTCTTTGAACACAACTGTCACAACCAAAATAATTCCTTGCTTGCATGAGTGGATTCCATGTATCCAACCTCCATCATTGATAGTGCCATGATTAATTTGTAGAAATTTATAAACACAATAATGTATTTCCAGATTCTCCTGATCTAACAATTTAATCTTATGTTAAATATAGAATCCTTCCACTTAATTCTTTGCGGAAATTAAATCGCCAATTGCAAAACACATATGAAGCAAAATCAATCGCACATAACAAGATTTTTTACCGGGAAAGCTTAAAGCTAAAAACCCCAACTATCATATATTATGTATATCAATTGATCTGAAATGTGATCGATTAAGTGTTGAGGTAGTTTGATTAGTTTTTCATTAAGATTGATTGCTAACTGAAGAAAGCTTTAAAGTGAAAGACGACATAAACCAGAAGCAAATAAATGATTAAAATACAACATAAAACAAAGAGAAGAAGAAGAAAACAGTGGATTACGGAGTTCGTCCCTAGTGGACTACATCTCCGGGTCTGCTTTCAAGTGGGCATCCGCTTTATTAGGATTGAACTGAGGAAGTCTTTATACAGAAAAAACACCAGACTGAGTGTGCTCACAGGCACTTCTAGTTACTGAAAATAGGAATCTCTCTCTCTCAGCTTTCCTACACTTGTCTTTGCCCTCAATTCTGCCTCCGGACAGTGGAGCTATTTTGAAAACAAAACTGCTTCTATCTTGCTGAAACTGCACACTGAATTCTCTCCAAGCCTTCAAAAACAAAGGTGTGTTCATGAAGAAATGTCATTGGTTTAAATAAGAACTCACTCGGACCTTCTCTTTCTCCATTTAGCAATTTGTTTAGCTTTTGGTGGGATAAGAGGATCGATTTATTCATGTACATGAACCTATGGATAAAATCCTTAACCTTTGGCGCTGAAATAAATACAAAAACCCAAAATTGACCTTATATTAAATTTCTTAACCATTTGGGCTAACTAATCAGGTAGAGGATTTAATACAGAGCATGTGACAGGTTTACTTTCCAGCGGTTACGGTCTTGACTGACGATCATGGCCTTGATCGGCGGTTAGGCTTATCCCGACGCATATGTTCACATTTCCGACGCGGTCTCCGGCTTACGGTTTAAATGTTATAACATTGTGCTTTTTATTAAATTTTAATTGCAAACCTTTTTATTTGCAGTGTATCATACCATAACCCGAATCATAATGTTATAACATATAACCCATCATATGTTTATTGACCCGAACCTTAAAGGTTTTTGAAACATAGATTGAATACCCATAGCCCAAACCTTATTTATAAAGGTTTTTTAATATGATTAAATTTTGCGCTTAAGATTTTTAATATATAGTTTTATAACCATGTTTAATGTATAGGTATTTAATACCAAAGCGCTTAGGTCCTTTAGGTGTTAGGTTATATGTTTAGGTTTTAGGCTAGCTATTAGGGTTTAGGTCTAGGTATTTAGGGTTCTAACTTATACCTTTTTACAAAACGAAGGTATTACACCTTTTTAAACCTCTTTTTCTTAACCCATTACATGCCATTAACCCTTTTTCATGTTTTTTTCTTCAATGTTACAGTCGAAACTGACGGATTGGAGACTGAACTGGAATTCGAACTGCTGGAGCTGACCGAACTTTTCCGCTGAACTGTAATGAACAAGATCCTCCTGGATCAATCCTCTCCACTTGAAAGATTTTGGACCACAAAAGCTTGATTTTAAGAAGACAATAAGTGAGGATACAAATCCCTCACTTTTCCGATCTCTATCCATTTACTCAGATTCATGCCCATGAGTCCCAATCGAAGATATTCCACATCTCTTTACCTGGACATACGAACTCTTCTGTCCAAGATGTTATCTTCTTGCAACTCTGTCATGTACTCAGGTGATAAGTCATCAATAGAAGGGATCTGTATATCATCCTCAGAATCAACAATCATCGGAGGTTCATACAACTTCAAACTTTCAACATTCACAACTGAGTAAATATGCATATAAGGCGGTAAATCTAATCGGAACTTATTATTGCCAATCTTCTCAACAATTTTTAAGGGACCATACCTGATTAACTTCAGTTTCTTACCTTCCCCTTTTAACCTGTCTTTGTTGATATACAACCATACCTGTTTTCCGACCTGAAAATGATGATCGACTTGATGCTTGTCGTGGCGCAATTTGAACTTGGCCTGACTCTCTTTCAACTGATTCCATACTACCCTATGTTTCTGTTGTATTTGAGAAGAGTGACCTTTCTGAATAACTTGCGATTTTCCTTCCTGTGGTATACACAAATTACCCAAATAATATAACAACTTGTCATAAATATGATAATTGTTTTCTTCTATCTGAGTACCAAGAGTTAGCGATTCATAACTTTCTTTAAAATTATCATCAGTATTATACTGTTCTACATAGCTTTCATGTTTCAATGAACTATTTTGAAATATTAATGAAGCATTCAAAGATAGTCTATTCATCATATCAGCTACTTTATTTATCACACCCTTGTTCTCAATTTCTAAGTGAATTTGCTGAATAAATCTCATCCAACTGTAGTAGTGAGATTGTTGCAACTTAGACTGTGACTGAATGTATTGAAGCGGCTGATGATCTGTATGAATCACTATTTTCTTACCCTTTGTATTACCACTAGCATACGTTTCAAATGGTTGTCGATGATCTATCAAAACTGAGATTGATGTTGTGAAGATTTTTTGCTTAACTGATTTAAAAACTTTAAAATTGACACACATTCCCCATGTCCCGTTTTTATTATGAGCCAAAATTATGGGTTAACTGTATGGAGATGAACTGGGTCGCATGGATTCCATTCCTAGAATTTTTTGCTTTATTTCTTTACACTCTATAACTGACTTGTGACA
This sequence comes from Pinus albicaulis, assembly GCA_034641835.2. NCBI lineage: Eukaryota > Viridiplantae > Streptophyta > Pinopsida > Pinales > Pinaceae > Pinus > Pinus albicaulis. The sequence continues at coordinate 215,805,174 of CM076578.1, read as the reverse complement.
CATTCCATTATAAGGGGCATCAGACATCAACTGCATCTCATGTGATATTTCCTTTTTATGAAGTAGATGTTTTGGTTCTTTAACTAGATCTTGAAATGAATATACCTTTTTAGCCAAATTATCTTCATATTGAAATTCACAACCTGAAAAAATATCATTAAGATCCTTATGTTTCTCTTTTATCAACATGAATATGTATCTCTTACTTGAACTTATTAAACACTTCATCTGATTAGCATTAATTAAATTAAAGTGATTTTTTATTTTATGTGCCCAAACAATGTGCTTAATCCCATATTTCTTGAGATGATACATATGTTACTTCCTATAAAATACTGCATCATGGTCATAGAGATAAGGGCTTCCTAAGACAATTCCACATATGTCTAAAGGTATCACATCTAGATCCACTTCGTCGATATAGTTAGCTGTGATTGCAAATTTTAACCGACACTGTTTGGTAACATGAATTTGAGATTGTTCCTTTAAACATCCTAAGGATATGGTTTTGGATGATTATGTGTTTTCAAAGCCAATTGTTTAACAAATGACTCAAAAATCAATTTTGCTTGTGATCTTGTATCGAACAATGTATCTATCTTAGTATGCCTTGAAGTTACCCTTATATGAAATAACTCGATTCTTTTTCCTTCATTCAATTTTTTGATGTTTGAAAAAGTAGAAGTACTAGCTTCAGAAGTTTTACCTGTTGTAACAATAGCAATGATTTTTCCTTCATCACCTGAATTGGATCCCAAGTCCAAGCCTTGTTGGATTGCTGTTTCAACCTTATTTTCACCCTTCTTTGTTTGGAACTTCTTTGGATTTAGTTCCGGATGAAGTTTCCAATACCTAGCTTCATCATGGCCAATCCTTTGGCAATGTGTACAGGTAGGTCTTTCATCTTCCTTCTGAGCTATGGCAGTCTTCTTTCCCTTTGACTTGCCCTTCTTTTTGCTGTCTTCGGTTTCCATCTGTTTGGATGTCTTTGGTGTAAAATTGAAAGGTCTACCTCCTGACTCGACATGCATAGCTTGAACACAAACTTCATCAAAGTCATTAGGATTGAACATTAATAATGTATGCTAAAAATATGAATGTAAACTGCCAATATACTTCAACAAAGTTTCTTTTGTGTCCAAAAGAAATACCAAGTGGTAACACTTTCTTTCTGAATTCCTGTGTGAACTCTTGAACATTCTGTCCCTTACCTTGTCGTAAGCGCTGTAAATCAATTACAACTTGCTGTGTGTGACCTAACGAATATAATTGTTTCTTAGAGATTTTATAAGCTTAGTCCATGAGGTTATAACTTTTCCTTTACGCTTTAAATTTATCTGTGTCTTAATTTCCCACCAGATCAAAGTAGTACCCCTCATTCTAAGAGTAGCTAATTGGATCTTTGTATTATCATTAGTAATATCTTGAATATGACAATAGACTTATTATTGTTTTACCCAATTATCTAGTTTCTCAGGTTTATTTCACCATCATACACAGGTAATTCGAACTTAACATCAAGTTTCAAAAGTGGACTCTTAGGTTTATTTTCTTTTTCTGATTCAGAACTAGAATATAAGAGGAAGAAGAAGATGATGGAGATGATGGAGGAGAAGGAGATTTATCGCTCTTTCCTTTACCCTTGTCCTTCTTTGATGCCTTCAAAGATGAAGCTGCATCTCTCTTCTTCTTGTCTTCATATAATTCTGCCAACATCTATTGCATGTTTAGAAACATCTGATGGATTTGATTCTCATCTATGGGTTTCGTTTCAGTAGCTTCAGGAGTCTCAACGTTCTCAGTCCCTGTCATTGTTGATTGATGAACAAATTTTCGCTTTACGATATCTGGATCGAATTCCCCGAGCTCGCCTTTTCCACGTTGCAATCCCAACCTGGTTAACATCCACTGACAAAAAAAATACAAAGCACAACCTGCTCTGATACCAAAAATGATCTGAAATGTGATCGATTAAGTGTTGAGGTAGTTTGATTAGTTTGTCATTAAGATTGATTGTTAACTGAAGAGAGCAATAAAGTGAAAGATGACATAAACCAACAACAAATAAAAGATTAAAATACAACATAAAACAGAGAGAAGAAGAAGCAAACAGTTTATTACAGAGTTCGTCCCTGGTGGACTACATCTCCAGGTCTGCTTTCAAGTGGGCATTCACTTTATTAGGATTGAACCGAGGAAGTCTTTATACAGAAAAAAACCAGATTGTATGTGCTCACAAGCACTTCTGGTTACTGAAAATAGGAATATCTCTCTTAGCTTTCCCAAGCCTGTCTTTGCGCTCAATTCCACCTCCGGACGATGGAGCTATGCTGAAAACAAAACCGCCTCTATCCTGCTGAAACTGCACACTGAATTCTCTCCAAGCCTTTAAAAAAAAAATGGTGTGTTCATGAAGAAATGTCATTGGTTTAAATAAGAACTCATTCGAACCTTCTCTTTCTCCATTTAGCAATTTGTTTAGCTTTTGGCGGGATAAGAGGGTCGAATTCTTCATGTACATGAACCTATGGATACAATCCTTAACCTTTGGCGCTGAAATAAATACAAAAACCCAAAATTGACCTTATATTAAATTTCTTAACCATTTGGGCTAACTAACCGGGTAGAGGATTTAATACAGAGCATGTGACAGGTTTACTTTCTGGTAGTTACGGCCTTGACCGACGATCATGGTCTTGATCGACGGTTAGGCTTATCCCGACGCATATGTTCACATTTCCGACGCGGTCTCCGGCTTACGGTTTAAATGTTTTAACACTGTGGGTTTTATTAAAGTTTAATTGCAAACTGTTTTATTTGCAATGTATCATACCATAACCCGAATGATAGTGTTATAAAATATAGCCCATCATATGTTTATTGACCCAAACCTTAAAGGTTTTTGAAACATAGATTTAATACCCATAGCCCGAACCTTATTTATAAAGGTTTTTTAATATGATTAAAATTTGCACTTAAGATTTTTAATATATAGTTTTATAACCATGTTTAATGTATAGGTTTTTAATACCAAAGCACTTAGGTCCTTTAGGTGTTAGGTTACATGTTTAGGTTTTAAGCTATCTATTAGGGTTTAAGTCTAGGTATTTAGGGTTCTAACTTAGAACTTTTTACAAAATGAAGGTATTACACCTTTTTAAACCCTTTTTTTTTAACCCATTACATGCCATTAACCCTTTTTCATGTTTTTTTCTTCAATGTTACAGGCGAAACTAGTGGATTGGATACTGAACTGGAATTCAAACTACTGGAGTTGATCGAACTTCTCTGCTGAACTGTAATGAACAAGATCCTCCTGAATCAATCCTCTCCACTTGAAATATTTTGGACCACAAAAGCTTGATTTTAAGAAGACAATAAGTGAGGATACAACTCCCTCACTTTTCCGATCTCTATCCATTTACTCGAATTCATGCCCTTGAGTCCCAATCGAAGATATTCCACATCTCTTTGCCTGGACGTACGAACTCTTCTGTCCAAGATGGTATCTTCCTGCAACTTTTTCATGTACTCAGGTGATAAGTCGTCAATAGAAGGGATCTGTATATCATCCTCAAAATTAAAAATCATCAGAGGTTCATACAACTTCAAACTTTCAACATTCACAACTGAGTAAATATGCATATAAGGCAGTAAATCTAATTGGAACGCATTATTGCCAATCTTCTCAACAATTTTGAAGGGACCATACCTGATTAACTTCATTTTCTTACCTTCCCCTTTTAACCCGTCTTTGTTGATATACAACCATACCTGTTTTCCGACCTGAAAATGATGATTGACTCGATGCTTGTCGTGGCGCAATTTGAACTTGGCCTGACTCTCTTTCAACTAATTCCATATTTCTCTATGTATCTGTTGTATTTGAGAAGAGCGACCTTTCTGAATAACTTGCGCTTTTCCTTTCTGCGGTATACACAACCTACCCAAATAATATAACAACTTGTCATAAATATGATAATAATTTTCTTCTATCTGAGTACCAAGAGTTAGCGATTCATAACTTTCTTTAAAATTATCATCAGTATTGTACTATTCTACATACATTTCATGTTTCAATGAACTATTTTTCAATATTAATGAAGCATTCAAATATAGTCTATTCATCATATCCGCTACTTTATTTATCACGCCCTTGTTCTCAAATTCTAAGTGAATTTGCTGAATAAATCTCATCCAACTGTAGTAGTGAGATTGTTGCAACTTAGACTGTGACTAAATGTATTGAAGCGACTGATGATATGTATGAATCACTGTTTTCTTACCTTTTGTATTACCACTAGCATATGTTTCAAATGGTTGTCGATGATCTATCAAAACTGATGTTAACGCTGGAAAATCGTACAACAGAAGACGAAAGCAATTAATGTCAAGCCTAAGGATTTACAGGGCAGGAACACATTATGCAATCAAGAAGTATTTAAAATCTCTAAGGTTTTGAGAAAATTAGATTTGAACTAGTCATAAATTTTGAATTGCGTTCTTTATCCTTCGATAAGAGCACCCTCTACACGCCTTTTTTCCCGATAAGCGCGCATTCCTGTAAATGGAAAAAAGTCACTTTCCGGGACCACACAAAGCAAAGGACAGTTACTCCTTGTGTGAAAGCCGCCTAAGGATAACCACCAGCGCCTCCTTAGACACTATGTGAGCACACAAAATAATATTTGAGCACACAATGGAATCACACCTCTCCCTTGGGTCACTATCCATCATGTACCAAGGGAGAGAAGGAGGATTTGAAACTCACCTATATGAACTCGCCAAGAGATGAATAAAGGGTGATCACATTGTTATGCTGGCCAAAGTTTCCCAGGAAACACCAGCAGTGTGTGACCCGGAGCTGGAGCTAAAGAGGACTCGATCGTTGGCCATCCAACATCTTAGTCCACCACAGCAGAGAGAGAGAGGGAGACTGCATCAGAGGCAGAGCTTGGAAGGAAACATCCTTGCATCGGGACCTAGAGCCATTGCCTAGGGGCCCTTTGGCAAGTGGGTAAAATTTCTTCTCCATTTCAAACGTTTAATAAGAAGAGGCCATCGAGCCATCGTTTGCATTATTATCATTTTGACTCTCTTTATAGCTTCTGTATATTTTTGTTTTAGTTTTAGTTTAACCAGAGCATACTTTAGCATATTGTTTTTCATTAAAAGTTATGTTTTTGAGCTCCCCCACTTTCTGCTTGTTACCAATAGTTTAAACAGTAGACCACACTCTTTAAGCTGGTGCGATTTCATACACCCGTGCGACTAATCCACCACAACAGTATTGGCGACTCCATTGACGTGTTCCAAGTTTATGTGGTTGTGCCATCTTTTGCATGAGACCCTTTGTCTATGTTGGAGTGGACATGACAGTCCTCTGATCCATCTTATAGTCCCTAGACTCACTAAAGTGACAGACTGAAGAAGGCAACTGTTACACCATTTTTTGGTCATCTAACCTATTATCATTAGATGGACCCAAGTACACCATGTAAGACCAATTTTAGCCTAAGTAAAATTGCTTTCACTATGTGAAATAACTTAATAAAACACATTTATTAGGTTGTTTATGGTCTAAACAGGAAACCCTAAAGGGAAATATTAAACAAATCTATATTTGTTTAATTTTCCTCATGGAATAATTAATTAAACAATAATTTAATTATTATTCCTGGTCATATTTAACCCAAAACAAGGAAATTAATTAGATAAATCCTTATTTATCTTATTATTTTCTAGGAATAATTATTTAAATCTGATTTAAATAATATTCCTTGTTAAATATGACTAAATCATTTATAAATAATTAAATAAATTATTATTTATTTAATTATCGTTCAACCACTTCCTTAAAATAATAAATAAATCATTTATTTATTTATTATTTACAAATAAAGAGATTTGACCCAAGTCAAGTACCTTTTCCCTCCAACAAATATAATAAAATATTCCATAAAAGGTGGATCTAGATTTGGTTAATATTATTTTAATCATGCACCAAGATCTAGAATGACCCAATATTTTGTTATAAATAGAATGGTTTTCCCATTCATTTATCACCTTTTGTTGCCTATGAGATCACTCTGGATCTTTACTCCTGGTCTAACTTTGAGATATTATCATTGTCGTATTTTCTATCTTTTCTTTGTGAGCTCCCTTTGAGTTCTATATTTTGTATGGGTTTTCTACACCAACAAGAGAGAGAAATGCTAGATCTGAAACGTTGAGGACTTTGAAGAACCCATCCCATTGAGGAGAATTGGAAACACCTTTCTTGTTTTCCTCTCAGGTGCTCTTAATATAAAATTCTTTCAAAAATATTGTTCTTGTCTTGTCTATTGTATGTATGGAGCAAAAACTTATTTTTACTGCTTAATGTCTTTTTATGCATAGATTTGGATTTGTGCAGCATTTGTCTTGATCAACTAACTGCAAATCTGAAGATATTGGCAGCCATATTTGATGTTAGGGCTATAAGTTATGCGTAGCTAAAGTGGTCTTTTTTCGTACACTCCGACAAAATATTCATACTAACAATTGGCGACTCATGTACTCAGATATTATTGTATAAGTCCTGGCTGTTATCCCAGGCACATCATGTATGTGGGATTCATCATTATATATTTTATCTGGCTCATGTTTATGCCAGCATGTACTTTACAGTTCGGTCCCTTGTTTACTGTACGCACTATTCTTTTGTACTTTGTCTCTGCGGGCATAGGTATGCCTCCCCTGCCGCCTCTAACACAGGTACCCTCTCATAAAAAGAGACTTGTTGCACCTGTAAGTCTTGTCTCCTCAGGGTCTAGTTATCCAGCACATTAGGCTACCTTACATTTCACTCTTTGACTTCCCTTTTGATGTCTGGTGATTGAGTTCTTACAACGTACTTCGGTCATACGATTTGCTCCTAACACTCACACGCTGGGGGCAATCTGTTACACCATATTTTGGTCATCTAACCTATTATCATTAGATGGACCCAAGTACACCATGTAAGACCAATTTTATCCTAAGTAAAATTGCTTTCACTATGTGAAATAACTTAATAAAACACATTTATTAGGTTGTTTATAGTCTAAACAAGAAACCCCAAAGGGAAATATTAAACAAATATATATTTGTTTAATTTTCCTCATGGAATAATTAATTAAACAATAATTTGATTATTATTCCTAGTCATATTTAACCCAAAACAAAGAAATTAATTAGATAAATCCTTATTTATCTTATTATTTTCTAGGAATAATTATTTAAATCTTATTTAAATAATATTCCTTGTTAGATATGACTACATCATTTATAAATAATTAAATAAATCATTATTTATTTAATTATCATTCAACCACTTCCTTAAAATAATAAATAAATCATTTATTTATTTATTATTTACAAATAAAGGGATTTGACCCAAGTCAAATACCTTTTCCCTCCAACAAATATAATAAAATAATCCATAAAAGGTGGATCTAGATTTGGTTAATATTATTTTAATCATGCACCAAGATCTAGAATGACCCAATATTTTGTTATAAATAGAAGGGCTTTCCCATTCATTTATCACCTTTTGTAGCCTATGAGATCACTTTGGATCTTTATTCTTGGTCTGAATTTGAGCCATTATCATTTTCATATTTTCTATCTTTTCTTTGTGAACTCTCTTTGAGTTCTATATTTTGTATGGGTTTTCTACACCAACAAGAGAGAGAAATGCTAGATCTGAAACGTTGAGGACTTTCAAGAACCCATCCCATTGAGGAGAATTGGAAACACCTTTCTTTTTTTCCTCTCAGGTGCCCTTAATATAAAATTATTTCAAAAATATTGTTCTTATATTGTCTATTGGATGTATGGAGCAAAACCATATTTTTACTGCTTAATGTCTTTTTATGCATAGATCTGGATTTGTGCAGCATTTGTATTGATCAAATAACTGCAGATCTAAAGATATTGGCAGCCATATTTGATGTTAGGGCTATAAGTTATGCGTAGCTAAAGTGGTCTTTTTTCGTACACTTCGACAAAAGATTCATACTAACAATTGACGACTCATGTACTCAGATATTATTATATAAGTCCTAGCTGTTATCCCAGGCACAACATGTATGTGGGATTCATCATTATATCTTTTATCTGGTTCATGTTTATGCCAGCATGTACTTTACAGTTTGGTCCCTTGTTTACTGGACGCACTATTCTTTTGTACTTTGTCTCTGCGGGCATAGGTATGCCTCCCCCGTCGCCTCTAGCACAGGTACCCTCTCATAAAAAGAGCCTTGTTGCACCTGTAAGTCTCGTCTCCTCAGGGTCTAGTTCTCCAGCACATTAGGCTACCTTACATTTCTCTCTCTGACTTCCCTTTTGATGTCTAGTGATTGAGTTCTTACAACGTACTTCGGTCATACGATTTGCTCCTAACACTCGCATGTTGGGGGGCAATATGTTACATTTTTTGGTCATCTAACCTATTATCATTAGATGGACCCAAGTACACCATGTAAAACCAATTTTACCCTAAGTAAAATTGCTTTCACTATGTGAAATAACTTAATAAAACACATTTATTAGGTTGTTTATGGTCTAAACAAGAAACCCCAAAGGGAAATATTAAACAAATCTATATTTGTTTAATTTTCCTCATGGAATAATTAATTAAAAAATAATTTAATTATTATTCCTGGTCATATTTAACCCAAAACAAGGAAATTAATTAGATAAATCCTTATTTATTTTATTATTTTCTAGGAATAATTATTTAAATCTTATTTAAATAATATTCCTTGTTAAATATGACTAAATCATTTATAAATAATTAAATAAATCATTATTTATTTAATTATCATTCAACCACCTCCTTAAAATAATAAATAAATCATTTATTTATTTATTATTTACAAATAAAGGGATTTGACCCAAGTCAAATACCTTTTCCCTCCAACAAATATAATAAAATATTCCATAAAATGTGGATCTAGATTTGGTTAATATTATTTTAATCATGCACCAAGATCTAGAATGACCCAATATTTTGTTATAAATAGAAGGGTTTTCCCATTCGTTTATCACGTTTTGTTGCCTATGAGATCACTCTGGATCTTTACTCTTGGTCTGACTTTGAGCCATTATCATTGTCATATTTTCTATCTTTTCTTTGTGAGCTCCCTTTGAGTTCTATATTTTGTATGGGTTTTCTACACCAACAAGAGAGAGAAATGCTAGATTTGAAACGTTGAGGACTTTCAAGAACCCATCCCATTGAGGAGAATTGGAAACACCTTTCTTGTTTTCCTCTCAGGTGCCCTTAATATAAAATTCTTTCAAAAATATTGTTCTTGTCTTATCTATTGGATGTATGGAGCAAAACCTTATTTTTACTGTTCAATGTCTTTTTATGCATAGATCTGGATTTGTGTAGCATTTGTCTTGATCAACTAACTGCAGATCTGAAGATATTGGCAGTCATATTTGATGTTAGGGCTATAAGTTATGCGTAGCTAAAGTGGTCTTTTTTCGTACACTTCAACAAAAGATTCATACTAACAGCAGCTCCTAATATTTTTACTAGCAGGATTTTTGCGCGCAGTTTTTCCTCACATAGGTGCATTGCATGCGTTCGGGACTGACCTGCGCGTAGGAGGGCACACCTGTCAAGGATTTTTGCACGAAAATTGTAGACTGAGATTTTTTCTCCTTATATTCTTCATTTTTTCTGCTTGTAAGTGTGTTAGGCAGCCCCTAATGTATCTTCCAGCACTTGTGTTGATACCCCACAGCTTCTGAGAACTCACTTTTTGCTGCTTTCTGTAGGCATAGAGTTAGTTTTCATTTAAGTTGGTTTTTTGCAAAAAAGGCTTCACATAGTTTAAGTAGGGGGCGAATTAACCATTTCTTTCTGAACGATTTATGTTTTTTGAAAATTCTGGTATGCACACTTAGTTTAACTAGTCCAAGTAAGTGGCCCAAGACCACACATGCATAAGCTAGTGCAGAAATTGTTTAGCTTAAATTCAATTTTTAAATTTAGGAAATTGCGGAACTAGGATTGAATCGCCGATTAGAGCAAGTAATCTCTGCTGCCTTTGCACCATTTGGTGACCCTAGGCAAGCATATGAATGCTCTACATTTGCGATTCACCATCTCCCTTTAGTTACTCACGTAGATTAACTAGGAAGATTTGGAAGCGACCCATTATCCGCAAATGTTTTCCATTTGAGCAAGGAACAACGTCACATAGTTTAACTAAGGGACACAAAAGAATTTATAGATTAAGTTAAGATCAAGGGGGTAGGCATCCAATAAGCCGCCTTGATCACACTTCATATTGAAAAATAGAAGTTGTGTATTTACAGAGCTTTAAAATCCATCTATCAGCCCACGAAAAAGAAAAACCGAGTGTGGCAGAGACCCGATTCACAGGGGGTTAGGCTTAGGCGTAGTGCGTGCAGTATCAGTTGGGGCTACCTGACCCATGTGATACTCGGTACTATTAGCTGACTACCAAGAAGCCCAAGACTCGAACACTCACGTGGGATGGTGGTTCTTAGTGGCAAAAAACTAGGGCATCCTTTACCTTATAAGTGACGGTGCAGACAAGCGCCAGACCCTCTACCCTTACCTTGGTGGATTCTCTTCGGCTGACTGGGGGCGTCGCCAGCTCTTACAGGATGTTGTGCCAGCACTCGCAAGAAATATTCTCAAGGCCCAGTTACTTTTGAGTGTGTGAGGACGTAATAGGTCTTCTAGGATTTTGAGTATCACGCACAAACAAACAAAACCATTTTTTATTGATTGATCACATAGATTAAGTTAAAGGGAAAATTCATTTGATTTTCGCTTTGCTTTATGTATGTGGCCATAAATTTGTCGTGATCACAGACTCGACCCCCTCAAATTTTTCCAAAATCTAACCTAGTCGACACTAAAACGGTCCCAATGGAACCTCATCGGTCCAGACGTCTTTTGGACCTCCTCCCATTACCGGGAGGGGTTCCAGGTCTTTCGTCGTTTAGGCGTCAAAGATGGAACATTGCCACAGTCGTGGGTTCATCCTTTCTTGGAGCAACCTTAGTTGGGAACCCTAGCCGGTCTCCCAACACCACACCGCACACCACTCCCCCCTCGTCCCCTAGGGGCCAGAGGAGCACGTCCCATGCGGGAAGCCAGTCGAATTCACATCAAGGTACGTCACAAACTAACCCTCGTTCTAACTAGAACTTCGTGTCTTCACATGTTTCCATGGCGTCAACCTCTCAGTCACCCTTCTTAGCCGCGTTGAATCTAACCGATTTAACCATGCTCACAAACGACCCCATCGCACACGACCCCAATTGGCCTCCCATGCCCACGAAGCTCCCTTCGGATATACCAAAGTTTGAAGGTAAGCAAGCGGATGACCTAGGTAATCATGTAATGACCTTTCACCTGTGGTGCTCATCGAATAGCATCATTGACGATACTATTCGGTTGAGGATATTTCAACGCACTCTTACGAGTGTGGCCGTGAAATGGTACGTGGAGCAACCGCCTGCTTCACATGGAACCTTTAGTGCCCTCGCTACCACATTCCTCACATACTTTCAGTTGCCCATTCACCACGATTTGGGAATGGAATTACTGACTCATTTCAGACAATCCCCCTCCATCCATATCTCAGACCATCTACATGAATGGAGATGGCATCATAGTTTATGCAAAGCTAAACTTGACCACCGGGTCCTCTTAGATTTATTCTTGAAAACTCTGACAACGGAGATTTCAAAGGATGTGGCGCAACACAACCCCACATCCGAAGAGGAAGCCATCAGTAAAGCCCAACAACTTGAACTGATCTATACACAGCCGGGATAAATCTACAATATCCTGCCTAACGCCCCACGTCTGCAATCTTATCAAGAATTTCCAGGCGCTTCTAACTCTGCAGACAGACTAATTGGGTCAATGACCCAATGTTACCTAGACAGTAGCTATCAAAATCCCTGTTACACACATAATTCTACCCCGAATATGTCTCAACCTGGATTTCAAAGTCATCATATGTAGCAGCAAAATTTGACTAATAGAGTGCAAGCGTATCACCAAGGAAGACCTTATCCTCTGGCTGAGGGGACCTAGTACACAGGAAGAAACATTGACGGAAGAGCTCCCCCCTAACGACCAAGTGCAAACATGAGACAACATTATGCTCATTCCAAAGCACACAACCCACCTACGCAAACCAATGCACAGTTGAAATTTGTGCAACCATCCCAAAATCAACCACACTAGTATGATCAGGAGAAATACCCTCCTAACGTGGTTAAGAAAAGACAAAAAACAAGTCGAAAGGGAACCCTAGACAGGGGGGCAGCAACCAACAGCACCCATCATTATCCCAGGCTGGAGGTAACTCCAACCAGAATCAAAACTAGGAGCCAAGCACTGCCCCAAGGCAAGCAAGAGGCAAGCTCTACGAACAAACTATTCTTGTTCAATATGTGGTGAGTACGAGAATTATACTCACCACTGTCCCGAACTCCCTGAGCTTAAAAAGCTATAGAGTAACTAAGGACAAGGAGGGTCTTCCCAGCAAACTGCGGTGATGCAAGAACCTTTCCCCCATCAAGGGACGATCAACACTCAACAACAAAATCCAGACGATTCCACGAAAAACAACCATGAAATCTACATGACTAGGGAAGAAACATTTTTCTAGACTCGGAATCGCAGCTACGACACCCCACCAGACACCAATACGTCAGGGGCTAGTACTAGTGCATCGACGACACCTTTGACCATTCCAAAGAACCCTATAGAACTGTTGCCAAAGATGGCAAAGGGAACTAATAGGCGAGCAGGTAACTACTCCAAAGCGGCCCATAGTTATAGCATCATGGATGATTTAGCTCAATTACCCGCTACTATGTCCGCGTTGGAAGTACTTCAATCGTGCCCCAAGCAATGGAAAGCCCTACTTTCCGCTTTAGGCGTTGTCGACCTCACCGATACGCGCATGATGGATTTTGATTTAAACAAAGCCACCCCTCGTCTTCCTTCCAGGGTCTCCTTCTAGATACCAGTATCGGTATAGAATATCACTATTCATTGATGTGTCATCGATGAGGGTGCATCGACGTGCATCATGTCAAAAAATGTGTGGCAGAAGTTAGGATCCCCCGAACTCAAACCTTCCGTCATCACACTCAGAGCATACGACGGTCGTCCCTCAACTCCCGTTGGCCTCTACCAAAATGTACCGGTTTGCTTAGCCGGCAAGATGGTCCACATAGACATCGAAGTCTTGGACACTCACTTGGATTACAACATACTCCTCGAGCAGAGTTACATGTACACCATGTCTTCTATAGCATCCTCCGTCTTCCGCATTATGATGTTCCCCCACGAGGATCGAATCATTACGGTAGACCAGCTCATGCACAGTGAAAAGCATCCCCTAACCAACACGGATGTAATTCTACCCTACGTAGATATAGCAGTAGACGGTCTTTCGCGGTACCAAGAATACGGTCCTGGCCAATTCAAACCATCATCTGTCCTAGGGTCATTCCTAGGAGATCCTCCCATAATCCCTGAGGTATCGCCCGATGCCACAGGGGCCCCAGTGTGCATGATGTCCACATCAAGCACCGAGGTTAGTCAGGACACAGACTCAAGTAGTAACGACACTGAGGCATCGGCCATGGCAGCCTCTCTAGCCTACGTTGTCTCCCAAACCCCTTTCCTCTACCCTCCAGCTGGCTTCATCTCCCAACAAGTTTCGGCAACACTGGTGTTACCCAACATATCGTTGGCGTTCCTATTTTGGTACCTCATTCCCCATTTCGGAATAGGAGCCACCAACATTACTGACGTAGGGTTAAAGACCCTCAGTCCATAGGAGCCCTCACCCACCCAAGAAATGGTCGCAACCACCTCCGCACGGGAAGTTCTCATTACGAAACCAGTTATCACGACCAAGAAAACCGCAAAAAGAGGAAAGAAAGCGGTGACCCCCACCATGCAAAGGGATTCATCGACCTACACTATATGTGATTTCATAGGACACCCTACCTACATATGTCCGGAGTTGGACGAGTTAAAACCACTCCTCGGCTCTGAAGTAGGCATCTCGATGCCACATTCCCGCAAAAAGGAACCTGCCCCAAAAAATACAGGCAAACCACTGGGTACCAATCACGCATGCGCTCTCTGTGACACCGATGGGCAATATACCCACCATTTTCCAGAAATACCACGATATAGGGATGCCTTACACGCGATCAAGCAATCCTATCAAGAGGATCCCTCCATCTAGTCTATCAATGACGAGCCGCATACCATCCTATATTTACAAGAGGAATATAGATTTGTAGAGCGGCCCCCAGTTATTCCCATTATACGTTGTACGCTATGTGATGAACGTGGCCACTACCTCGAAGAGTGTGCAGCATTGGAACTCATTCACAGATGGTATCTGATTGAAAGGGTTTACTACGTGGGGCTATGGGAAAATCAATTCATATGCCCGTTATGTGCTGACAATCACCTTTTAGAGGACTTTCACTACATACCTCGCTTCCGGCTAGCCCTGGCTAGCCTCCGCTTAGCCATAGTTCACCTTTCCCAAGAAGACGATATGGATGTTGAGTCCACATGCAGCTCCATGACCCAAGTAGAGGAGATGAGCGGGTCTATCATGTTCTTGTTAGCTAAAAAACAACCTAGCAGGGAACCCCTAGTTACCCTGAACGACACTTCACAAAACACACCCGCATGCACGTTATGCAAAAAGACAGACCATAGAGTCGTCCATTGCTCTAACTTACTAGCATTGCGACGTTGGTTCCTTGCCTAGCCTTAGACCAAGCACGATGGGACCCCCATATCATGGATATTTTGTCTGATATGTCAGCGTAATCATTACGACCGACATTGTACTTATGTTTCGCGGATGCGTCCCACTATCGACATGATTAATGTCGTAGAAAAGAGAACGGACGCACTCTGGGAATGGCATAAAAGATACATCGCCGGCTCAACGTCCCCACCACCACAATGGTGTGTAAAGCCTGATAAGACCACACAACAACCACGTGTACCCCAGGCAAAGCCTAGGATAACATGCGGCCTATGTGTTTTGAACGATCACCAAGTCAACCAATGCAGAGAACTCAAGCCCCTGGCAAACAGTCTCTGCATAATCACTTCGCTCCCTCAAAAAATTCTCTCCAATCAAGAGAAGATCACACGTAATTATTGTCAAATTTTCTCACACTTTCATCATACGTTTAAGTGTGCACATCTCCCCAAGCTGAGAGTGGCTTGAGTGGAATTAATCCTATCATCCACCAAAGAGGAAGACAAGTCTAAACCAACGACGCGGAAATGGAAGCAGAAGACGACATTTTCTACGACCGACCCTTTCCAGGGGTCCACATGAGGGGCATAGAGTAGCTTAGAATATCACACTATCTACTTTTTCAGTGCTGTGGTACCATGCACCGTTTGCACTCGTCAAGATCACGAGCCATAGGTATGCCTGCTGCTGTAAGAATTCAGGCACCTCTGTGATAAGAAAAAATTCCACCTACCGGAAATCGACTACCCTGGAGGGAGACCCGATTTTATGATCAAACAGGACTCCATTACCGAGATCCTTCCCTCGCCGCATGCCAGTGACACAATTCACCACATACGACTTGTCTCATCGCACGCCCAAGATAGGATTCCCACCGCCCCCTCATCCCAGGATTTCCACTTTATTCCTCTCGCAAAATACCAAGGTACCTTGCACTTTTGCATTGAATTCCACGAGATCCCAAACTTGTATGCCGCCATCGAACTCCTCGATGACACCTAGCCTCTAGAAAAACGCCTAGTATAACTAGAGCTAGTTGATGAAAGTCGGCGGCAATCACTGCAACACAATGAGGCTCATAAGAAAAGGGTGAAAGCATCATTCGACTGCCACATCACCCCTCGCTCATTTATTGAGGGAGAGTTAGTCCTTCGCTACGATGTCGCAAAAGAGGCCTTAGGGCCAAGAAAATTCGAAACCTTGTGGAAAGGACCCTATATCATCAAACATTGCCTCTGACAAGAAGCATACATCTTGACAGAACCGGAAAATACCTACCTCACTAACCCTGTCAATGGTATTTACCTGAAGAAGTTCTACCCATAAGGGCCCCAACAACCCTTGTCCCCTAGAGTTAGAGTACACAAAAAACCCCATTCACGAAAATATTTTTTGACCTGAGGACTTATGTAAAAAACGTGCTCGAAGTGCCACCATGGATCACCAAAATGAACCATACTTCGGATTTACTGAAGGATCATCGCGATGGTCTCAAAACTTAGTTGCAGCCGCCTGGGTCATCTACCACCCTAACCGATCACCACTATGTTCAAACGGCTTGTGCATCGGATCAGCAACAAAAAATCAGGCAGAATATGATGTCGTCATTGGACTTATGTGCAATGCCCTCCATCAGGGCATTCTCCATATGCATATCTACCTCGATTCCCAGTTAATGGTATCACAGCTAAACCAAACATTTGAGACCAGAGACACACACCTGTTTAGAAAATATTTGCTTGCCAAAATATTAAGCAGACAATTTGATTACATTACATTTTCACGTGTATCAAGGAATAAAAACCAAGCAGCTGATCGCATAGCTAACAATATCCTAGACTGGAATGCATCGCGAATAAACCATCATACATAAAATACTAAAATCATAGATATCCATCAGCAGATATAAACTGAAATAGATAGCAGACCATATAGAGCCGCAAAAAGATATCTCATATATATATAAAAAATATGTGTATCTGAGTACAAAAAATAGAGTCGCTAGCCCATTGTCCAGCCCAAAGATACATAGGTCGTCAAAAATAAGGGAAGCATCCTCAAAATGGGTGCTTTCCCTGTGTACAAAACTTCTCTAGGGGGGTGCCCCCTCAAGAGGAGCACCTGGACCCACCACTGCTCCTGGTGCCACCATTGGAGCTACTGTCGCCACTACAATAGCTACCCGTCGTAGAGTGGGCCGATAATCCCTCTCATGGGCCATCACTATCTCTAGCCACACCTCCTTGAAATCATCCATGAAACCTCAAGCAGGCATACCCTGGGTCAAGCGGTCCACTCGACCCCGTAAGTCCTCTAGAGCGGCCACCTAAGCCGTTAGTACTGCAATGTGCACCTCATCAGCATCTGCACGAGCTCGCTCGGCTGCAACCCCAGCTGTAGCCAAGTTGCTACCCTCACCAGAAGGGCCAGCACCATCCCCGCTAGGTCCACCAGCACCACCACCCGGTCCACCTGCACCACCTCCCTCCTGGCCACCACGAGGTCGTCGCAGAAGATCATGACCCACCATTTGGGCCACTGAGCGACCTACCTCGCCAACATCTGTAGGAGTAGCCAAAATAATGTCAGTGTAAATAAAAAAACACACAAGTACATATAAACTCGAACAAATGCAGAAAAATATAGCATATACCTGTAGGACCCCAAGCATAACCAAAAGGGAGACCGATATCTGGATCACTCTAAAAGTCCATCCCCGCATACGGGTATGGAAAGAACATCTGTGGGTTGGCCTCAAACCAGGCCTCTGTCGTGTCGTTCCAATAACGACCCACCATGCCACCACCGCTGCGCGACATCACCGAAGCCCACCTCCTCATGCATGGCTCCCGTGGCCCCCCAATAGGCACCGCCACAACGGGCCTCAGCAGCACCACCCTCTCATACATAATTCTGTACAGGATGCTAGCATACGCAAATTATTTGGATTTGGATCCACGTTGGACCCTGTTCAGTTGCGACACCATGTTTGTGCTCAACCTAGTCTTCTAAATTGAGTTCATTAATTGTCAACCAGGGTTGGTAAACTGCTGAAGTGTGGTACACTATATGTGCCTAGGTATTTGTTTCTCACTACGTTGTGTCTAGTGTTTTATGATGTTTTTGGTTTTTTATGGTTTTATGTTCACAAAAGAACTAAATGCTGGTGAAAAGAAGTTACTGGTTAAAAAAGCAGAGTGAAGCCTAAATTATGGATGGCAAATGACAAATGCAAATACTGAAACAGAACAAAGCCTAAACTATGGCTAGCAAAATACAAAGCTTGATAATTAATTCAAGGAAATAAATCACAACATGAGCTTAAACTTGTCCAATTCATTCATTAAAGATGTTTTGGAAGAGCTTGAGAAATGGGCAAGTTAAGTGTAAATGAAGTTCTCTTAACTAAACAATCAAACAATCAACTTACAATGTTACAACATCTCATCCATGATTAAAGGTCTATTGGAATATATTTGGAAAAGAACATTTGTAGCACCATAAGATTTCTATTTTGAACTAGCGTCTAATTCTGTTCTGCAACTCAATCTAGCACCACTAGGCCTTACTCAAAAGTTATAGCTCACTCTTTTTAAAATAGTCTTTGAGAAAAGACTTGTTTGTGAAATGGTAAAAAGGTTGCAAAATACTCCGGCCTTTAGACTGATACTTACTTCTGTCCAGATAATTATGTATTAATATGAGTTTGGAACAAAAGAAGTTTTGTAAATAATGAAGACCGTGGTATTTAAATTTAACAACTAATATAATTTAAAAATGCAATGGATGACAACTAAACTGGAGTGCTAATACAGTGAGCTAAAACTTTACTAGAGTGCCACTAGTCTATTTGAAGTACAGTGAACAATGTTAAACTGAAAAGCCATTATCAAACTGGAAATGAAATGACAGAACTGAACCACATGCATTCTACCTCCGGAGTGCTATTAATCACGCAACTAACCTAAGGAATTCTACAGCCCATCTCGTTCAGTATGAATGATATTTTGGAAGAGTTTGTGAGAACAAGTATGGCTGTATTATTCAATGCAATTGAAAATAAACACAAGAATGAAAGCAAATACAACTAAAATCTAAGACACCACAGCTACTTCTTACTCATTGTTATGATATTTTGGAAGAGCTTTGTAAGAGTAAGACTGGCTATGCCACTTAGTGTAAACTAGCAAATAAAACCTACAATACCACAGTTATGCCTTATTCATCATAATGATATTTTGGAAGAGCTTATTAGAGTAAGTCCAACTGTGATAATTAACGAAAGAAAATGCAATTAAAACCTACAATACCACAGCTATGCCTTATTCATCATAATGATAATTTGGACGAGCTTATTAGAGTAAGTCTAGCTGTGATAATTAATGTAAACAAGTATGAACATAAACTTCAGAAACTTGCCTAAACTAGAAATAAAAACGAGACTAAAATACTTATCTATTGCATAAACAAGGCCGCTCAGGAGGCAGGGGCCCTCTGCCACCAGAGTAGCATGAAATCTAGTTCAAGATCGACTCAACGCATTCAAGGAAATGCTTCTTCTTTCATTAAAGAGGAATCACTTCAAAACAGAGTATTCTCGGACTTCAAAAATCTAGCAGCCAACCACAAAAACTAACCAAAATCTAACCTTGTCTCTCGGTTTCCCGAGCTACATTTATAGCAAATTTACATAATATAACTTGAGATAATACAGGGATTACTGTCTTTCCATATTTAAATCGAACTAGAACTCTAAAGGTGACATCGTAATATGACAAAGGACATCTGGATTGCCCTTGTCCTATTAGGAGTCTATCTCCTAGTTTGAGTTCCCACGTGCATAACCACGTACAAAATTCCGTTCAATATTCGTGGAGAGAAACAAATGCTGAGGGCATGATCTGGAATACGACCATATGTGGTTTTCTCTGAGAGGACATCTGGAACTTGCTTAAACATGAAGACGGTTGCAGAATTGGCAACTAGCTACAGAATGTCTGCATTCTGTAGCTAGTTTCAGTTCAAAAAGTACTACAATGACAAAATCATAAAAACATAGCAAGTTAACCATGATATTCATTCTTAAAGAAATTTTAACTAATTTCATTGATCATTTGAGCCTGGGATTAATAATGGACAAAAGAAATGGAGTGGAATGTGGTAGAAGAAAGAACATTTTTGGAGCTCAACATACCCCCACTGCTAGATTCTTGCATGTCCTCATGTAACTATTCCATGAACTCAGAGACCTCTGCAAGAACATCCAACCCTCTTCTTCTGCTTTGCCTAGTAGTTAAAGGCCTTCTGGGCTTCCTGATGACTAACTTGAACCTTAAATTGGTAAGTGCCCTCATTAACTTTTTGTTTCTCTTTTTCAACTTTTCATTGGCCTTTTCCACTTTGTCCATTTGTAGAGACAAGGTTGAGTTCATACTGGTTTTTAGTTTAACTTGCTCCCTCAGAATATCATTCTCCGTCCTGATATGTCTATTAAGTACTTGTAGTTCGTACTTATCTCTTCTTAGCACATCTATTTCGGACTGTGGAGGACTAGGGGTTCTGTCTCTACTCTCTGAAGCTTTTCTCTCCAATGTTTCAACATAGTTGTAAATTTCTTGCTATGCAGGATCAATTTCTGGAACTTCTTCATCAAAATCCTCCTCAGTAGGTGTTTCTTCGTCTTCTATGTTTATGACTCCAGTTTTTTTAACTTTTGTTTTCTTTAGTATTCCCCTCAGTCTGTGGCTCCTGCTCAGTTGAGATGGCCCTTCTCCTTTTTCTATGGAAAATTTTCTTATGATCCTTTCTTTATTAAGCTGCTTCTTAATCTGAACTAATTTTTCAGAGATCATTTCTTCACTGCTTTCTTGTATTGTTTTACCAGTTTCAGTTTTGGAGAATCTCCATCTTCTGCTTCTTTTTGTGGGTTCATGTTCAGGTGGAGGTTCCTTTGGTTCCTCAAAGTGATTTCTCACCAAGAAGTTATCCCAAGTGTCTCCCACTTTTGCTAAATGATGTTCAATTAAAATCTTGACTAAACCATGGTGGTATAAGGTTGTCTCTAGAAATTGAATTCTATTTTCAACACTTGAAGCCATTTTCTTTAAAATTTGAAGCAAGAAATAGGGCAAATTAAGTTCTTCTTCTAGGAAATGCATTATCAACCTAATATGGTAAACATAGAAAGTACCATATCTACCTTCACAAGTGATAAATTTTTGCAGGATAAGCAACATGTTCCTCCATTTGTTCTTTAATGCAGAGCTAGGGATACCCTTTTTAAAAACAGTGACATCCATACCTGGTGACTTGAGTATCTGCTTCCAACCTTTGTTATGAAATTCTCTGTTCTTAAACCACCTTTCTCCTTGTCTAGGCAGTCCTGTTGCTTCTGTAATAAAAGCTTCTATGACAGTGAATTTAATATCTCCAACTTCAACCTCGGCCCCATTAAAAGATCTTGCAAAGGTTTTAGTAACCTCTTTGTGGAAGCCACTGAATTTTTCAAGGAATTGCAACCATCCTGCCTGTTGTAAGATTTCTCGGATTTGGGAATAACCTTCCAAGTATTTAGTTCCAACTGGTTCTGTTCTTACGATGAGGCCCATAACTTTCTTCAATCTTCAATTCACCAACCTTCTGCTCACGGTGAGAATGGTCGTTAACAAGTTGTTTTTGCTCCCCAAATGTTTCCTCTGTTCACGGTGACAATGGCTGTTACAGATATACCTCTGTTTTACAGAATGAAATGGTTAAGAGTTGGCTGCGGAAAAGAGTGATATGGAGTGGTTACGGGATGAATTAATGAGGTGAGGTGAAAAAAAACGAACCAATGAGTGAAAAGACCGCAGAGATATTTTGTAACGAATTCAAAAATCATCATTAAATGCTTAGTGACGTGACTAATCCAATCACTTCAGCACTTTAACCGTTTAGATTTTGAAATGATGATCGGATATGGGTTTTGAAATGGTGGAACAGAAGGAGTTTTATCCAAAGTTTTTGCGGAAGGTTTGTTAGGAAAGATCAACAAAATTAATTAAAACACTTTTTGAATAATATAAAACTAAACTATACTAAAATTTTCATGATATGTCATTATAATCACTTCATACCTTTGCCTTTGTTTTGATTTTCTTGTGATCTTCATATGCTTTGCTCTCCCCTGAAAATCATTACTTTTTAAGTCTTCATAACCTTCTTGATTTTGCTTGCTCATGGATATGTAGCATCATTTTGTTTCAAATCAAATGATTACTAGCCAGTGCTTTCAGGCTCTCTGGCTGCAGAATGTCTGCCTAGCTGCAGAATGTTTGACTAGCTGCAGAATGTCCAACTGATTGTAGAATGTACCTGTAGAGGACTTTGAAAATATGGTTTGAAGCTGGAATGATGAAAGGTTGTGTGAAATGAATAATGAAATATGGTAAGATGGAGTATGAATGAAGTGAATAATGGAGTAAAATGGATCACAAGTTATGAAATAGAGTGAAAAAGTGCCCTGCAATTTCTACTGTGTATTATTCAATTGCAGAAAGGAGATCAAACTTAAAGATCTGAAATGGAAATGAAGTGGACCATGAAGTGAAATGGATGAAGTGTGGATGAATGAATGGAATGAAATGAAGTGAAATGAGATGGATCATAAGTGAAATGGATCTGCACTTATGATTTTGCAACAGCTGCTTGCAAAAAAAAAAAAAAGGAAAAGTTAGAGTGTCAGAAAGATTCTGATTTTCACTCTATCTTTTCTGTATAAACATGCCAATCAGTGATTGGTTTTCATGTCTATATATATATATATATATATATATATTTTTTTTTTTTTTTTAATTTTTTTTTTCAATATGTTTGACTTCAGAAAATATAATTAAGTTGATGAAGAAGAAAGATTCTTCTTCATTAACTTCACATCACTGTTTTCCTGGAACTTCTTGACAAATTCTTCTCTTGAGAGTGGTTTTTGATATAGCTTCAATCTATGACCATTCACAAGAAAAGTAACCTCTTCTTCATCTATTGTCCTGATTTTTATTGCTCCATTGTCAAAAATTCTCACAATTTCATATGGCCCAAGCCAATGTGTTTGAAATTTACCTTGAAAATCCTTGAACTTTGAACCAAACAAGAGAGCCCAGTCACCTTCTTTGAACTTCTTTTCCTTGATGTACTTGTCATGCCATCTAGCCCTCTGCTATTGAACTATACTGGTTTTCTGAACTGCGTCTTGTCTGATCTCATCCAATTCATTAATCTGCTCCAATCTATGTTTTTGTGCCTCTGATAGATCAAGTCCTAGCTGAACTGCCATTTTGAAAGTTTGAATCTAGAACTCTATGGGAAAAAAAACTTGCTTTCCATAAACAAGTTCATAAGGAGTATGGTTTGTTGTGCTTCTCCATGTAGTTCTATAGGCCCACAAGGCTTCAGGAAGCCTATCTACCCAATCTTTTCTATGTAAATGGACAGTCTTTGTTAGGATCCCTTCAATAACCTTATTAGTAGATTCCACTTGACCATTTTCTTGTGGATGATAGGGAGTAGATTTTCTGTGTCTGATTTTGTACCTCTCCATCATTTGTTCCAATAGCCTTGATGTGAATTGAGCTCCTTGATCTGTAACAATTTCCCTTGGGACACCAAAACGAGTAAAAATATCCTCAAAAATAAAATTAACTACAGATGCTTCAGTAGCAGAAAGCAATGGCTTGGCCTCTACCCATTTGGTAACATAATCAGTGCAAAATAATATATATTTTTTTTGTCTTGATGAAGCACTAATAGGTCCTACAAAATCCAAAACCCATTTTTCAAAAGGTTCAATATGTACCCGAGGCTGCAATGGCATCTCACCTGAAGGAGAAGGTTTCCCTACCCTTTGGCAACTGTCACACCTTTTGACATACTCTTTAGCATCTTTGAAAAGGGATGGCCAATAATAT
The DNA here is from genome assembly GCA_034641835.2 of Pinus albicaulis. Taxonomy (NCBI): domain Eukaryota; kingdom Viridiplantae; phylum Streptophyta; class Pinopsida; order Pinales; family Pinaceae; genus Pinus; species Pinus albicaulis. The sequence continues at coordinate 215,781,392 of CM076578.1, read as the reverse complement.
CCTAAGTGAAGGATCTTATAGGCTGTCCTCTTATCAGCAAAGTGTCCGCCACAAGGTTCATCATGACATGCTTTGAGAATCTCAGGCATCTCATCTTCCCGAACACATCTCCTGATGATAAAATCTGGACCTGTCCTGTACAACTCATTAGCAACCCATGAATATTTTGCACTGTCATAAATGATTTTCCTTTTCTCTCTTGCATTCATTATTGAAGGAAATTTCCCTGAAACTAAATAATTAGCAATGTCAGCAAACCAAGGAGTCTGAGTAGAAATTGCAAAAAGATATTCATCAGGAAATTGATCTTCAACTGGAGTGTCATCTTTGATGTTTTGGAGTCTAGATAGGAAATCAGCTATTGTGTTTTGTTTTCCAGGCCTATCTAGAATGGTAATGTTGAATTCTTGTAAAAGCAATAACCATCTTATGACTCTGCCATTAGTAATTGATTTGTTCATTAAATATCTAATTGCAGAGTGATTTGTGTGAACAAAAGTTTCATAGCCTGTTATATAGTGTCTGAATTTTTTTATGGCATGAACAACAGCTAAAAACTCTTTTTCAGTTACAGTATAGTTTAACTCTGAAGGAGTCAAATTTTTACTGGTATAGTAGATGGCATAAGGAATCAGGTATTTTTGTCCCAATACTGCTCCTAGAGTTGTATCTAAGGCATCTGTTGAAATATGAAAAGGTAACTTCAGTTAGGTCCCCTTAAAATAGGTGCTTCAGATATTTTTGTTTTCAGGGTCTCAAAGGCTAACTGGCAATCAGGATTCCACTTGAATTCACAGTCTTTGGTAAGTAATTTGAAAAGTGGAGATGCTATCTTGGTGAAGTTTTCTATAAACCTTCGATAATATCCTGTAAATCCAAGAAAACTCCTAACATCTTTTTGACAACTTGGAATAGATAAGTTAGAGATGACTTCAACTTTTGACTCATCAACTCTAATCCCATCCCCTGAAATGTGATGTCCTAAAACAGTTCCTTCAGTAAACATCATAAAACACTTTTCATGACTAAGTGAAAGATTTTCTTCTTTACATCTCTTTAAAACTTTTTCCAAGTTTTCTAAGGCTTCTTCAAATGTGTTTCCATAAACTGTGAAATCATCCATATATACCTCTACACAATCATGTATTAGATATGAAAATATTCCTAGTACTGCCCTTTGAAATGTTGCAGGTGCATTGCATAGTCCAAATGGCAATACTCGGTAAGCATAGGTACCCCAAGGACAGGTAAATGTGGTTTTGTATTGATCTTCAAGTGCTACTTGAATTTGATTATAACCACTAAACCCATCTAAAAATGAGAAGTACTTTTTTCCAGCTAATGTATCTAACACCTGATCTATGAAATGTAGGGGAAAATGATCTTTAAGAGTAGCTTTGTTTAATTCCCGGTAGTCAATACATACCCTCCATTTACCATTTTCTTTGGCACAATTACCAAAGGAGAAACCCACTGACTATCTGAAATGGGATAGATAAAGTTGACATTTAACAATTTCCGTAATTCTTCTTTAACAATTTCCCTAAGATTTGGATTCATCCGTCTTTGAGGTTGTCTGATTGGTTTACAATTTTCTTCTATGTAGATGTGATGAGTGCAAGTCTTGGGGCTTATCCCTTTCATATCAGTGTACTCCCATGCATATGCAGAAGAATGTCTCTGTAAGATCTTGACTAACTCTTCTTGTTGAGATTTTTCTCGGTTCTTGTTTATGTTTAAAGTTTTACCTGGAAATATCTCACTTGTAGAGCTGCCAAATTTATCCATAGAATAAAGAGACATCTGTCTTGATGATAAAAACTCAATGTTGGATTCTTCTTGAAATTGTTCATGTTTGCATTCCGAAGAGGATCCAAATTTTTCTAAAGTATTCAGAATTTGACTATCTTCACTAATTTCTGAAATTGTGAAGAGAGGTTGTAAGTCTTCTTCATCCTCTATCCATTGAGTATCATCTAAATATGTAATTGTCCTTGCTGGAGGATACAAAGTGAATTTCTTAGTTGAACTACCATCAGAGATGTACATATCACCGGATCTACAACTAATGAAAGCATCAGCTGTAGCTAACCAAGGTCTCCCTAATATAATAGGATGCCCTCCTAGATTATTCTTAGGAGTTAGGATCATAAAATCCACAGGGTACTCCCAAGAATCTAGGGACACTGGAATATCTTCTATTACCCCATCGGGTTTGATCGCATATCTGTCTGCTAATTTTAATAATGTGGGTGTAAAGAGAAGATTAGGAAGTTTCAATTTATCCATGATTTGTCTACTCATGATATTGATTGCTGCTCCTAAATCAATGAGTGTGTTTTGGATCTCAATTCCATTGATGTGAATTTTAACAACTGGATTTCCTAGGTCTAGATACTTTGGAATAGCAATCTTACCCATCATAATGTCTGCTATTTTTCCTGCCGGTTGAATTTTCTTTGTCTCTCTTATTTTTTTTCTTGTTTTATTCATGCTCAACTCCTTTATTGTCTTTGCTAAAATTGGGATTTCCTTGATGGCTTGTAATAATGGAATCTTAATGCAAACATTTCTTAGCTCATCTAGGAAATCATAATTAGGCACCATAATTTGTTTTTCTACACCTCTATCAATTTGTAATCTTTCTGGAAAGGGAGGTGTAGGAGTGAATGTTGATGGCTGCTCTAATACATGAGTTGAAATTATTAGTTCTTTTTGTTTTGATTTTTCAAATTTTGGGTCCTGAAAAGATGTGTCTTCTTCAAGACTTTTATTTTCCCATAGAGAGTCTTCCTCAGAGTTGTCTTGTTCTTATATGATCACAGAAGGTTTCCTCTTTTCAAGTATTCTTCCAGACCTAAGTTTAACATTACTAAGGTCTAGAGGAGTAATTAAATAAGTTGGAAACTGTTGGCCTTATATCATGTATGTATTCTGAGGATTTTTATTGTTGGGGTTTGGTATCGGTTGAGCAGGAAAGTGATTTTATTTTTGAGGAAATGGTAATGGAAGTGGTTGATTTTGATGTTGTGGATTTTGAGGATTTTGTTGAGGATTTTGTTGTTGAGGAAAATGTGGATATGGTGGATAGGATGGTGGATACTGATAGTACTGAGAGTATCTTCCATAGGGATTTTGTGCCCCTTGTGCCCATGCTTGAGATTGATTTTGAAATTGGGGCCAAGGTTGCTGCCAAGAATTCCAACTTGGTGGAGGTTGATTATACATTTGATCATGAAATCCTTGTGTTTGAGGTCCTTGCCAAGGCCTTCTAGAGACAAAATTGAGAGATTCTGTGGAACTTGTAGGAGTTTCCTCTTGAAAGACAGCTTTAAGACCAAGAAGTGAAGGAAAACTCTTGGTCTCATGTTTTTCTGAACAAATGACACAGGTCTCTACAACTTTTGCATCCAAAGGAAATTCTCTCAGGGCATGCTTCTTTCTACATTTGGGACAAAAGATTGCTAAAGCATCAGATTCAGCTTTTTGCTTGTTTTGTAACTTAAGGGTGTCTATTTTTTCACAAAGACTCCCTAAGATATCAGATTTGAATTCATCAAGCATATGCCCTATCTCTGCCCTACTTACTGTCCCAGAAGCAGATTTACTTACCCTTGCAAGAGCAGGGTCTCTTGGGCCTTTTACAGTTTTGGATTTCCCTCTTGAAAGGTTGATACATAACTCAGATATTTCAAGTAATGTGAGCTGAGATATATCCCCTTTTCCCATCATGTTAAGGATATCCAACCATTCATCCCTAATTGTTTTCAACAAGAGAGCTTTTAAGGTGTCTTGATCTAAGTTTTCCATTTTTTCTCTTTTGATGTTGTAATGAAATATCTCCAACAAATCTTCCAAGTTTTCATCCTCTTTTTGTATCATCTTGAACACTTCCTCCTTATGATTGATTGGCATACAATAATCCAAATACCTCTCTAAAAATGCTTGTTTCATGTCTTCCCATGTCCTAATAGAACTGTTGATCAAACTCATAAACCACTTCAATGTTGCTCCTTTCAATGTTGAAGGAAATAATTTAAGTTTTTGAGCATCTTGTAAGTAGTCATAAGTTCTACACAGGACTTCAAATTCAAATAGGAAGGTTTCAGGATCTTCAGTTTTAATTCCATAGAAGTTTGGAAGGACAGAGGGTGAAATATTTTTCATAGTTGTATTGGTTTCTTCATCTACTATAGGAAACCCAAAAGAGCTTCCCATATCTCTTCTACCTCTTCCTCTACCTCCTTCACCTTCTACACCTCTACCTCCTTCTCCTCTACCTCTACCTCTACCCCCTCCAAATAATGTGTGTTCTCCATTAAAGACTCCTCCTCCCCCTTCTTCTGCCATAGTTGATTCTTCTGTGGAAGTGGAAAATTTTGTGTCTCTAGCAAGGGTCCTTGAATCCTTTTCTAAGGTAGGTTCAGTGGATGAAGTGGAAGGTCTTTCTAATGGAATATTTGATCTTAAGTTCTCTGGGAGTCTAGGATCAGTAAAGGATGGATTGTGGGTCTGAGTTGGAGGTGTACTGGCTCTTGGTATAGGTGAAAAAAGTGGTGTTCTAAGGATCAAGCTTCTGCTGCTACTTCTTAGGAATCTACCCCTTGAGTCTCTCTCTCTACGCATATAATTGTTTTTGGGAGTTAAGAAACAAGGCTACCTAGTTACACTTCCCCGGCAACGGCGCCAAAATGTTTGTGCTCAACCTAGTCTCCTAAATTGAGTTCATTAATTGTCAACCAGGGTTGGTAAACTGCTGAAGTGTGGTGCACTATATGTGCCTAGGTATTTGTTTCTAACTACGTTGTGTCTAGTGTTTTATGATGTTTTTGGTTTTTTATGGTTTTATGTTCACAAAAGAACTAAATGATGGTGAAAAGAAGTTACTGGTTAAAAACAGAGTGAAGCCTAAATTATGGATGGCAAATGACAAATGAAAATACTGAAACAGAACAAAGCCTAAACTATGGCTAGCAAAATACAAAGCTTGATAATGACTTCAAGGAAATAAATCACAACATGAGCTTAAACTTGTCCAATTCATTCATTAAAGATGTTTTGGAAGAGCTTGAGAAATGGGCAAGTTAAGTGTAAATGAAATTATCCTAACTAAACAATCAAACGATCAACTTACAATGTTACAACATCTCATCCATGATTAAGGTCTATTGGAATATATTTGGAAAAGAACATTTGTAGCACCATAAGATTTCTATTCTAAACTAGCTTCTAATTCTGTTCTGCAACTCAATCTAGCACCACTAGGCCTTACTCAAAAGTTATAGCTTTCTCTTTTTAAAATAGTCTTTGAGAAAAGGCTTGTTTGTGAAATGGTAAAAAGGTTGCAAAATACTCCGGCCTTTAGACTGATACTAACTTCTGTCCAGATAATTATGTATTAATATGAGTTTGGAACAAAAGAAGTTTTGTAAATAATGAAGACCGTGGTATTTAAATTTAACAACTAATAAAAAAAATGCAATGGATGACAACTAAACTGGAGTGTTAATACAGTGAGTTAAAACTAAACTAGAGTACCACTAGTCTATTTGAAGTACAGTGAACAATGTTAAACTGAAAAGCCATTATCAAACTAGAAATGAAATGACAGAGCTGAACCACATGCATTCAACCTCCGGAGTGCTATAACTAAATTAACATGCAACTAACCTAAGGAATTCTACAGCCAATCTCGTTCAGTATGAATGATATTTTGGAAGAGTTTGTGAGAACAAGTATGGCTGTATTATTCAATGCAATTGAACATAAACACAAGACTGAAAGCAAATACAACTAAAATCTAAGACACCACAGCTACTTCTTACTCATTATTATGATATTTTGGAAGAGCTTTGTAAGAGTAAAACTAGCTATGCCACTTGTAAACAAAAATTCAAAAGGAAATTCAACTAAAATCTAAGACACCACAGCTGTTTCTTAGTCATTGTTATGATATTTTGGAAGAGCTTGTAAGAGTAATACCGGCTGTGACACTTAGTGTAAACAAGCAACTAAAACCTACAATACCACAGTTATGCCTTATTCATCATAATGATATTTTGGAAGAGCTTATTAGAGTAAGTCCAACTGTGATAATTAACGAAAGAAAATGCAATTAAAACTTACAATACCACAGCTATGCCTTATTCATCATAATGATATTTTGGAAGAGCTTATTAGAGTAAGTCTAGCTGTGATAATTAATGTAAACAAGTATGAACATAAACTTCAGAAACTTGCCTAAACTAGAAATAAAAACAAGACTAAAATACTTATCTACTGCATAAACAAGGCCGCTCAGGAGGCAGGGGCCCTCTGCCACCAGAGTAGCATGAAATCTAGTTCAAGATCGACTCAACACGTTCAAGGAAATGCTGCTTCTTTCATTAAAGAGGAATCACTTCAAAACAGAGTATTCTCGGACTTCAAAAATCTAGCAGCCAACCACAAAATCTAACCAAAATCTAACCTTGTCTCTCGGTTTCCCGAGCTACATTTATAGAAAATTTACATAACAGAACTTGATATAATACAGGGATTACTGTCTTTCCATATTAAAATCGAACTAGAACTCTAAAGGTGACATCGTAATATGACAAAGGACATCTGGACTGTCCTTGTCCTATTAGGAGTCTATCTCCTAGTTTGAGTTCCCACGTGCATAACCACGTATAGAATTCCGTTCAATCTTCGTGGAGAACAAAAAATGCTGAGGGCATGATCTAGAATACGACCATATGTGGTTTTATCTGAGAGGACATCTGGAACCTGCTTAAACATGAAGACGGCTGCAGAATTGGCAACTAGCTACAGAATGTCTGCATTCTGTAGCTAGTTTCAGTTCAAAAAATACTACAATGACAAAATCATAAAAACATAGCAAGTTAGCCATGATATTCATTCTTAAAGCAATTTTAACTAATTTCATTGATCATTTGAGCCTGGGATTACTAATGGACAAAAGAAATGGAGTGGAATGTGGTAGAAGAAAGAACATTTTTGGAGCTCAACACACCATACCATCAAAACAAAAGTGGGCGAAATCGAAAAAATGTCCACCCCTCAAGCGGCGTAAAACTCCCACCTACAGGCCCGATGCCCAATGTGGAGCAAACGACCCTGCCAATCGCACAATAATAGGCAGAGCACACCGATCGGCCACATCTGTCACTGATGCAATATTGATGCACCCCTCAGTCAGAGGTGCACCACCGCAATGCCGTCGTCGGAATCTGTCTAGGTTCACTCTCCCAACAGAGAGTGGATACCTTAGAGCCTCACCCTACGACAGTAACCCTGTCATGAAGTATATATCTGTCTCCAGACGGATAATCAAGTTCCTCCCCCTCAGTATGAACATATTACGCCTCCTGAGGCAATGTTGTATAATATAACTTAACAGTCGATCCTAAGACTGAAGGAACTCGTTCTGAGCAAACTTCAGAAGGCCCCATGCGGCCAACTAACGGCACACTCCAAAATTAGCAGCTAAAGCGTTCCAGATCTCAAGCCAATCTCACTCTCTCCACACCAACCTGCCAAGAAACACAGGCACCCATCAGTACAGAGAAAAAAAAAAAATCAAAACAAACAAAAAACCCAAGTTTTTCTGTCACCCTGCCCTTTGCACGCCTGTCTCTCAGACAGGCATGCCCATGCACGCCTGTTTTCTTCACAAGCGTGCCCTTGTGCGCAAAAAAGAGGGAAAAACGCGCCCTTGCGCGCCTGTCCCTCAAAAATGCACACAAGGAGGGAACCACTTTGCCGAGATCACCCGTGCAATCTAGGGCGAAAATTCCCTTTGAGGCCGTACAAACCCAATTTGTACGGCCCCCGGCACTGTCAAACTAAAAAATCGAAATACAGGATGTCATGAAAGTTACCTCGGCATAATATCACTAATCCCTGGTACACAGGCTGACCGCAAGGGCAAGAAAGGCTCTGCAATTACCTCTGATCTCCCAAAAATCAGCAAGTACAAATGAATAGGATTAGGGCCATAAACCCATATTTATCACCCTTTTCTAGAACTTCAGAAGTCCATAACCGGAGATCAGAAGGTCCATTCTGCAAATTGTAAGCTGTGCCATCATCAGCATGGCATGACAAATGAAGGCGATGCCACACATTTGCCTTCCATAAAAAATAAATTTTCAGCGCCGACAGGTATGCACCGTCCCATCTTCCTCTCTAAAGTTCATGTTTCTCAATAATATTAGATGAAAAGAAGATGCTTTCACTTGAGGTAGTTGTTTTTTGCAGGAAGAACCCGCAAACCATTCACAGTACCGTCCACTGAAAGTTCTGGAGTAGGTATCATTCTACCCTCAGCATGATAGTCCCAGAAAACTTTGCATATCCTGACATCATTTATCCATTAGAAATAAACCATAGGGTCCTCATACCCGACCGTGTTTATCACCACCTCACCCTGCATATGATAAACGTCCGTGTTGGTCGGTAAAGCCTCCCCTCCATGGCGCTCGTCACCCAAAGTAGACCATATATCACCACACAAGTGATGCCATGGCCATACCATTTTAGTTCGGGAAGTACCTCATGCCCATCCATCTATCATGCATAAGGTCAATTTTTCCATTCAAACTCAAAACCCCCTTCCCGGACAACCAGGTTGTAGAAGCAGATCGAAAGTGCACCTCCACGCATCGCATTTGGCCCACCATACCTCCATCAGCATAATTCCATCTGCGACATTTTCCGCTTCATCAACCCCGCACATGAGACCAACTAATGGGACCCCTACCCCCAGCAAAACATCGTCCTCACACCTATAGTGAGCGACCCCCTTTTCATGTTTTGGGGTACCCGTATCTGTGTTTTGTACAAACCAAACCCCATTATTTTATTCTTTTGGTAAGTGTACAAAGACCACAAACGATGTCGTTCGCCACTTCGCCCTCATATTTCATCTTTTCCCCCATGGCAGCAGTCCCTCATTCCCCTTGGTCAGAGTATGTCACCCCCATGCACGCACCATCACGACATTCATAGCTGTTCCACACCCACCCTAGCAGTCCTACCGACTCTAGGGATTTTCCCTTCAGAAATAACTATGAATGCCACCAAGCTGCTAAAGTATACTTCGACCTCGGGCCACTGAATTCCCATCATCCATTTTCAGCACCTCTCGCCAATATTTCTATGTTAAACCCATCACATCTAAGTCCCCGACCCCTCAGGTCGACGACCCATAGTTTGGTTAAGTCTTCCTTTTTGTCGACCTCGATGTCTCTTTTCCAAAAAGGAAGCGGTACCTTGGATTATACCTCCCCACGTAAATGGGTATCCTCAGGTGTCACCATGGGAGACATCATTGTCCACAGATGTCATCGATCCTCCTGACATTCGACTACAACAAAAGCTTTCATGTCACGATGGTATCGTACCTTACAACCATTGCACTTTGAGCAGATCCGTCAAAGACCCATGTCTCCATAAGCGTCTCTAACAACAATGCTTACACGGGAAGGTCCCAAATAGTACATATGCATACATTGCGCAGTGAAATTCCATACCAAGATTACGCATATGGGTACCACTTTCCACCTATCGTCAAAGAAAAAATGCCCCTGAGGGTGTCAGCAGTCATCGTCAACAACCACTAGCATCACTACCACAGTAGTGGCACAGACAACACATGCATCTGCCAATTTTGTTTAACTAGCCATAACATCACGAGCATGGGACAGGCCCGCCTCGTTGAAATTTTGTAAATATGTTGTATATTTTGTCTGCTTGCAGGGGGTCCCTTAGGCCATGGTTATCTCGTAAATGGTGTAAGGTGTTGTCAATTCCAAAATTCACGCAGGTCTCTCTCTCTCTCTCTCTCTCTCTCTCTCTCTCTCTCTCTCTCTCTCTGCGTACGATACAGAAAAGAAACTATAATGTATTTGGGCTATACAGTTCTTCCTAGACCTCACACATTAGGGGGCAACTATTAACACTGGAAAATCATACAGCAGAAGACGAAAAAAATTAATGTCAAGCCTAAGGATTTACAGGGTAGGAACACATTATGGAATCAAAAAGTATTTAAAATCTCTAAGGTTTTGAGAAAATCATATTTGAACTAGGCATAAATGCTGAATTCCGCACTTTATTCTTCGAGAAGAGCACCCTCTGCACGCCTTTTTGCCCGATAAGCGTGCATTCCTGGAAATGGCAAAAAGTCGCTTTCCAGGACCACACCAATCAAAGGACGGTTACTCCTTATGTGAAAGCCGCCTAAGGACAGCCACCAGTGCCTCCTTAGACACTATGTGAGCACACAAAATAATATTTGAGCACACAATGGAATCACACCTCTCCCTTGGGTTACTATCCATCATGTACCAAGGGAGGGAAGGAGGATTTGAAACTCACCTATATAAACCCACCAAGAGATGAAGAAATGGTGATCACATTGTTATGCTGGCCAAAGTTGCCCAAGCAACACCAGCAATGTGTGACCCGGAGCTGGAGCTAAATAGGACTCGATCGTTGGCCACCCAACATCTTAGTCCACCACAGCAGAGAGAGAGAGGGAGATTGCATCAGAGGTAGAGCTTGGAAGGCAACATCCTTGCATCGGGACCTAGAGCCATTTCCTAGTGGCCCTTTGGCAAGTGGGTAAAATTTCTTCTTCATTTCAAACATTTAATAAGAAGAGGCCATTGAGCCATCATTTGCATTATTATCGTTTTGACTCTCTTTATAGATTTTTTATATTTTTGTTTTAGTTTTAGTTTAGCCAAAGCATACTTTAGCATACTGTTTTTCCTTAAATGTTATGCTTTTGAGCTCCCCCACTTTTTGCCTGTTACCAATAGTCTAAAGAGTAGACCACACTCTTTAAGATGGTGCGATTTCGTACACCCGTGCGACTAATCCACCACAACAACTGAGATTCATGTGGTGAAGGTTTTCTACTTAACTGATTTAAAAACTTTAAAATTGACACACATTCCCCATGTCCCGTTTTGCTTATGAGCCAAAATTATAGGTGAACTGGAGATGAACTAGGTCGCATGGATTCCATCCTTGGAATTTGTTGCTTTATTTCTTTACACTCTATAACTAACTTGTGACACATTCCATTATTAGGGGCATCAAACATCAACTGCATCTCATGTGATATTTCCTTTTTATGAAGTAGATGTTTTGGTTCTTTAACTAGATCTTGAAATGAATCTACTTTTTTAACCAAATTACCTTCATACTTAAATTCACAACCTAAACAAGTGTCATTAATATCCTTATGTTTCTCTTTTATCGACATGAGTATGTATCTCTTACTTGAACTTATTAAACGCTTCATTTGATTAGCATTAATTAAATTCAAGTGATTTTTTATTTTATGTGCTTGAACAATGTACTTAATCCCATCTTTCTTGAGATGATACATATGTTCCTTCCTATAAAATACTGCATCACGGTCATAGAGATAAGGGCTTCCTAATACAATTCCACATATGTATAATGGTATCACATCTAGATCCACTTCATCGATATAGTTAGTTGTGATTGCAAATTTTAACCGACACTGTTTGGTAACATGAATTTGAGATTGTTCCTTTAGACATACTAAAGAATATGGTTTTGGATGATTATGTGTTTTCAAACCCAATTTTTTAACCAATGACTCAGAAATAAAATTTTCTTGCGATCTTATATCGAACAATGTATCTATCTTAGTATGCTTTGAAGTTACCCTTATATGAAATAACTCGATTCTTTTTCCTTCATTCAATTGTTTGATGTTTGAAGAATCAGAAGTACTAGCTTCAGAAGTTTTACCTTTTGTAACAATAGCAGTGATTTTTCCTTCATCACCTGAATCGGATCCCAAGTCCAAGCCTTGTTGGATTGTTGTTTCAGCCTTCTTTTCACCCTTCTTCGTTTGGAACTTATTTGGCTTTAGTTCTGGATGAAGTTTCCAACACCTAGCTTCATCATGGCTGATCCTTTGGCAATGCATACAGGTAGTTCTTTCATCTTCCTTCTGAGTTGTGGCAGTCTTCTTTCCCTTTGACTTGCCCTTCTTTTTGTTGTCTTTGGTTTCCATCTGCTTGGATGTCTTTGGTGTAAACTTGAAAGGTCTACCTCCTTACTCGACATGAATAGTTTGAACACAAACATCATCAAAGTCATTAGGATTGAACATTAATAATGTATGCTGCAAATATGAATGTAAACTACCAATATACTTCAACAAAGTTTCTTTTGTGTCCAAAGAAATACCAAGTGCTAACACTTTCTTTCTGAATTCCTGTGTGAACTCTTGAACATTCTGTCCCTTACCTTGTCGCAAGCGCTGCCAATCAATTACAACTTGTTGTGTGTGACCCAACGAATAGAATTGTTTTTTTAGAGCTTTTATAAACTTAGTCCATGAGGTGATAACTTTTCCTTTACGCTTTAAATCTATCTGTGTCTTACTTTCCCACCAGATCAAAGCATTACCCCCCATTCTAAGAGTAGCTAATTGGATCTTTGTCTTATCATCAGTAATATCTTGAATACGACAATAGACTTCTAACTGTTTTACCCAATTATCTAGTTTCTCAGGGTTTATTTCACCATCATACACAGGTAATTTGTAATATTCCAAAAATTTAGCCTCCAAGCTAAATGGAATATTATAGTTGTTTTATCACTAGGCCGGTAAATAAATGGGTGGGGAGGCCCATAACTAGTCTCTTGAGCAGCAATAAAAACACTTCAAGTGTGAAAGGAGACCTTTGTATTAGCTAAATAAAGCTCCTCCAAGTGTGAACAGGGTTTGGTCCATGTTGATTCAGTCAACTTTGACCAAGTCAACAACGCTGATAAGGAGGAGTGGAGATCAATTAGAGAATAACGCAGTTTTGGAGGGAGATGGATCTCATGGAGGAAATGACCTAATTGAGTGGGGCCAAGGGCAAGAAAGCTCACATTATATTTAAGAAAGAGGATGGCAACCATTTAAGTTTATGTTTTAGATTATTTTGAGATTGGTTTGCTTAGACTATTGCTTCCTCTTACTGTTTAGCAGGGTAGCTGTGTTGTTTAGCACCGAGTGTTCCCAAGCGGGAACCCCACCTCTTTCCTTGAGGAGCCTCTTGTAAGAGTATTGTATTCATTTCCACATTCAAGTTTTCAATCCAAGCTACAGCTTCTTCATCAGTGCAGTTTCTGCAGGTTATTGTGTTGTGTTGCAGGGTGCAGCAGTGGAGGGGTTGGAACCCCACTTTCTGAGTTATTTTCTCATAGGAGGAAGGTTTCCTTCTCTTGGGAGATCTGTTTGGAGAGTTCTTGGGCACATTTCAGATCCTTGGCATCAGGCCATACATTCCCCATCATTCCCAGCATTTTTCCAGCTAGGTAATGCGTTATTTTTGAAGGCAGCTTCAACAGATGTTCTGGTGGTTCCTTTGCAGTGTTTCCTTATGATTGAGGGGTTCATCCTTTCATGGGAGGAGACCTTTAAGGGGGTCTACTTCAGATCTATCATACTTCAACCTTCTACACTCTTATTCTTCAGTTTTTATTGTATCTTCAGCCATTGGGCTTTATATCCCATCTTGTGTAGAGTGTATTTCTGAAAACCCCTTTCCGGGTTCTTTGTAGGAGTTGATATTGAGCATAGATCTATATTGAGCATATCTTTTGAGGCTTATAACAGCCCTACATATTTTGTACATCATTGTTCTGTAGTAGTGTGTTTTTAACTAAACTGTATCAGTCTTCGGCATTTTTGTATTGTGACAACAGTTCATTTGTAGAGTGATTTCCTATGGAAGGCTTGTTCCTTCATGGTTTATGATCAATGCCTCATTGTTATGTATGGATTTGTTGATACAATATATGGATTAATGACTCCATTTTGGTCTCCCATGTTTATGAGTTGAGTTACACTTCTCTTTCATTGTTATTTTCATGGATTTTTGTAGCTCCACTTTTGGAATATCTTAAGATATTCCCATTGGTGTAGATTTTCCCTATTTTGGGATATTATAGTGGTATCAGAGCATAATCTTGGCTTAGCCTGTGGAATCTCAGCCATTCTTATATCAATAGGGGAAGGAGAAGAAGATATGTACAGAAGGCACAAATAGAAGACTCCATTATTTGGATAAATGAAGGAAGAGAGGATCTCCCAACTTGTTTTCCAAACTATGCAAATTATCAAAGAAGATCTCAAGGAGATAAAAAGGGAGGAGTGTAGGAACATTCAAAGAGGGTTTGAAGGTGAAGCAATCCCTAGTTATTCTAATGATGGGTGTGAGCATTCAGTCACACATGCAGATCCACAATGTATTTTATTGCCCACATTCACTGCAAGAAGGATGGAGGAAGGAGATACACCAAGGGAGGAGACCTTGAGTGTTTATCTTCAGGAGTATGAGTCTCAATCATGGAGATTAAAAGAGCACTTGTACTTCCAAGGGTTTTTCCAACTCAAGGAAGGTACAAAATCTAGCAACCATCATAGATGCAAGGGAGGTAGAATCTTTCTATCTAACTTTGATGGATCAGCAAGGTGCACAACCAAAGCTTGGGTGGAGGAGCTAGATTCCTATTTCCAGCTACACCAAGTTTCAGAAAAGGAGGCCATTAGAGTAGCAGCGCCGCACCTCAAAGGTATGGCCCATGATTGGTGGTTTTATAGTTCTTCTTCATTTTATCATGCAAATGTAAACACTTATGCAGGGTTCACTAAGAAATTAGCGAGGAGATTTGATCTTAAACATTGTAAAACATCTCTTGTTGAACCCAAAAACTCAAAGCCTTTGCATGAGTTGGAGAGATTTATATTGCAAACTCCACTCCATAATTTTGTTGAAGGGGATAGAAACATGCATGATAACCTGCCAAGGGTAAGATCCCCACTTCTTAAAAATCCTGAAAAGCAGAGAAGAACTGATAGCGTTGTACCATTGGGAGAATATCCATCACCACGTGGAGACGGAAAGGGAGCAATTGCTTCCATTAGAGGAGCCCTTGTGTTTTTTCAAGGAGTTACAAATGATCCAACATGTGGGAACCAAACCACAATTCTGGATGCATCAGTTATTTTGGGTTGTGAATCTTGGCAGATGGAAGGAGAAGAAAGGAAAGATCAACATCAAGGGATGGTGAGCGTTCACCCTTATCCATTCCGGGAGGTTTCTGCACAAAAGGAGGAGACTGTATTGTACAGTGCGGAGAGGGACAAATCAGTCCACACATATATACAATCCACTTCAGATTTTGATGTCTCACTACATGGGCGCATTCCACCTGGGGGGCCACCAGATTTGGAGTTGGTAGGAGACATTGCATCATTTGGTTCACCACTCTTAGATTCCAGAGAGGTAAAGACTTTGGAGGATGAATTTGGAATGGGGGATGTCAAAGGAGTAGACAACAGTATGTGGGGAGCTTCACATTTCAGATCTTCAGAATTGTCTCTTAGGAGGGTCGATCCATATTGGAGGTCTCATCTTTTGGTAGAGTACTCCAAGGATCTTGGTGCTTGTATGATACTTGATGACCCAGATGGAGATGATAGGTACATGGTGATTGGTGAGGTCATATATTATTATGGGAGAGTCTTCTTGACTAAAGTTTCTGAGCTCAAGAGGAAGCTACTTCATGTAGCACATGTGGACTTTCTTTCCATGCACCTTGATGCATTTCATTCATTGATGGAGGATTTCACTTGGGAGGGCATCCAGCAGGATATACATCAGCATATGGAGAGATGCATAGCCTGGATGGTGATGGAGAGGTTGCCACAACCACTTCCCTACTCATTGAGAGTGAGGGAGAATTTCCAGTGGAGCCATTTCAGCTCAAGGACTGAAGTACATGGTGGTGGAGGTACAATTTTGCAATATAATTTGTACTTATTTACTTTTTATGGGCAACATGTTCTATTAAGGAAGGTCATTCCTTCTTATACCTTATATTATGATGTACTTGAGGCGAAATGTAGCATTGAGATTGGCTATCCTTTTGGTGGTTTGTGGGGGAAGCCATATGACTCTTGGTGTGCACCATTGGCACCACATCTTACTTTCATGATCCTATCTTGTAGGATGATTGTGGCAGCAAACAAGTGGCTAGAAAGGCACTTTTTGGTCTTTGATTTGAGGCAGGAAAGGGATGCCCTACGCTGGTTCCATGTGTGGAACTATGATCCACTTTCCGGTTGTCATATGGCAGCTTGTTTTCATTTATTTTTGCTTCCATATACTGCTAATATTGATATATTCATGGGCAGCTTTGATTGGAGAGTGGGAAAAAGGTTGGAAGTGTCCATTGGGAGTATGATTCTCCCTAATTTACATGTTGTATGTTTCAGAAGAAACAATGGGAAAACCATGATTTCCATACCACACTTCTTGTCTTCACATGGAAGGAGCCATTTGAAGAACTTGCGTTCTTGGAGGAGGCATTTCATGGCTGATTTTCTTTGTGGGGTAACTTGGGCCAATCTTGGAGACCATGAAATTTCAGCCAAAGATTAGAAAAAACCCCATACTTACCATACGTGGAGAGAGAAACCACTTGAATGGAAAAATCTAATCTCTCCATGCATCCCCAACACATTGCATACACCGGGGGTTGAGGATTATTTTGATGAGCTACCTAGGATGTCTCATTTCTTTTGGATGATAACATGGGTTTGGGAGTCTCTCGTTGGTCATGAGATCCCCTATGCTTGTTATAACTCCTACCTTAAGGAGGCCAATGGATAGCAAGAAGGTTCCCACTTAAACCTTCCACCTTTTCATGATGTGAGCCATTTGGTTTCGCATGCTTGGGAGGGACTATTGGAGGACATATTTATTGCAAATTGTTTTGAGCAGAGGTGGGAACTATTAATGAGAAGGCCACAAGAGGAGGAGGGGAGGAATTTTTATCTCCTTATACAGTTTCTTGAGGACAAGCAACATTTTGGAGGGGAGGATTGTAATATTCCAAAAATTTAGCCTCCAAGCTAAATGGAATATTATAGTTGTTTTATCACTAGGCCGGTAAATAAATGGGTGGGGAGGCCCATAAGTCTTTTGAGCAGCAATAAAAACACTTCAAGTGTGAAAGGAGACCTTTGCAGCAGCTAAATAAAGCTCCTCCAAGTGTTAATAGGGATTGGGTCATGTTGATTCAGTCAACTTTGACCAAGTCAACAACGCTGATAAGGAGGAGTGGAGATCAATTAGAGAATAACATAGTTTTTGAGGGAGATGGATCTCATGGAGGAAATGACCTAATTGAGTGGGGCCAAGGGCAAGCAAGCTCACATTATATTTAAGAAAGAGGATGGCAACAATTTGAGTTTATGTTTTAGATTATTTTGAGATTGGTCTGCTTAAACTATTGCTTCCTCTTACTATTTAGCAGGGTAGCTGTGTTGTTTAGCACCGGGTGTTCCCAAGCGGGAATCCCACATCTTTCCTTGAGGAGCCCCTTGGAAGAGTATTGTATTCATTTCCACATTCAGGTTTTCATGCCAAGCTATGACTTCTTCATCAACGCAATTTCTACAGGTTATTGTGCTGTGTTGCAGGGTGTAGCAGTGGAGGGGTTGGAACCCCAATTTCTGAGCTATTTTCTCATAGGAGGAAGGTATCCTTCTCTTGGGAGATCTGTTTGGAGAGTTATTGGGCACATTTCAGATCCTTTGCATCAGGTCATACATTCCCCATCATTCCCAGCATTGTTCCAGCTAGGGAATGCGTTATTTTTTAAGGCAGCTTCAGCAGATGTTCTGGTGGTTCCTTTTCAGTGTTTCCTTGTGATTGAGGGGTTCATCTTTAATGGGAGGAGATATTTGAGGGGGTATAATTAAGATCTATCATACTTCAGCCTTATACACTCTTATTATTCAGTTTTTAGTGTATCTTCAGCCATTGGGCTTTAGATCCCATCTTGTGTAGAGTGTATTTTTGAAAACCCCTTTCCGGGTTCTTTGTAGGAGTTGATATTGAGCATAGATCTGTATAGAGCATATCTTTTGAGGCTTATAGAAACCCTAAATATTTTTTGCATCATTTTGTTGTAGCAGTTTGTTTCTAACTGTGTTGTAGCAGTCTCCATCATTTTTGTATTGTGACAACAGTTCATTTGTAGAGTGATTTCTTATGGAAGGCTTGTTCCTTCATGGTATATGATCAATGCCTCATTTTTATGTATCGATTTGTTGATATAATACATGGATTAATGTCTCCATTTTGGTCTCCCATGTTTATGAGTTGAGTTACACTGCTTTTTCATTGTTATGTTCATGGATTGTTGTAGCTCCACTTTTGGAATATCTTAAGATATTCCCATTGGTGTAGATTTTTCCTATTTTGGGATATTACATAATTCGAACTTAACATCAATTTTAAAAAGTGGAATATTAGGTTTCTTTTCTTTTTCTGATTCATAACTTTAAGTAGAAGAGGAAGAAGAAGATGATGGAGATGATGGAGGAGAAGAAGATTTATCTGTCTTACCTTTACCCTTGTCCTTCTTTGATGCCTTCGAAGATGAAGCTGCATCTCTGTTCTTCTTGTCTTCATATAATTATACCAACATCTGTTGCATTTTTAGAAAAATTTGATGGATTTGATTCTCATCCATGGGTTTCGTTTCAGTAGCTTCAGGAGTCTTAACGTTCTCAGTCCATGTCATCATTGATTGGTTAACGACTTTCTGCTTTACGATCTCTAGATTGAATTCCTCAAGCTCGCCCTTTCCATGTTGCAATCCCAACCTGGTTAGCATCCACTAACAAACAAACTACAAAGCACAACTTGCTCTGATACCAAAACTGATAGGAAATGTGATCGATTAAGTGCTGAGGTAGTTTGATTAGTTTTTCATTAAGATTGATTGCTAACTGAAGAGAGCTTTAAAGTGAAAGAAGACATAAACCAACAACAAATAAATGATTAAAATACAACATAAAACAGAGAGAAGAAGAAGCAAATAGTTGATTACGGAGTTCGTCCCTGGTGGACTACATCTCCGGGTCTGCTTTCAAGTGGGCGTTCGCTTTATTAGAATAGAACCAAGGAAGTCTTTATACAAAAAAACACCAGACTGACTATGCTCACGGGAACTTATGGTTACTGAAAATAAGAATCTCTCTCTCTTATCTTTCCTACGCCTATCTCTGCGCTCAATTCCACCCCCGGACGGTGGAGCTATGCTGAAAACAAAACTACCTCTATCCTGCTAAAACTGCACACTCAATTCTCTCCAAGCCTTAAAAAACAAAGGTGTGTTCATGAAGAAATGTCATTGGTTTAAATAAGAACTCACTCGAACCTTCTCTTTCTCCATTTAGAAATTTGTTTAGCTTTTAATGGGATAAGAGGATCTAATTCTTCATGTACATGAACCTATGGATAAAAGCGTTAACCTTTGGCACTGAAATAAATACAAAAACCCAAAGTTGACCTTATATTAAATTTCTTAACCATTCAGACTAACTAATCGGGCGGAGGATTTAATACAGAGTATGTGACAGGTTTACTTTCTGGAAGTTATGGTCTTGACCGGAGGTCACGGTCTTGATCGGTGGTTAGGCTTATCCCGACGCATATGTTCACATTTCCAATGCGGTCTCCGGCTTACGGTTTAAATGTTTTAACACTGTGGGTTTTATTAAAGTTTAATTGCAAACTATTTTATTTTCAATGTATCATACCATAACCCAAATCATAGTGTTATAACATATAACCCATCATATGTTTATTGACTCAAACCTTAAAGGTTTTTGAAACATAGATTTAATACCCATAGCCCGAACCTTATTTATAAAGGTTTTTTAATATGATTAAAATTTGCGCTTAAGATTTTTAATATATAGTTTTATAACCATGTTTAATGTATAGGTTTTTAATACCAAAGAGCTTAGGTCCTTTAGGTGTTAGGCTATATGTTTAGGTTTTAGGCTAGTTATTGGGGTTTAGGTCTAGGTATTTAGGGTTCTAACTTAGACCTTTTTACAAAATGAAGGTATTACACCGTTTTAAACCCCATTTTCTTAACCCATTACATGCCATTAACCCTTTTTCATGTTTTTTTCTTCAATGTTACAGGCGAAATTGGCAAATTGGAGACTGAACTGGAATTCTAACTACTGGAGCTGACCGAACTTCTCTATTGAACTGTAATGAACAAGACCTCCTAGATCATCAATGGAACATGTAATAATCTCATACAAATCTTAGCTCATAGATTTCTCTATACAATATACAATCGTCACACACTGTCATGCAGAAATGTGCATATTTGCATATATATGCACCAATTTCTTGCCTCCTGACAGCTTGCCTCCACTGCACAATCCCTGTTGAAGAAGATCCTGAATGAATTTTATCTTGCCTCGCTTTCATTGTGAAATCCTCATTGGCGTCTCCAATGTCTGTGTAGATGCATTGAATGCATCACTATAGTCACAACTGATAGTCCATCTCGCCCTTTCACCTATCTCTCCACTGGGTCTCCACTAGATCTGACTTGCAAGTAGTTAACTTTCGTATTTGTTCAGTTGCAAGTAAGACACTACTTGTGAATTAATTAAATAATTAATTCACTCATCTTTCACTAGTGTATCTTTAGTTACAACTAGCACAACTGAGTTTAACTCACTTAACTAAGTTAAACTAAATAACAACTCCCATAACTACTCTTCCAACTCTGTTACAACTTGCCACAATCAGTTATAATGAAGTCCATCATGCATGAGTCACCAACCACCCTAGGAATTGCGTAATTCCTTTAGCCCACTGATGTGCCACATCTGTTCACTGAAATAAAGTGCTCCAAGAGAATAAGTTACTATTTATTTTCTGATTATTATTAAGCGTTAATAATAATTGACATGCATTCTATTTTTAGATTAACGATCTATAAACAGACTTCGCTCATCTTCTAAAAATTGAAATTCATCCAAATATAAAATTTTATCAACCATCTAGAATCAACATCCTGCCAATTTTAGAATATGCTCACCATTCTAAAAATAGACATACACCTAAAAATAGCCTACGGGCCCCACCTAGTGAAGGTGCTTAATTTTCACTAGGATCATCATATAGTTGAATCTCAACACTCCCTCTCAACAATAAATGGATTATCCTTCACCCCGATCCTGTCTCTATGGTATTCTAATTTTCTCCTGGTGAGCGCCTTCGTCAGAATATCTGCATCCTAATCTTCCATATGAATGTACTGAAGCAACATGATCTTCCATTTCACACAATCTTTGATATGATGATACCAAATATCTATATGCTTAGATCTATCATGAAACACATGATTGATCGAGATTTTAATGCAACTCTGATTATCATAATGAATCACTGTAGGATCTAAATGAGAACCGAACAAACCAACCAGGATCTACCTCATCTAGATAGCTTCATATGCAGCTTGACTTGCTGCCATGTATTCCGCTTCCACTGAACTGAGTCCCACAGATATCTGTTTCCTGTTGTACCAAGAAACAACTGTAGATCTGATACTAAAATCCCCTCCTGATGTGCTCTTTCTATCCGTTGGGCTGCCTGCCCAATCTGCATCCGTGAAGCCATGCAACTTCACCTCATTCGTCTGTCTGTACCATAAGCCATACTTAGATGTGCCCCTAATATATCTTAGGACATGCTTGCCCACCTTCCAAAAGAGCTTGGTAGGCTTAACCATCACTTGACTAAGTTGGTTCACCGCATAGCATATGTCTGGTCTTGTATTAACTAAATACATGGGCGAACCCACCAACTGTCGATAGACAGTAGCATCCACTACCTCTGCTAATGTAGCATCCTCTTTCCTCCAATTTCCTGGAAAAGGAGTGTCCATGGGTTGCAGTCCTCCATGTGAAACTTACCAAGTATCTCGCTTGCATACTTTCCTTGAGACACAAACAGTTCACCTTCTCGCTGCCACATTTCCAATCCAAGGAAATAATGAAGGAGACCCATATCCTTCATCTCAAACTCCTTTGCAAGGTCCTCCTTGCATGAGTGTATCAGATTTTCATCACCAGTTAGTATTAAATCATCAGCATAAAGAAAAATGATTAAAATCTTACCCTCCACCACAATCTGGTATAGGTTTTCTTCCGCCTCACTCTTGGTGAAGCCAAGTCCAGTGAAATAGCTATCGATACGAGTGTACCAAGCATGGGGTGCTTGATTTAGCCCATATAGCGCTCTTTTGAGTCTGCACACATGCGACTCGCTACTAAAGATCTCAAATCCTCCAGGCTGCTCAATGTACACTTCTTCCTCGATGATCCCATTAAGGAATGCAATCTTCACATCCATCTGGTGAATGTGCCAACCCATTTGCGCTGAGAGAGCAAGGATGGTCCTTAAGGAAGAATACCATGCGATGGGTGCAAAGGTTCTTCATAATCAATCCCCTAAATCTGTGAGAAGCCTCGGGCAACAAATCTTACCTTATACTTCTCGATGCTCCCATCAACAGCTTTCTTTACCTTGTAGATCCATCTTGAACCTACCACTGATTTACCAACTGGCCTTGGAACAATCTCCCAAGCATTGTTTCTGACAATGGAGTCATACTCCTCCACCATGGCATCTACCCATGTGGGCTCCTATACTGCTTCCTCAAAGGAAGATGGCTCTGTCACGATACACTTGCTCATAAGAGCCATGTATCTAGTATATCGGTCATGTGACAGTCTCTGTCTGCACTGTCAAGTAGGGACTCCGACATTCTGTGCCGCATCAAGCTTCAGCCTCTCAGCTTCTGTGGTATGCCTTTTGCCAGTTCTGATGTTTGGCTCTGTGTGAGTGGACTCCTCCACTCCATGATCCTCCTCCTGCAGCTGATCCACATCTTGAGGCTCATCTTTGGGAACAAGCAGTTCCTCCTCTGCATGTAAGTGTAGCTCCCTCTTAAGCGACAACTTCATGACTTTCTCCTCATTGAATTTTATATCCCGTTGCACCATAGTCATCCCACTTTTTTTAAAATACACACGATAATTATGGGGTGTTTCTGTGTACCCCACAAATATCCCAACTTCTGCAGTCGGCTCGAACTTCTTCCTGGCATTCTTGATCACATGAACATAAACAGATGAGCCAAAAATATTTAAATGAGAAACATCCGGCTTCTTACCAGTAAAAGCTTCTTCAGGTGTACTCATGCCAATTACTCTATGGGGACAACGGTTTTGCACATACCACAGTGTTGCATGCTTCTAAATTGGTAGGCCCTGGTCATGCAACATAGCTCTTGCAACACCCACGATCATTCTGTTCTTCCTCTCCATGATCCCATTCTGTTATGGGTTATGGGGAACTATGAGTTCTCTTCGAATACCTTGATTGCTACATAAGTCTTTGAATTCGTTCGAGATATATTCACCACCATTATTGCTCCGCAGAGCCTTCACTTGCTTCCCCGATTCCTTCTCCACCAATGATTTAAACTCACAGAACTTTGAGAATGTTTGATCCTTCTTCTGCATGAAGAAGATCCATCATCTACGAGAATAGTCATCAACAAAAATAACATAATGCCTATGTTTTGTTGTTGAAGCAACCCAGAATGGTCCACACACGTCTATGTGAATTCTCTCCAGGATCACCGAAGCACAGTTCTCCTTTTCATGAAAGGTGGTCTTCACAAACTTACCCATAGTACATCCCTTGCACTGATCTATCTGTGCAAGTGTACCCTTGGGAATTCCAGTAGAAATCTGCTGCAAAATCTTTAGGGTGCCATGGTGAAGATAGCCCAATATCCTGTGCCATAATTCACCCTCATCCCGGCTCACCACTTCTTCTTTTCTCACCATTGCAGCGCAACCATCTACCTCCAGCTTGTAAATATTCTTAACTCGAATCTCTATCCTCTTGGTTTGACCCGTTGTTTTTTGTCGCAGGAAGGCTTTTCCCTCGCTGAAAACAACATCATAACCTCTGTCCTCCAACATCACGACTGAGACCAAGTTCTTCTTCAGACCCAGAACATGCATAACATCTTTCAACATAAATGGTTTACCTGACCCCCTCTTAAAGGTAATGGTTCTAATGCTGGTCGCACTATATCTACCATCGTCACCCATCTCTATATGCATTTGGAGATCTTTCTCCTCCAAGTCGTTAAACAACTCCTTGTCTCCCGTCATGTGGAAGGAAGCACCACTATCAAGATACCACATCAATCCCATTGTGCTTTAAACCAAGCATGCGATCAAAGAGAAATCAAGTTCAAATTGTGAGGCAAGGGCCTCACCAGCTGCAGCTCTAGCAAACTTATTTTTCTTCTTTTTATGTGGGCAGTTAGTGGCGAGATGCCCATGTTTGTGACAGTGAAAACACTTCACCTTGGAAAAATCCAGCTTCTTGCCTTTAGCCTCGGATTTTGGATGGGATTTCTTCACCTTACCTTTCCTCGCTTTGCAAGCCAAAGCAAAATCCTCTTCATAATCATGTTTTGATGAAGAGCCATCCCTGGTACTCCGCCTTATCTCCTCCTGCACTAGATCCGACAAAATTCGCTCCCAATCCAGCAGTTTCTCCCGCCCATTGACAGAGTCTTGATAACTGCGCCAACTCTTCGAAAGTCCAAGGAGAGCCAAGCTCACCAAGTTGTCATCAGAAAATGTAATTCCCACACTCCCCATCTCATCCCTACATTGGACAAACTTCGTGAGATACTTTGGAATACTGTCGCCCTTCTCCATTTTGATTTTTCTGAGTTTATCTTTCAGCGCCAACTTCCTATGGTCGCTACTACTTTGGAAAATATTATTCAAAGCCCTCCACATTACAAATGGAGTGGCTTTCCCATGAAATATTGACACAATATGGTCTTTCACACGTTCCAACAGAATTCTTCTTGTCTTCACTACTTTCTTTTTCCAGGCATCAAGTAATGCAACATCCGTCGAAGTGGGCTTAGGAACATCGCTATCGATGAACTCCTTCAGACCATTATCTTCAAGCACCACCTTCATCCTGTCCTTCCAGGCTATGTAGTTAGAGCTACCCTCGAGTGCATACTCCAACCGCAACCCATTGAAAGCCATGTCAATGTTTACTGAACTGTCGCACCAAGAAATTCTTGCAGCAAATTCGAATTGTCCACCAACAAAAAACTCAGCACCGCTTCAATATTGCAATCTCCAGTGATTAACACTGCTCTGATAACATGTAGAAATTTATAAACATAATAATGTATCTCTGGATTCTCATGATCTAACAATTTAATCTTATGTTAAATACAAAATCCTTCCGCTTAATTCTTTGTGGAAATTAAATCACCAATTGCAAAACACAGATGAAGCAAAATCAATCGCACATAACAAGATGTTTTACCGGGAAAGCTTAAAGCTAAAAATCCCAACTATCATATATTATGTATATCAATGGAACATGTAACAATATCATACAAAGCTCAGCTCATAGAGCTCCTAGTACAATATACAATCGTCACACACTATCATGCAGAAATTTGCATATCTACGCACCAATTTCTTGCCTCCTGACAGCCTGCCTCCACTGTGCAATCCCTGCTGAAGAAGATCCCTGAATGAATTCGATCTTGCCTTGCTTGCACTACGCAATCCTCATCAGAATATCCAATGTCTATGTAGATGCATTGAATGCATCACTATAGTCACAACTGATAGTCCATCTCACACTTTCACCTATCTCTCCAGTGGGTCTCCACTGGATCTGACATGCAAGTAGTTAACTATTGTATTCGTTCAGTTGCAAGTAAGACACTACTCATGAATTAATTAAATAATTAATTCACTCATCGTTTTCTAGTGTATCTTTAGTTACAACTAGCACAACTGAGTTTAACTCAGTTATAACAACTCCCATAACTACTCTTCCAACTCTGTTACAACTTGCCACAATCAGTTATAACGAATTCCATCATGCATGACTCACCAACCACCCTAGGAATTGCTAATTCCTTCAGCCCACTGATGTGTCACATCTGTTCACTAAAATAAAGTGCTCCAAGAGAATAAGTTACTATTTATTGTATGATTATTATTAAGGGCTAATAATAATCGACATGCATTCTATTTTTAGATTAGAGATCTATAAATAGACTTCGCCCATATTCTAAAAATAGAAATTCATCCAAAGATAGAATTTTCTCAACCATCTAGAATCAACATCCTGCCAATTTTAGAATATGCTCACCATTCTAAAAATAGACATACACCTAAAAATATCCCGCGGGCCCCACCTAGTGAAGGCGCTTAATTTTCACTAGGATAATCATGTTGTTGAATCTCAACATAGTTGAAACTTATCCATCCAATATATTTATTTAACAACTTGAACACATATTTGCTATTTGACCTTCATCTATCCAGAATGCCAACCTAGTAAGCATGAACAGATATTTGTACGATTTCTCCACTGTCATCCTCAAGTATTTCATGGTAACATATCACATTATCACTTGTGCCATACAAATACTTGAATACACTTTTGAAAACAAACCAATTCTATTTTCTAGGTGTTGTCATGTATCTACTCAATGCTCCCATTTCATGAGCAATATCTAGTTGATTGCTGACCATTGCATACATCAAACTACATACAACACTTGCATATGGAACAAAAGCCATGCTATTTATTTATTCTTATGCCTATGGACACTGTTCAACAATTAGAATTATCCCTAAAGGAGTTGGTGCATTCATCAATTTACAATCTTGTATGTTAAAATGATTTAAATGTGTTTCAATGTACTTCCTTTGATTTATCTAGATTTTCGTAACTGTGTGGTCTCTCTTGATATCCATTCAAAAAATGAATTGTATCGAGATCCTTCATGTTAAATTTGAAGGATAGCTACCTCTTCATCTCTTTGATTATATCCACGTTGTTTCCAATCAACAACATGTCATCGACATATAAAAAACAACATGCCATCGACATATAACACTACATCTATGAAACACTCACCTTTCGACTTGAGATATACATAATAGTCGTATTGGCTTCTCACAAATACCTGGATGTATGTGTGGAACTTATGGTACCACACCTTGGGTGACTACTTTAGACCATAAAGGGACTTCTTAGCTCACAAACTAGATTTTCCTTTCCCTTTGCTACAAATCCTTAAGCATGCTTCATGTAGATTTCTTCTTCCAAATCACTGTGTAGAAATGATGTATTTACATCCATTTTCTCTATTTCCAAATCAAATGCTACATCTAGAGACATCAATACTCTAATGGAATTTAATTTTGCAACAAGGGAAAATATCTCACCAAAATCAGCTCCTTAAACTTGGGAATAACCTTTTACCACTAGTTGAGCCTTTTACTTCTCAATTTGACTTGTTGTGTTCAAATTTTTTTTGAACACCCACTTACGACCAAAAATATTCCTTCCATCAAGTAATTTGACTATATTCCATGTCTCACTCTTATGAAAGAATCCATTTCTTACTTAATGTATTTTGACTAGAGTTTATCCTTTTTTGAGTTATTGCCTCCTTGACTGACTTTGGTTAACCTTCATGACATACAATACAAAAGAAGATTGAAATTTAGGTGGGGTATACCTTAAATATGTTATTTCCTTACTTGGCTAGACCTCCTTAGAATTATATTTTGTCATTCCACCTCTTTATCTGACTCAGTCGACTCATCTAGATCACTCTCTTCCAACTTCAAGTCAACCACTAGATTTTGTTTTCCTTTATCTTTTTCTGGAGTGTTTACAATTTTGGAAGCACACCTAACTTCCTTGAAGATCACATATTGAATATAAATTTTCTACCTTTTCATTGAATCCCACAACTTATATCACTTCATTGCCACATCCTTGTAGCCAATGAAGATACACTTTACTGCCTAGTTATCTAGCTTTTTACCAAACCATACTTCATATAAATTTTTTTCAACTAATGCCAATGATGGATACCTATCCAACAGGTAATATGCAATGCTAATTTCCTTTTCCCAAAACTCTTGTGCTAATCCCACACTGCTGAGCATGCTTCTTTCCTTATCCCTCAATGTCTTAGTTCATACTTTATACAATTCCATTCTACCGATGATTACATTTGTATGACATACTATTCAATTATATTTGTATAAATTTTCAAACTCTTTGCCTTCTGCAAATATAATACAAGTATTTTACAAAATTACAATGGTGTGACATATGCCTAGTGCAAACCAACAACTCATCCACCTTGCTTACACTCATCCAACTCATCCACTCTCCAAGTGAACACGACCCATCATGGGCACCTGTTGGACTTAGTGCCAACTTAGTGCCCTGACATCTTCCCCCACTCTAAAAAGGTTGTCACCCTCGAAAAACTCCATCACCAAGACCAAATGTCGCAAAGTGCCACTAACTCCAATGTCAAACGTCCTTGCTGCATGAAATCCTTGTTGGGTTTGCGTTATATTCTTTCCATGACTAATCACGTGCGAGGGGGTCACGGGGGGAGTGATAGCCCCCCCTGTATGTTGCGCTAGGTGCAACGTTGGGGGGTCACAGGGGGGGTGGTAGCCCCCCCTGTGGGGGTTCGGGGCAACGCCCCAGAAATTTTTTTTGGTCCTTATTTTCGGTGGGCGAATCCACCCATGGTTTTGTGCATGGTTTTGCACATGGTTTTGGGGTACGATGGTTTTCGGCCCCTGGTATTTTGTAGATCCGGTCAAGGAAACTACGGTTATGTTCTAATACAGGATTAATGGATTGGGGTTTATGTATGCTTCGGCATTTATATATATGTGTTGTAACACTAAAAGGAATATAATGAAAATCAAGCTGGTCATCCCGATTTGGGATCCAGGGGAATATCTCTGTGTTTATCTGTTTTACGTTTTATGCTCTCGCTACTGTTTATTCTTTGTCTTTAAGATTCATTTGCAGATAATTTCTGTACAGGGTTAAAACCTACATTTGGTATCAGAGCAGTTTCGACTTCAAGGGAACGCCTTTGCTACTGAGGGATTTTTTTCTCGGGCCTGAGGTAGACCCTATTCAGTGGAAGATCTGCGGGATCAATTCTTGCAGTGAAAGAAGATGGCGAACAGTGGGAAGATAGAGATTGAGAAATTTAATGGTCAGAGTTTTGAGTTGTGGAAGCTCAATATGGAGGATCTATTGGTGGATAAATATTAGTGGATCGCGGTAGATCCAGGTATTAAACCAATGACAATGTTAGATGAAGACTGGAAGAAGCTGGATCGGAAGGCGCAGAGCACAATACGATTGTGTGTCTCAGATTCAGTATTGTTGAATGTATCTGGGGAAGCTACGGCGAAGACCTTGTGGGACAAGCTAGGGACTTTGTACCAATCTAAGTCTCTGGTGAATAAATTGTTCCTATGGAAAAAGTTGTATAACCTGAGGATGAAGGATGGAGACTCGATGACAGAGCATCTGAACGCCTTCAATACTGTGGTAAGTCAAATGTCATCTGTGGATATTAAAATCTCAGATGAAGATAAGTGCATCAGTTTGTTGTGTTCTCTACCAGATTCGTGGGACAGTCTTGTTATTGCTATAGGTAGCAATACAACTACCTTGAATTTTGATGACATTGTCTCAGCCTTGCTGTCAGAGGAAATGAGACGGAGAAATATGGAGGGTTAGAATGGATATGCCTTATCTGTATGAGAAAGGTCCCAAAACATAAACAAGAATAAGGTTTCAAGTGGGAGATCTAAATCTCCTGGAAATTTTGTAAAGGTTTGTTGGAAATGCGGAAAGGAAGGGCACTACAAAAATGACTGCAGATCTAAAGCTCCTGAGAAAGGAAAGGGATCTGATGATGCTCCTTCTGCAGAGGCAAAAACCACCTCAGATGAAGGTGGGGATGTGTATTTGGATTCTTCTTCAAATACACATTTAGATCATGAGTCATGGTTGATTGATTCAGGTGCATCCTTTCACTTCACTCCCCATAGGGAGTGGTTCTGCGAGTATGAGAAATATGATGGGGGTGGTTCTGCGAGTATGAGAAATATGATGGGGGTGATGTCCTCTTAGGTGATGATAGGAAGGCCAAAATCGTCGGACGTGGAAAATTCAAGCTGAAGTTGCAAGGTGGAAGGATTAGAACACTTCCTGGTGTTCTACACATTCCTGCACTGGCCAGAAATCTGATTTATGTAAGCAAGATGGATGATGCAGGTGTAAAAACAGTGTTCGAGAAAGATACCTGTAAGATGGTTCGGAGAGCACTGGTATTAATGCGGGGATTTCGGATTGGAACTCTGTAAAAACTTCAGGGAAGCACTGTTATTGCTGGGTGCAATAGTTCTATGGTTCCCGAAAGTGGAGCAGAAAGCCTAGCGGTCTCTGGAGAAAAGACCATGCTATGGCATCAAAGGCTTGGAAATATTGGAGAGAAGGGCCTTTAGATACTGCATGGAAATGGTATGGTAGAAGGTATGTCTGTGCTCTGCGGATTTCGATTCTGTGAACATTGTGTATATGGGAAGCGAGAATCGGGTGAGTTTTCCCTTATGGTGCTAAGATGGGGAACAAGATATTAGAGCTTGTGCATAGATGTGTTTGGACCTGTGTCGGTTCCATCACTGGGTAAGTCTGTGTACTATGCTTCCTTCATAGATGAATTCTCAAAGAATACATGGATATATTTCCTAAGGAAGAGATATGAAGTCTTTGATAGATTTAAAGAATTTAAGGCTCTCGTGGAAAACTAGAAAAAGAAGAAGATAAAGGAGTTGAGGATAGATAATGATGGGGAATTCTGCAAGAAGGAATTTGAAGATTTCTATAAGAAGTGTGGTATAGCACGGAATAAGACTACTCCATACACACCTCAGAAAAATGAAGTTGCAGAAATAATGAATAGAATGTTGATGGAAAAGGCAAGATAATGCTCAATGGTACCGAGTTAGGACAAGAATTCTGGGCAGATGCAGTGGAGACTGCATGTTACTTGGTTAATAGATCACTTTCATCAGCGTCGGAGGATAAGACTCCACATGAGGTATGGACTGGTAAGAAACCATCTCTTTCACATCTGAAGGTATTTGGATGTGATGCATATGTACATGTTCCAAAGGAAAAAAGGACCAAGTTGGATGATAAATCTGAAAGGTGCATCTTTATTGGGTATAAGGATGGTTTAAAGGGTTAGAAGCTTTGGAACCCAAAAACAAGGAAGTTTGTGTACGACCGAGATGTGGTGTTTAGAGAGGTGAAACTATACTACTAAAACGCAGAAGTCCTACCAAAGTAACCTGAGAAGATAGAGTTTGAGCTAAAGAAGGATGAATCAGACTCTACAAAAAAAGAAGAGGAAGAAGAGGAAGAGCCACAAACTCCAGCTGTGAGAAGATTAGTTCGGGAAAGAAGACAACTAGAAAGGTATAGTCCATCTGCTTTCTGCTCAAATTTTTCTTTAACTATAACTGATGATGATCCCAGAACCGTCAGGGAGGTAGTAGATTCAGAGGATGGAAAACTTCGGAAGGAGGCCATGGTTGATGAAATGGCATCCTTGCATAAAAATGAGGCATGGGATCTAGAGGAGTTGTCGGCTGGAAGGAAGCCCATCGAGAGAAAATGGGTGTTTAAGAAGAATATGAATGTAGAAGGTAAGATGGAGAAATTAAAATCTTGGTTGGTAGCAAAAGGTTATTCCTAGGTGTCGGGAATTGATTTTGGTGATATTTTTTCTCCTGTTGCCAAAGTTACTTCTATTAGATTACTTTTATCTGTTGCTGTTGCATTTGATTTTGAGGTAGAACAGATGGATGTGAAGATATCATTTCTTCACGGGGATCTGGAAGAGGAGATCTACATGAAACAACTTGAAGGCTTTATGGTGAAGGGGAAGAAAGAGCTGGTATGCAGGTTAAAGAAGTCTCTGTATGGGTTAAAACAATCACCAAGGATGTGGTATCAGAAATTTGATACCTATATACGGGGACTTGGCTTCACCAGAAGCAAGGAGGATCACTGTGTTTATTTTAAATTAATTGGTAACCATGTTATTTATTTGGTCTTGTATGTGAATGATATATTGTTGATTTGAAATGACAAAGAAATTATCCAAGATTTGAAGACCCAACTGTTCTCCAAATTCGACATGAAGGATCTTGGTGCTGCAAACTATATGTTGGGCATGGAAATTAAGAGAGATTGGGCAAAGAGGAAGCTCTGGTTAAACCAGAGGAATTATGTCGAGACTATATTGCATAGGTTCAATATGTAGGATAGTAAACTGGTGCATGTTCTGATTCCTGTAGGTACAAAGTTGTCTGCTGAACAGTGTCCCAAGACACAAGAGGAAGAGGAGGATATGTCCCGTGTTCCATATGCAAGTGCATTGGATAGCCTGATTATGCAATGGTCTGTACTAGACCAGACATTGCACATACAATGGGAGTATTGAGCAGGTTTATGTCAAACCCATGGAAGGAGAATTGGATAGTAGTAAAACAGGTTGTTAGATATTTGCGTGGCATTAGTGATTATGGCTTGTGCTACCAGGGAAGACCAGGATTGGAAAGAGTGTTGGAATTTCGTGGTTTTGTTGATGCAGACTGGGCTGGAGATATAGACCAAAGAAGATCTACAAGTGGGTATGCGTTTAGCCTATTTTGAGGTGCAATCAGTTGGATGATTAAAAGACAGTCTGTAGTGGCTCTTTCAACTATAGAGGTTGAATACATAGCAGCCAATCATGCAAGCAAGAAAGCAGTTTGGTTGCAGAGATTGTGTTCAAGTATGGGGTTGGTGCTGTTGAGAATGCAGCAAGATGATGGAGCTTAGTGAAATGAAGTCGCCTTCACTAAGTGGGCCCGCAGGAAAATTCTGGCGCAAAGTCTATTTTTAGACATACAGAGCATAATTTGGGAATTCTACTTGGAGATTCTTGGAGTATGCGACATGTCGGTAAAAATAGATGAGACCCTAATTTTTAGGACCCAGGCTATTTTTAGACTGATCTCCTAAAAATATGGAAGTCAAATATTATTTACCCTTAATAATATTTTGACTATAAACAGCAGTTTACTCTCTTGGCGCACTTCAGTTTGAGTCATGGAGGTGGCTCATGCAACTGACACAAGGAATCACGCGGTTCCTAGGGTTTGATGGCATCTTGCATGGTTGGCTTCAGTTAGACTTCAGTGGCAGGAGTTTTGGAGGAGTTAACGGGACAGATAGTGGAGTTGTGTTCTGTTTGTTTTAGTTGAACTAGTTGGGATTAGTTAACTAACTAATCAACTAGATATGAGAGGAGTAAATTAAATAATATTTAATTTACTAAATATTAACTCATTAGTCAACTCAAGAACACTTCAGTTCACTACAGTGCATGATCAGTTCAGTGGAGACCAGTGGAAGAGGTAGATGAAAGGGTGAGTAAAGCTATCAGTTGGTAGATTTGTTTTGCATGAGTTTTGCATTACACTTGGAGGAATTGTCCATGACAATTACGCAATAAAGGGAAGGGGATTTGAACCTTGAACCTATTCATATACAGGCCATGATTGCGCAATAGAGGCAAGGCAATTGGCGGGGAGTTTTGAACCTCAGACTTGTTCAAAACTGAGTCAGATTGTGAGTAACTTCATGAGAGAGTACTGAGTACTTGTGAGGAGTATTGTACTTGTTTGGTTACTTGATTTCTCCATTATAATATACACAATAGCTGCGGGGTTTTCAGCTATAGGCTTTCCCCATACATACCGAGTTAATGTGTGATTGAATTGATGTGAGATTGCTTCTGTTATTTCCGCATGTGACAATTAATTGTAGAAGAAGGTTATGTGTTATGTATGCAATTCGAAATTGATATATGACCAGGTTAATCTTCAGTGAATAAGTGATTTATTCAGCTATTTTCTACAGGTGCAGCAAGCTATAAGGATAGATTGTGATAGCCAAAGTGCAATTTTCTTGGCCAAGAACCCTACTTATCATTCAAAGACAAAGCACAATGATGTTCAATATCACTTTGTGAGAGATATGGTTGAGGCTAAAAGGGTGTTGCTGGTAAACGTGGACACTTTGAAGAATGTTGCAGATGCATTGAAAAAGTCTGTGAGCACTCAGAAGTTCTCTTGGTGTAGAGAAACAATGGGTGTTGCAGAGCTAGGCTAATGACTTAGCTCTCCTGTGGCCCCCTGCGGAAAGAAAACAAGAAGTGGGAGAATGTTGGGTTTTTGTTATATTCTTTCCACGACTAATCACATGCGAGGGGGTCACAGGGGGAGCGATAGCCCCCCTTGTACGTTGCGCTGGTTTTGTGCATGGGTTTGCACATGGTTTTGGGGTATGATGGTTTTCAGCCCCTGGTATTTTGTAGATCCAGTCAAGGGAACTACGGTTATTTTCTAATCCAAGATTAATGGATTGCGGTTTATGTATGATTTGACATGTATATATATGTGTTGTAACACTAAAAGGAATATAATGAAAAATCAAGCTGGTCATCCCGATTTGGGATCCAGGGGAATATCTCTGTGTTTATTTGTTTTATGTTTTATGCTCTCGCTACTATTTATTTTCTGTCTTTAAGATTCGTTTGCAGATCATTTCTGTACAGGGTTAAAACCTACACTCCTTGCCTCCATCACATGAACTTCCATTAAGGCTCATGACTCTGTGTGGGTAAGACTCCTCAATCTCACGGTCGGCAACCACTATTTGTTGCAAACCTCCACACTACCCTAACTCACAGAAGGATACTTCCTCCAACTCGGTCATATGATTCGGTCGCAACTTATATCATGCCAATCCACCAAATGCAGCCATCATGTGAACTGCTGCTATAGTACTCCAACTCAACTGTGCCATGCAAAATTTAAGAGGGGTGTGGTGTGGATTACCCCCCACATGTAGATGTATACAAATTTCTCTCCCTTTGATTATGAATATGGAAAGCCTCTCCTCCAAACCACATTTTGTTTTTAGACCGTCGTTACAACAAGTTAAATGGTGTGAGTCAATTCCCTCCTCAACATAGGTGGGATTTCATCCAGAGACTTGTTGTGTTGAGGGACTATTAAAGCGTAACTCTTTTTCTTTTCTGAAGTTTTTTCCTCAATTTGTTTTAGACCTAAACCAATTTTCTCCACAAAAAGTTGTGAGGTGTTGCGTTGTGCATAATTTGACTTTAAAGAGTGGAGTTGAGAGTTTAGGAGCATTGTTGGTGGCAATAGTGGACCTCTTCTTGTTGGTTGCATCGTTGGACCATTATTTTTCTTCTTGTTGTAGAAACTGAGCCTTCAGGCATCCACCTCCTCGCAACCCCTGGGCCTTTTCCAATTGCTTTACTGGTGGAACCCTTTGTGACTTATGGCTTTGTTCCTATTTCACTTGATAGCATAATTGTTGGTTTCAACTTAGATAGGTGGTATGTAGTTGTTGAATGTTGAATCTAATTGTGGCATGTTGAATATGGTTTGAACTCTAGTACTATTTTTCTTTTCTTTCCTCCCTTCTTGGCTCATTGCCTTCACTTTGTTCTTAAACCTCTCATCAATTCTCTCCTTTATTATTTGTAGGTTATGTTGTGCCTCAATTTCTTTTCCCCTGGTATTTTAGTACTTAACCTCTACTCCTGACATCATTTTATTGAGGGGGGGTAGGGAGGTGGTCGTGGGTTTCAGGGTAGAACCTGTGCCCAAGTAAAGGTATAGGAGATCACAAACATTTATCAATTTGTTTCCCCTCTAACATCCATCACCTATGATCTATCACCTTGAGTCCCTTTCTACTAATGATCAATGAGTTTCCTCTGGACATCCTTGAATACATTTTGCATTTGGACCTTAACCCTGGCCATACTAGGGGAAGACATAAATAGTATATTAATTCAATTACCCTTCACTAGTAGCTAAAAACCCTCCTTGTTAGAGTTTTGAAGGAGAATCAAGAGGAGAAGTACGACATATTTTCTACCCTTAATGATATCAAGCATGCTAAGAGGTTCCAACATTTGTGCTTAGAGAATCTAGATGCCTAGCTAGCTCATTTGGAGAGCCATATCCAATGCGATATTAAACCTAAAACTCCTCCAAGTTCCAGCGCCAACGATATTGCTCCAGTGATTTCCATGGCCTCCTAATTTTCTATTATGCACTTCAATGAATTTTTTTCTCTATAGTTCTAATTTGGTAGACTAGTTTACTTTCAACAATTTTTTTTGTATTGATGAGTTTATCTCCTCAAGATGCAGTCAATATATTCGGTTTTCATTGTGGCATATTGAGACTTCATTCTGTGAACTTAGAAAAAACATGGACAATTGGTAGATGTATTTTGATATTTTATAATATGAGGCAACACAAACTTAAATTCGCACACATATAACATTTCTACAGGTTAGTATGGATGTCATAATACCTGTAAATGAGTGTAAATATTTAAGAGTCAGCTAAAAAAAAAATGTAGACTCAATTAAATAGATAATAAATTGATTCAATTCAATTTGCTATATTATAATTTTGTTTTCATTAATAAATTTATAAACACCTTTATGCCTAGCAAAAATTGTAATATGCATATCAAACTAAAATAAATTAAAATAATAAAGCATATTCATAACCATAATATTTCAAAACATATAATTAATAAACACCTAAAATTTTAATTAACTAACGGATAATTAAAAATAAAAATACTTCTATATAGAAAAATGACATTTATATATGTCTAAATGAATTAATAATTTCTATTCATAAATATTATATTTCATAATTTTATATTTAAATTTAATTAATAAGCATATAAAAATTCCATATATCTCTCTCTTCAAAATTAAGTTTAAAAAAATATAAAACATGTCAAAGAAATATGCAACGCATATCTAATTATGTATATTATCAGAATTTTAATAAAATTAAAAATAAGGATGTGAAGTTTATATAAATATAAATAATATTATTAAGAACCATTATAAATTTATCTTGATTTTGGATCTACCAAATGTTTATAGAAATCCAATCTTGTGAAGTGGAAACCTCTCCTCAATTTTTACACTGAAAAAAAGCTTAGTATATCCAAAGTTAAATGAATATCTACTAGTATATTTATATCCTTTATAAAAATAAAACCTAAGCATATACAACTTTTATCTTAAAAGCGAAAGTAAATTGAAATTACAACAAACATATATATACATTTTTTTAAATTTTGTAATTATTATTATTACCAACCTAAAATTTAAATCCATTTTAACTCTAGATCTACCACCCACTAAGAGGGATCAAATCTCTTTTCACTCTAAAAGATGTTTGAATGTCAAGAGATTTGATCCCTCTCCATGCTTGGTTGATCTAGAGTTAAGATGGATCTAGGTTGGTTTGATTTCTCCTTTTAGATGGGCTATATTCCACATGAATACCATGGGCCAATACCACTAGTTCTCATAAGCCTAGATCTAAAAAACAACCGCTATCTTGACTGAGTCAACAAAAATTAGTAGAAATAATAAAATAACATCTAATTTTTATTAATTTAGTTTAAAGATATCTTTATTATTTTAGTTTAAATTATTTTTATTTTAGTATAGGGTTATTTTTCTTTTTTCTTTTTTTTATTGTGACCAAGTTAAAAAAATTACTAGAGATAGACATTACATTACAATATCTCTAGTATATTAGATTGGAGAGCGCTTCTTCCACAATAATATTCATATTAATTATATATAAAAATAATTAAATAATTAAATATTAAAAATATAAAATTATATGAAATAAAATAAAAATAAGTAACTTGTATTTTAAGAATAAAATTGATTGTAATTATGCTACCTATATACTTATTTTTGGAAGCAGACCATCTATGACATTTTATTATAAAAATTTAAAATTTGTATCTCATAATGAAATCAGAATGGAAAGGGATAATACCAAAAAAAATTTATTGTAAGTTAATTAACAAATTTAAAATTTTGAAAAAATTATAATAGAAATTTATTAATTTTAATTTTAATTAAAATTATTTTTATAAAATATAATATATTTGACAATAAAGTTGATTATTAAAGTATCTCTTATGTAAATATGATTAAATCAAAATCTATGAATTTAATATTTATATCAATAAAATATAAATAATAAATTTGAAAAGCATATTATTAAAATTATTATTAAAAATATATTCATTTAAATATAAGAATCAAATACTTATGCGTATGAAATATACAAATAAAACATAGAAAAAAATAAAAAAATTATTCTAAAGATGGAGATATATGGGAATATGTAACCTTTATTTTCAAAATGGAATTATGAAAAACTTTATAATAGGGTTAACAATATACTTTCTTGGGAAGAAAAATATCTTATATACCAGTTTGTTATACTTTAAAAATAAAATTAAATGTAATTGTGCTAGCTATATACTTATTTTTGGAAGCAAACCATCTATCACATTTTATTATAAAAATTTATAATTTGTATCTCATAATGAAATCAGAATGGAATGAGATAATACGTGAGATTTTTAAGGTGTGTTAATTAACGAATTTAAAATTTTGAAAAAATTATAATAGAAATTTATTAATTTTAATTTTAATTAAAATTATTTTTATAAAATATAATATATTTGATAATAAAGTTTATTATTAAAGTATCTTTTATGTCCATACGATTAAATCAAAATCTATAAATTTAATATTTATATCAATAAAAGATAAAAAATAAATAGATAAAGCATATCAATAAAATTATTATTAAAATTATATTCATCTAAATATAAGAATCAAATACTTATACATATGAAATATACAAATAAAACATAGAAAAATATAAAAAAATTATTCCAAAGATGGAGATATATGAGAATATGTAATCTTTATTTTCAAAATGGAATTATGAAAAACTTTATAATGGGGTTAAAAATATACTTTTTTGAGAAGAAAAATATCTTATATACCACTTTATTATACTTTAAGAATGGAATTATATATTAGAAAGAAATTAAGAATAGAATTATATATTAGAAATAAATTTTATAATGGGTTAATTATATATCTTGTTGAGGAAAAAAACCATCTTATCTATCTCACTTTGGCTTATGAAATTAACTTTTATTTCATTTATTAATTATTATATAAAAAATTTATAATTCTCAGTAATAACAAGCAAACCAATAAACTAATTAAATTTTTTAGAACTTTTACTATTATATATTCTAATGCCCAAAAAGAAAAAGAAAAAGAAAATTCTTTCATCTGTCCCACCTTCCTATAAAAATAGAAGCTCAATGTAAATTCAGTAGAGAATATCATTTTCTTGTGACACTGGGTTGATCAAATTTAATACTATCGATGGATCCATCCAATTCTTCCATCAAGCAATTTATGAAATATATTGACAATGCCCGTGATGTGGGCTCCATAATGCTGCAATGCGTCCCTTTAATGTATAAAACTATATTGTTGGGTGTAATGTTCATAGAGTTTGTTGCACTACAAAAAATGATGCTTCCTACAAGTTGACCTATCATGTCGACTACGATGGTTGAGTGAATTCCATGTTAGCCTCCATTACTCATGTATATGGAGCTAGCCATGTGTGGACTTTCAAGAAGACTCTAGAAGGTCCAAAATTGTATTTCTAGGTGAGCGTTGAGGTAGTCAAATCTTAACCCTAGTTGGCCATCAGGCTATCTCAAACACTGAGCCACTTGGAATAGTAGGGATTATGTTATACCCTCTTGCATTTTTTGCTCCACAGTGGAGAAAAGCAAGTGGGGGTGTGAAGTTAGAAAACATAATAGAGGGGTTGAAAGCTATATAGTAGCCTTACAGGCAACAAGTCTCAAGCAACTCCATAGACAATACCTATTCTTTTGTACTTGCATGCTTCCTTACCTAAGAAAAGAGAGAAAAACATCCTCACCTTCTAGATGGGTTTTCTCCTGTGAGGGTTTCCCAGGGAAAATCTTGTGTCTATTTTGGGTGGTGTGTGTATTTCTTTCTACTTTCTATTTCTTGCATTTAAACTATTTTTTTTAATTAAGTAGAGAGTTAGTTATCGAAAGAATATGAAATATAAAAGAAAAGTTAACCTACATAGCATAACTTTTAGTATTTTTGACGAACTAATCCAATGGCACATACATGGTAATTTACAACTCAATAGGAACCATCCTCTCACATTAAATTTGTCTATATCTCATGGTAATTGGGGATAGTTTTTGGAAGAATGTGGTCCCATGGTCTTATAACTCATACAACATGTTATTGTAGATATAGAAGTACCTTGACAAATTGCATGGGGGGGATTCTAAGAAAAAAAAATGGATGGAGTTTCGTGGTGAGTGCAACTTTGATATTAAACATACTAGACGAAAGGATAAAAAGGTTAGTAATGCACATAATAGAAAAGTACATACAATGATCCAGATTTATGTAGGAACACAATAAAATACAGAAATACACATAAACGCAAATATGCAACAGAAATAAAACTTCATTTCATTAATATCAAATAACTTAAATATGCTTACAGACATAGTGTAAATAAACAAGCTAGGGCGCTGGTAGCTTATCTCTGAGAAGAGATGTGGCAACTACAAGCCTTTGAACTGTGTTACAATGAGGCTCAAGGGAATTTTTTATTATTGAACAATAAGAGAAAACCATAAACAACCAAAACCTTGACCCGAGGAGATGTAACACTAAGAGTTTATGGGACCCGTTGGGGTTAGTTGGGTTGCCAACTTCTGGGGTCGTAACTTGGTCATATTATATATGTTTGGCACATATTATACCTTATTGGAAATATCTCTCTGAGGAATACATGTTTTGTCGCAGTCCCCTGCCTCTGGCTACTGGACTGCATCAGACCTCAAAAAAACATCGTTTAGAGGGTCAAAACTGCTCCAGAAGTTCACGATTGAAAAACTGCTAAAAATAGTAAATGCTACTATAAAAAAGGAAACTGATGAAACCGATTGGAGGTCTAGGTTGAATAGGTGGGTGGTCACCGATATCCACTTGGATCATTCCTCATCCCTTAGGAAGCAATGGTCCCCATTGCATGCAAAGCCTCCATGAGGTGAGGAAATTTTTGCTGAACCACTTGCCCTGGTGAAGGTGTTGGCCTGATTTGAAAACTCGATATAGTTGGATCCTCTGATGGCGGGTATTCTTGATCTGTGTGTCCATGATCCAATGAGTCATGGTTTGTTCCATGCAGTCTAGGTTTAACTCTGTTGATGTGAGTTATTCTGCCATGTCGGATGTTTCCAGTAGAGGTGGAAAGTAGGGTAGAAGGGTAGAAATTATACAAACATATGTATATCAATGGATTCAATCTGATCTAACAATGTACTAAAGCTAGATACTAAATCGCTTCTACAAATCAATTGCGGAAATTAAACACAATCGCCAATCACATGAAGCAAAGAAGGAATCAAATCAAACCACAACACATATAATTTCCTGGGGAAAGCTTGTTGCTCAAAACCCCTCTATCTTCTATTGTATATTAACCATGGAATCTTGAAACAATTACACTGCACTCTTCTCACAAGAGTCTCTGCAATATCACAACTGTCTCACACTGTCCTGGACAAAAACTGACCAACACTTAGCCAATTTTCAGCCTCTAAACAACCTGCCTTGCTTGCGCAATTCTTGATGAATG
Source organism: Pinus albicaulis (assembly GCA_034641835.2). Classification (NCBI taxonomy): domain Eukaryota; kingdom Viridiplantae; phylum Streptophyta; class Pinopsida; order Pinales; family Pinaceae; genus Pinus; species Pinus albicaulis. Next base: position 215,739,799 of record CM076578.1, on the reverse strand, counting down.
CAATCTCTATTCTTTATGAATTTTGGCCTTCCTAAACTGCGCGAGGATCACGGGCACTCCAATGGATGTCTGGTTTCATGCAAGCAACCTACTAATCACACAACTGACAGTTAACCTCCCTTTCACCTTTGTCTCAACTTGGTCTCCACTGGAACTGACATGCATGCAGCTAATAATAGTAAATCGTCAGTTGCATGGTAGATAAATGATTGTGAATTAAATAATATTTATTCACTTGATCTCTCACTAGTGCAATAAACAATTACAACTAGTTCAACTGACTTTAACTCACCTAACTAAGTTAAATGATTACTCATGCATTAAACTAATGCACCAACTGCAACTCGAACTCCATATCTAATAGAATTACTCTGCATGCCTCACCAACTACCCTCAACTCGAAATACATGAGCTAATTGAGTTTATCACACTCAGTTAACTTTTACAAGTGATCATGAGATAAGAATACATTTTATTGTCCATTTTAATTAAGGGAAAATTAAAATAGACATTGTACCAAATTTAGCACACACTAGTGTAGGTGCTGCTAAGACCTACTGGTCCCACACTAGTGTAAGTGCTACAATTTCTGGTTGGACTTCAACACTCCCTCTCAAAAAGAAAGGGATTATCTGCCACCCCGATCCTCCCTTTATGGTATTCAAATTTTCTCCTGGTGAGCGCCTTCGTCAGAATATCTGCATCTCGATATTCTGTGGGAATGTACTGAAGTAACATTATGCGCCTCTGAACACAATCTATGAGATGGTGGTATCGGATGTCTATGTTCTTGGAACTATCATGAAACACAGGATTAACAGAGAGTTTAATGCAACTATGGTTGTCACAATGTATCACTGTCAGATCCATCTGAGAACCAAACAAACCAACCAGGATCTTTCTCATCCATATGGCCTCACATGCAGCTTGACTTGTTTCCATGTACTCTGCCTCAGCTAAACTGAGTGCCACAGATCGTTGCTTCCTGTTGTACCAAGAAATTGTTGTCGATCCTATGTTGAAGATCCCTCCTGATGTTCTCTTTCTGTTTGATGGAATTCCTGCCCAATCTGCATCCGTGAAGCCTTGAAGCTTCACTCCCTTTGTCTGTTTGTACCATAATCCATACTCTGTAGTGCCCCTGAGATATCTTAAGACATGCTTTCCCGCCTTCCAAAATATCTTGGTCGGCTTAACCATAGCTTGACTCAGCTGCTTAACTGCGTAGCAAATGTCTGGTCTGGTGGTCAATAAGTACATCAGTGAACCTACTAGCTTCCTATAGACAATAACATCCACTACTTCTCCTAAAGTAGCATCCTCTTTCCTCCAATTTCCTGGAAGAGGAGTGTCCATGGGTTTACATCTCTCCATGTGAAACTTACCTAGTATCTCTTTAGCATACTTTCCTTGAGAAACAAAAAGTTCACCATCCCACTGCCATATTTCCAAACCAAGGAAATAGTGAAGGAGTCCCATGTCCTTCATTATGAACTCCCTTGCAAGATCCTCCTTGCATGAGTGTATCAGTTGCTCATCACCTGTCAAAATTAGATCATCAACATAAAGTACGATAATCAAGAGCTTACCATCAACCACAATCTGGTACAGGTTTGCATCAACTTCACTTTTAGTGAAGCCCAGCCCGGTGAAATAGCTGTCAATCTGAGTGTACCAAGTGTTATCACTCCTCCAGATTCCTAAGGCTGAAGAAGGAATCCCAACAGAGGTAACCATAGACCAAGCTTTTGGCTTGATAGATAGCCCTATCAAGTCAGAGAGGGATCTCTCCAAAAGGTCACAACTAAGAGGGCTAGAGGAATTAGAGTTTTTATTCTAGATATTGAGTGCAAGGTTTGTTTTGATTTGATTTGGTTTGGTTATCATTGGATGAAGAAATTAGGTCAAGGAAACCTAGGTCAAGGGAAATGAGATAGGGTTGTAGGGATAAATGGGGCAAGGTAGGCATAAGACTTATCACTTATAGATGATTGTGATGGAATGGTTTTGAGACTAAAGAGAAAGATAGGAAGACCATGGGAGATATATTCTTCCTAGATAGAGGAAAATGGACAAACTATGATCAATTCCCCAAAACAGAGCATGAGCAAGCATGTGTTCTGATTATCAAACTTAAAAGAGATCATACCATAGAGATGAAGTGAACATGAATATAATACATTATAACATATGATACTAAAGGAAAAAAAATGATAAAAAACATACCACAAGTTTCCAAAAAAGTAGTTGCAACTCCTCTTTATTAGCTGGCCAAATAGAGTACAATAGTTTCCTTGATCAAAGAAAACATACAAACTGAAACCAACCCTTTGCTAAGAATGAATAAAAGGACTAAATAGACATCAAAACCACATTCACTCATCCTCAAGGGTCAAATCCATGAGGTGAGGAAGAGATCCACAAGATACTGAACTTAAAGCTGGAGTATAAGATGGTCCAAGTGACTCATTCCTAATTACATTCAACTAATTCATTATGACTCAATGATGACTTTTATCCAATGAATCTACCCCTAGATAACTCATCCTTGACGTAATTACATTTACTATGGTGAATTACATAAGTAGAAATATGATTTCTTGAAAAAAAGTCGAAATTTCAGAGAAACTTGGAAAAAATCAGCAAATTGGTCATTTGCGCCCTCCACTGTGCATTTGCGCTCTAGCAGTGTCATTTGCGCCATCCATGTTCAGGGCCACTTTTGGATGACCTAAAGGTGTCCAAACTAGGCCCAAGATGGCTTGTTGGAAGGCCCTTCTTTTCCTCTTTCAGAATATGCCTCAAGTTTTGAAAATGGAGGTCATTTTCCCCCTCAAAAATTCATTCTCCCAAGACTAGTATTTGCACAATGCCTAGGTCAAAAAAGGGGCAGAAAGGTGATTTTTTGATGGTTTTTTGAGATTTTCACCTATCAAAAGTGAAAACCAAGGTTGGAAACATGGTTTTCTGAGATGAATTGGTCATTAGGAATCCAATGGTGCCTTTCTTTCCCTCGAAAAGTGCCCCAATTATTTGTGTAGCGCCGTAAATGCCCAATTTTCTGCTAAATGTATGTCTCAAAAAACACATAAATTTCCAAATTTTTCCAAAAAGTTAGGAAATGCCTCAAAATTGTCGGAATGTTTGATGATGATGTATCTAGGCTTGCAGGGAATCCTCAGCAAGAATTTCCAATTTCTTCTTCTCCTCCATGTCAAATCTTCAATTTTTGCATTAACACTTTTGAGTTTGGCCAATGCAATTTTCTCCTTTAGTGCATAATGTTTGACCTTCCTCCTCAATAGGTCATTATCCTTATTTTCCTTTTCTATCAGCTTCTCCAAATGTTGATTGGCTCTATCAAGCCATGGCTTCTTGTTCTCATTTATCACAATAGCAAGCTGCTCATTTAGGGTTAGCTGATCAACAAGCTCAACTTCCCTTTACCTCTCTAGAGCTATAGCTCTTTTCAGCCCTCTAGTTCTAGGTCTCTGTCTTGGTACTTGTTCCTCATGTTCATCATCAAGTAAGCCATACTTCTTCAATGTTTCATCTAGCATGGCTTTGGCTTTTTCTGCCTCCCTTTGAGCAGTGAAATACTTGACCTCATCAATGACCTTCTTAGTCTTCAATTTCTCATTTTCTTGCTCAAGGAAGTTTATGACATATATGGCCCTGTCAAGATTAGTTTGAAGTTACTTAATCTTGGTATCATTACTAGCTGCATGAGTGATTTTGTCATCTTCATCCTCATCTAGGTCAACAAGATGAAATTCTTGTTTTGTTTCATGAGTGTCCTCCTCATCATGAATGACTGGCTCAATGGCCTTCTCTTTACCTTTGTCCACCTGATGTGTTGTTGTAGAAGGCATGGCTCCTTCCACTCCATGTGGAGAAAACACATGCATGCAACCTCTTTGGTATGTTTTTGGCAATGGCTCAACCTCAACCATACTAGCCCACTTAGGCTCAATGCCCTCAATCCTGCTAGGTGACCCAAAATCATGATGAGACAGAGATGAAGGAGGTGAAGGGGATTGATCTAATGATGATGAATGTGCCCTGGGATGAGATGGAGGGATGGAAGTGGATGGCTAGGATGATGAAGGGACATTTTGTACATTCTGAGTGGATGGCTCTTTGAAAATATCATTAGCTATGAAGGTGCTCCATGCAATATTTAGTTGATTGAGATGGTGGAGGACTATGATTTTTATGAGGGAATGATGAAATAGACTTCTCATTTTTTGTTCATATTCCTTCTTCTGGGAAATGTATGCCATCTTCTCTATACTCTGAAAAATATAATAAGGTATGTTGAGCATCCTTACCCTAGTGAAATGCATTAAGAGCCGGATGTGATAGGAATATATCCTTGAAAATTTGATTTCATATGAAAAGTATTTCATGATTATCTTCATCATTGGGGCATATCTGTCTAGGAGGTGAGAAAAAGGAAAGGACCTCTTTGTTTGATTTTGGTGTCTTGGTTTTAGGAAGAATTCAAAGTCCTGTTTCTTCAACTTACCTTTCTTGAACCACTTCTCTCCAACATTTGGGATCCCAGTAGCATCTGAAATAATAGCAGTGGGTGAAAGTGACACTAGCTAATGGAACTTGGTTGTCATGGAGTCCAGATATGAAAAGTATAGTCAACATGGGATGGTGTTGGACCCTCTAAATTTTCTCACAAAAATCATAACAACCCACATGTTTGAAACATGTCACAGTCAATGGAGAAGCTAAGAGTTCCCTGGTGTTGGTAGGTTCAGTTATGAGCACTCTTCCTCTTTTATGTGGCCTCCTCACCTTTGTTTCCTCTCCTTCACTGAATGATGTGTTTTATTCCTCTGTTGCCATGGTGTTTTTGTCCAAACACCAGGGATTAAGAAAGGGAAATGGGAAAGGGAAAATGAGGGAGATGTTTGATAGGGATATGTGAAGTAGGGAGGGGATAGGGATTAATGATATGCTAGATTTAGGATAAGGATTTAGGAAATGGGAGCCTAGGTAGATGTAACACCTAGGGCTTAGGGTTTTGGGAGAAAATTATAAGAAAAGGGAATTTTTCAAATGAGGGGTTTGGGAATGGGGTTTTATAAGTGTGGGAAGGATGCAAAGGGCAAGGGAGTGAATTTTGAGAGTTTTCACAAGTGTAATGGGATACTAGATTTTCTTCAATTTAAACACCAAAATACAACCTCAATTTACAAGACTTCAACACATAAGCTTATGAAAATGGTTTTTCATGGCATGAGCATCTTACTGGTTTGCTAGAGGTCAATGACTGAGTTGGTGGAGCTATGAAGACAATTTCTCACCACTTGGACACTTTCTAAAGCTTGCTTCTCATTTGTGCCATGGACAGAGCATTTGCGCCCTTGCCTACACATTTGCGCCCTTGACTACACATTTGCACCCTCTGCTGAGTATTTGTGCCCTGAAATGGGTATTTGTGCCCTCGTTTCAACGTTTGCACCTTGCTTTCAACATTTGCGCCTTGCCTTTTTCTCTTTTGCCAATTTCGCTTAGAAATTCGAAAATTTGGTCTCTTAGAGTGCTTGCTTGATGTTTGGAGGAGGAAAATGAAATTGAATTGATGTCAATGAGTTATAAATAGCTAAGTGAAATTGAATTTGAATTAAAAAACCCACTATTCTAATGTCTCATTTCACCTTTTTGAAAACTTTTGATAATTACCCTTTCACTTGATTTTTATTCTTTGCAGGATGATGTTGCTGGTGTTTGACACTTTTCTATTTCAGTTTGGCATGTATGATTTGAGTTAGCAGCTAAGGACATAACTTATATATATAGGAAGCATAAAATTACATTAAAAAATGAAATAATTCAAAAACTCTGTTTTTGAATAAAATTATATATTAGTATGAAAATCATACTTTAAAACTAAAATTACAACTTTAAAAAGGATATTTACATGTTGATAATCCTCTCCAGATAATAATGAAATGTTTATTGAGTCACTCTCACACCTTTTTCTGACCTTATTGAGATGAAATGGTTCATTTTGGACCTTGACCAATGAAACCTAATGACCTAATGAGACCTTGAATGACCTGACTCGTTGACTTTGACTAACATAAGACATAGTGAAATGAGATTTTCAAAAGTGTTTTTATGCTCAGTAAGACATGAAGGTGGGTCAGAAAATGTGAAAATTTGAGGGAGAATGAGGTTTTATTACTAGGGCTACCATCAGTGAATGAATTTTTTGCATGAGCTAAATGGAATGACAAAAAAATTCTGAGTGGGACCCCCAAAATGAATATAAAAAGAGTAATTTTGATCACTGATGGAATCATGCATATTCTGACACTAACACCAAGAACGAGGTGCTTGCTTCAACCCATACAGTGCTCTCTTGATTTGACACACATGCGACTCACTGTCAAATATCTCGAAACCTTCTGGCTTCTCTATGTACACCTCATCGTCAATAGATCCATTTAGAAACACAGTTTCCACATCCATCTGATGAATGCGCCACCCCATCTATGGTGAGAGTGCAAGGATAGATCTAATGGAAGAGTACCTCGCGATTAGTGCAAAAGTCTCATCATCGTCGATCCCCTCAACTTGTGACAATCCCCATGCCACAAATCTGGCCTTGTACTTCTCCACACTCCCATCAATAGCTTGTTTTAACTTGTAGATCCATCTAGATCCAACCAATGATTTGCCGATTGGTCTTGGGACAATCTCCCATGCACTGTTCTTGACGATGGAGTCATACTCCTCTACCATTGCATCAACCCAAATTGGTTGTTGCACTGCTTCCTGAAAGGAATATGGTTTTGTCACAATACACTTGCTCATAAGATCCATGTATCCAGTAAACCCATTTTAGACTATCTCAGTTTGCGCAGTGAAGTAGGGGCTCCTACATTCTCTGTTGCATCAAGACTCAATCTATTAGCTTCCGTGGTGCGCCTTCTACCATTTCTGGTGGATGGTTCTGCATGAATGTTTTCTGCCACTCCATGATCCTCTGCATGTAGCTGCTCCACATTTTGAGGTTCATTCTTTGGAACCAAGAGTTCCTCCTCTACATGCAAATCCAGGTCCCTCTCAAGGGATAATCGCATGGATTTCTCCTCATCAAATGTTACATCCCTTCACACAACAATCATTCTGTTGTTTGGCAAATACACCTGATAGTTTTGGGGAGTTTCAGTGTACCCCACAAATATCCCAATATCAACTGTTGATTCTAGCTTCTTCCTCACATCTTTGGTCACATTCACATAAAAAGATGAGAAAAAAATCTTAAAATGTGAAACATCAAGTTTCTCACTAGTAAAAGCCTCTTCTGGTGTACTCATGCCAAGTATCCGATGAGGACAACGGTTTTGCACAAATACCGTTGTGTTGCATGCCTCCGCCCACAGATGCAATGGTAGGCCCTGATCATGCAACATCGCTCGTGCAGCATCCAAAATTGTTCTGTTCTTTCTTTATGCCACCCCATTTGCTGTGGGTTATGAGACGCAATCAGTTTTCTCCGAATTCCTTCTTTGCTGCAGAAGTTCTTGAATTCATTGGAGATGTACTCACCACCATTGTCGCTCCTAAGAGCCTTCACATGCCTCCCCGTGTCTTTCTCCACCGGTGCTTTGAACTAAAGAAACTTTGAGAACATCTGATCTTTTTTTTACATGATGTAGATCCAACAATTTCGAGAAAATTCATCAACAAATATCACATAGTACTTATGCTTTGCTGTCGAAACAGTAGAGAATGGTCCACGCGTCTAAGTGAAATCTCTCAAGGATTTCCGAAGCTTAGTTCTCCTTCTCATGAAAAGTGGCCTTTGCATACTTTCCCATAGTACATCCCTTGCATGTGTCTGACTGAGCAAGTGTACCCTTGGGAAGACCCGTAGAAATCTGCTGTATGACCTTCAAGGCTTCATGGTGAAGATGGCCCAATCTCCTGTGCCATAACTCACCCTCATCCTGGCTCACCACTTTGTCTGCCTTACCCATCAATGATACGCAACCATTTACATCAAGTTTATAGAGATTCTTAACTCAAATCCCAATCTTCTTGGTTTGTCTTGTTTTTTTGTGTCACAAGAAATATTTTCCTTCACTGAAAACAACATCATAGCCTCTATCCTCCAACATTGCAACTGAGACTAAATTTTTCTTCAAGCCAGTACATGCATTACATCTTTTAATTGAAAGGGTTTACATGACTGTCTCTGGAGGGTAATGGTACCAATCCCGATAGCACCGTATCGCTCGTCATCACCCATTTCGATATGCATCTGGAGGCCCTTTTCCTCCAATCTACTGAAAATTTCTTTGCCTCCCATCATGTGAAAGGATGCACCACAACGATCCCAATGCACTTGACATCATGCATGCAATGAGCGAGAATTCAAGCTCAAATTGTGAGGCCAAAGCCTCACCAGCTGCAAATCCTGAAGCCTTCTTGTTCTTCTTTTTTTGTGGACAATTAGTGGCATAATGTCCATGCTTGTGACAGTGAAAACACTTCACTCTGGACATGTCGCGCTTCTTGCCATCTTTACCGGACTCAAATTTGGAATGGGATTTCTTTCCTTTCCCCTTCTTCGCCTTGGCAGCCAAAGCACAATCTTCTTCATCTTCATTCTTAGATGAAGATCCATCTCTGGTATTCCGCCTGAATTCTTCTTGCACCAAATCCGACCAAAGTCGTTCCCAATCTGGCAACTTTTCCCTTCCATTGACAGAGTTCTGATAACTATGCCAACTCTTAGGAAGTCCTTATGCATATATGCTTAACTACCTTTCAATTTTTTTTTGTTTTTTTAATCCATCTTCATCAACATGTCCAGATACATCACCACGATCGAGGAAGGGAATTGAACCTGTGATGAGTGCTATAACAACCCGCCTCACAGTTTAATCAAGACCCCATGGATGAAATAGAAAATGAATGTTAGAATTCAAAAAATAGTTTGAATGATAAAATTCAAAGGTCAAAGAAAACAATTGAGATAAATAATGAATATTTTAAATTTAGAAATGGTAATTAATGAATTAAAAATAATTTTTTTATTATGAATTAGCAATTGAGGTTAATGAATAATTAATAAGAAGTTAGAAAAATATTAAATAACTATTAAAATTATTGTGTAATTAATAAGAAAAAATTAACGAAAAGAAACCATTTAATGAATAAATTTAATGAGTAATTAATAAGAAAATAGAAAAACTAATGAATAAATACCATATAATAGATGGTCAAAAATTATTAAAATATTATATATTGAGAAATAAATATGAAAAAGAAAAGAGAAGGTGGAGGGCTTGGGGCTAGTGTGTGGTAGATTAATAAAGAATAAATGATGATTAATACAAAAATAACAATGAATAAGGGAGAGGGGAAATTTAAATTCAATAGGGTAAGATAAATTTAAAAAAAATTAAGAACCTAATAGGAAAAGGGTAAATTAATGATCAAAATTATGAATGAGAGTTTTCCAAAAAGCACAACAATACTATGATTATGTATTGTGGATGCCTACACTCTCTTAAGCATAAAATTTTTTATTTAAGTATAAATTTAAGTTGAAAATACTTAATTTATATGTTAAAGATGAAATTTATGCTAGAAGGAAGTTTTATAACAAAGTTAAGTATATATTTCGAAGAAAAATATATTATTTTATCTATTTAATTTTTTATGGAATTGAGATTTTTTTTAAAATGCTATTAGATACTCAATTTTATTCTAAATGCTATTAGATATTAAAGAAAAACATTATTATATATTATTTTTAATTTTTAATTTTAAGATTAATATAAAATTAGATAAAAAAATTATAATAAAAAATTATTGTTAAATTATAATTTATATAGAGAAATAGTTAAATATAAAGTTTTTGAGAAAATATAGTTTTTAATTTCATATATGAAATTAAATTAGAAATATGTAAAAAAAAATTTTAAATGAAATTATATGTTAGAAGAAAACTTTATGATGGGGCTCACAATATATTTGGTTGCTGAAGCAAATCATCTTATCTAGACTACCTTAGTACAAGAATTTAGCACTTTTATGTTAAAATGAAATTAGATGTCAAGGAAGCAACCACTTTAGTATAAGAATTTAGCACTTTTATGTCAAAATGAAATTAGATATTTTACAGTGAGCCAATTACAGGATTTAAAACTTTGATATAAGAAAATTTTATAGTGGCCATCAGCAAGCATATCATTTGTCACACTTTTCTATAAAAAATTAAGGCACACTATAGATCGAGCAGAGGAAGATAAATTTTTGTTTATGATTAGTTGATCAAATTTGCTCTTGAAGTTTGAGAGCACAAGCTCGATCCAGTGAACTAATAGGAGCTTCTGTAAGCTCGATCCAGTGAACTAATAGGAGCTTCTGTAAACTGAAATGGGTGTGTTCAAAGATGGGCTGGGAAGCATATATATGATGATCCCGTTGTTAGTTGTACAGTTAGTTGTTTCGTTAGTGTGGCTATCTGCTATTGCTGTAGCACAGCTCGAATTAAGTGACACTGTGACAGGGTCAGTTAATTTAAATGATGTGGGGCTTGCCTGCTTTGGCAATCTAGCACTCTTTATTACAAGCTTGTTAAGAGGAAGACTTTATCTGGAAATGGGTACAAGGGATCTCATGGCCACCCTCACAGGTCCCAAAATCAAAGACATAAATAAGTTTGGACTTACCTCCACACAAGATTTTAATCAAGCCTCTGTTGTAATATTGTCAATGGATACATCCAATTCCTCCATCCATCAATTCATGAAATATATCTGCAATGCCCATGATGTGGCCTCCATACTGCTCCAATGTGCTCCTTTAAAAGATGATTAACATCTCCTTCAATCCAAATTCCATCTGAATGTGCAGGTGATATTTAAGAGATTTGTTCACGTAACATCCTTGGATGCAATTGTAATTGCATTGTATTCAGGACAATCAGAGATAAGAGGGTGGTAAGAGGATGCCTGGAACACTACAACAAGTGTCTGATACCCTGTGCATACTGCAATCTCTGCAATGCATAAGAAGTGGTTGCCATTTGTTCAGTCATGTGGGGGACATTTCCAACATGGAATTCCCTGCAATCTGTGAAATGCTTGATTTTGAATTTAAGCCACCCATCCAAGAAATCCCTATTTGCATCTGCATTCCACTGCATCCTGCAGCCACTGATGACTGGACAAGCCTGCTGATGAGATCTTTCAAGTCTAAAGACCAGGAAGACAGAGGAGCCATAGTCATGGCTTCATATGCCCTGGAAAACTACCTCGACCAGAGCAAAGGAGGTAGACTGGAAGAAGTGTTCTACAGAGCTACCTCCTTAATAGTGCCAAGGTTTTCAGACGTATTAATCAACCTTGTACTGACTGGTTGGTTCAAAGTGGATGGCTTCTCTAGTGCCCTATTAACAAGAAGGGCAATAAGCCATTACATCGTGGACAGTAAAGGAAATGGGTTCTGTGCCGATGTGTTTCTAACCAGTGCTGTGGTCAAGAGTACGTTCGATAACACCAGTGTTTGCCAAGTGCTGAGGTTTAGAGGTAGTACACTTCTGAGCCTCAGAACCTTATCATTTATAGTGGGCTGTATCAACTTGATGTGCTCTGTTACTTGGATTGTGCTTGCTGCATTAGAAAGCGGCGTTTGGAAATTTTATAAAATAAACTCCATTCCACCCTCTAAACCTAAAGTTGTTGCGATAATAACAGTCATATGTATTGGCTTGGGTATGGACTGTTTGGAAATGTTTTCCAAGAAAATTAGCGGGAGAAAAAAGCTTCTGCTTAGGGTAGTTATAGTTTAGAGATTGGTTGATGCATGGGCATTAGACACTAGCCAGCAATGTAGGAGGTTTTGTCCACATGTTGTGGCTAGGAGGGTTCAAAATTATTGAATTGTAACAGCAAGGTGTCAATACCTTAGCTGCCTGTTTCATTTAGACTAGTTAGAGTCCATAGGAGTCGAATAGGTTTAGATTCGATCCATCTGTCATGTTTCAGTTATTTGAATAATTGTAATTAGGCTTTTGATTTACTAAAACAGTCCTCACAGAGGAACCGAAGAGACAAATGTTTATGTATATATGTAACCCCCATATTTCATTGAAGGAGGAGATTTCGCAGTGAAATTGTGTTAAGCTTTTGCTTTAGTTTGAATAAGAGCCAATATTTCGACTATCTGTGTGTGTTTGAATTAATCTCTGTGTGAATTTGTTGGTCCCGAGCTTATTGAGTCTTCAGTCTTGTGATTAATTCAATGAAGAGAATTACTATGCAAATCTCCGCAAATCCCTGTCTATGGTTGATTGTGGACCCTGGACTTGTCGCATTACATTAAGTAAGAGGCTGGGAGTGATATATTAACCAGTATCGCAGACACTGTAGATGCCAGTAGCAGGTATTTGTCCATAGAACAGTGGAATTCTGGTCATAGAAGGAACCCCGCTTAATGAAGAGATAGACTTGTTTTGCTATGGGAAATCTTGCCAAGGTTAGACCCTGAGTTGGTGAATCAAAGGATAGCGTAACCCCGACTTAACCTTTGGTTGATCACTGTTCCAAAACCGCGAGTGGGTTTGCGGAACCAAACCACCCATATCGCACCACTCTTGCGGGGTAAGCGATATTCTTAATTTCAGAGCGATTCCATAGACTGGAGGACACGTGGCATACGATGGATACCCAAAACCGCTCCATTGCGCATTAACGTTCGACTAAGGGGGCAATGCGATATCGGCAAACACCGTTGATCTGGAAGAAGGCTCATTGAACGACGATCGCTCTCCGAAGGAGCTCGAAGGATAATCTAAAGTATGGCGGGTACATTTTATTAACCAGTCGCTTGTAAAGGTGGGCCCGGGGCCTAAGGTCTGTTACAAGTATTTTGATTTTAATGCGTCGGGTTGTAACCTTAGTCCTAAGGTTCAGCGATAGAATAAAAGCTCGGGAGATATATTTTAATTTTCCAAAGTTTGCTGAGAGAATTTATTTGTCAATTTCTTCGAAATTGATAAATAAAACTACAAGAAGTTGGGAAAGACCACGTGGAGATGAATTGAAATGCTAACAGAGGTGCAATAGGAGGACCAACTCTCCTTAGGGGTCCCGAATTCAAACTTGTTGCTGTCATTTGTGGTATCAGAGCTGTTGTTTTAAGTAGTTTTTGCAGAAAATTAACATGGCAATCCGAGTCGGTAGAGGTGCTGGCAGAAGGAGAGGCGGACCCGTTGCCAATGCAGAAGTGTTGGGAATTTTGCAGAGGTTCGAGGCCAGAATGGATGCCATGGAGCGAAGACAGCCCAGAGATCCTGAAGACATCAATGAACCTGAATTAGAAGAAGCTGAAGAAAATGCTGAGATTCCTCCTGACATGAGGCTCCTCAGAACTGTTCTGGGGTCTGTAGTTAAGCCCAGAATTGAAGTGTCGAGTTTTGCAGGGGGACTGAACCCAAAGGAGCTGGTGGACTGGATTAATGAAATGAACAAGTGCTTTGACTATGAAGAAATGAGCGAGGATAAAAAGGTCAAGTTTGCAGTAACAAAGCTGAAGGGACATGCCGCACTTTGGTGGGATGGAGTGCAAGCAGAAAGAAGGAGAGTTGGCAAGCAGCCCATCAAGAGCTGGACCAGAATGATGGCTAAGTTAAAAGGTAAATTCTTGCCTAGTGATTATCAGCTGACATTGTTTAGGCAAATGCAGAACCTGAGACAGAGGTTGCTGACAATAAAGGAATACACAGAAGAATTCTATAGAGTAAGCATAAGAGCTGGGAAATTTCAAGACACACCAGAGAAGACTGCCAGATATGTGAATGGTCTCAAGTTGGAGATCCAAGATGAGATTGGTCTTCTGTCTCCTAAGATAGTTGAAGAGGCCTATCATATGGCCTTGAAAGCAGAGGAGAAACTCCCGAGGAAGCAGTCTGCCAAAGGGAGAGGTACTTTCCGTGGAAAGGGAAGTCAGGGTGGTAGAGGGAAGCCTACTACACCTAGAGATGGAGCTAACAGTAGCTCACCTCAAAATGCATCTACAGAGGGTGATGCAAGAGGCATAAGGGGTTCTTACAGAGGAAGAGGAGGCAGAGGCAGAGGTAGAGAATTGAGGTGCTATAGATGTCAGTAAGTGGGACACAAGCACTATGAGTGCCCAGAGAATGTGGGTGCTGGTCCAAGAAATGCTGTTGTTGCTCAGGCTGGAGAAGAGGCAGCAATTGAAGAAGAAATTATACCAGAGAGGGGAGAGTCCTTGGTGGTTAATAAGGTCCTGTTGAAACAAACCAAAGTGGTCACTGAACCTGCACAACGGAAGATTTTGTTTAGGAGCATATGCAAATTCCAAGGGAAATTCTTCCAGCTAGTCATTGATAGTGGTAGCACATACAATCTGGTTTCCACTGAGGTGATAGAGAATTTGAAGCTGAAGACAAGGGAGCATCCAACTCCCTACAGGGTGTCCTGGCTGCATAAAGGGCACCAGCTGATTGTAAAAGAACAATGTGAGATAGAGCTGCAAATGGGCAACTACAAAGACAAAGTCCTGTGTGATGTGATGCCCATGGATGTGTGTCACATACTGCTGGGTAGACCTTGGCAGTTTGACAGAGAAACAGTGCATGATGGCAAGAAGAACACTTACAAGTTCTTCAAGGATGGTGTACATCATACATTGATACCCATGGAATAAGGAGAGTCATCAAGCAGAGTGGTTGATCCAAAGACCTTGTTGCTGAGCGGGAAGGAATATCTGCAGCAGATAGAAGAAGAAGAGGTAAGTTTTGCTTTAGTTTGCAAACCTAAGGTAGTTCTTACTTCTACAAAGATTTCTGATTTGCCAATAGAAATCCAAGAGATGTTAGACAATTATTGTGACATTGTTGTGGATGATTTACCTGATGAGCTGCCACTTGTGAGAAAGATCAACCATCAGATAGATTTTATCCCTGGTTCAAATCTGCCAAATAAGGCAGCCTACAGAATGACTCCCACAGAAAATGAGGAAATCAAGAGACAAGTACAGGAATTGGTGGACAAGGGACTGATCAGAGAAAGTTTGAGTCCATGTGCAGTGCCAGCAGTATTGAGCCCAAAGAAAGATGGAGGCTGGAGGATGTGTACTGATTCCAGAGCAATCAATAAAATAACAATCAGGTACAGATTCCCTTTGCCCAGAGTTGAGGATTTAATGGATTGTTTGAGTGGTGCTAAATATTTTTCAAAGATAGATTTAAAAAGTGGATATCATCAGATCAGAATAAGAGAGGGTGATGAGTGGAAAACTGCCTTTAAAACAAATGAAGGACTGTATGAATGGATGATCATGCCTTTTGGGTTATCAAATGCACCTAGCACTTTCATGAGACTTATGAATGAATTATTGAAAGAGTTCATTGGTAAATTTGTGATAGTGTATCTAGATGATATATTAGTTTTCAGCAAAACTAAAGAAGAACATTTAAGACATCTTAATTATGTCTTGAAGAAGCTGCACCAAGAGAAACTGCTGATAAACTTAAAGAAATGCTCGTTCATGAAGGAAGAGTTGGTGTATTTGGGTTTTGTTGTCTCTGCAGAAGGATTGAAGATGAACCCAGAAAAGCTTAAGGCAATTGTGGAGTGGCCTTCACCCAGAAATGTTTTTGAGGTAAGAAGTTTCCATGGACTTGCCAGTTTTTACAGGAAATTTATAAGAAACTTCAGCAAGATTAATGCACCCATCATTGAGACAATAAAAAAGAGCAAACATCCATTTAAATGGACTGTTGAAGCAGAAAGAAGCTTTAAACTTTTGAAGCAAAAGATAACTGAAAAACCTGTTTTGATTCTGCCTGATTTCACTAAACCATTTCAAGTGAAGTGTGATGCCAGTGGAGAGGCCATTGGAGCTGTGTTGAGTCAGGATGATAGGCCTGTAGCCTATTTCAGTGAAAATTTGAATGACACCAGAAGGAAGTATTCCTCTTATGAGAAGGAATTTTATGCAGTTGTTCAGACATTGAAAAAGTGGAGGCATTATTTGATGTCCAAAGAATTTGTACTATATTCTGATAATCATGCTTTGCAGTACATTGTACAACAGCCCAAATTAAATCATAAGCATGCCAAATGGGTTGAGTATCTCCAAGGTTTCAACTTTTTTTTGAAACACATAAGTGGCCAAGCAAATAAAGTAGTTGATGCTTTGAGTAGGAGGCACATGCTTTTTCAAGAAACCAATTTTGAAGTTGTAGGATTTGATTTTCTCAAAGAATTGTATAAAACAGATTCAAATTTTAAGGAAGCATTTGAGTCATGTTATAACCCTATTCTAACAGATAGAAGCCAGTGGTTGGATTATTTCTTGCAGGAGGACTTACTATTCAGAAGAAATCAACTGTGCGTGCCAAAATGTTCCATAAGAGAAAATTTGATCAAGGAGAAGCATAGTGGTGGACTTGCTGGACACTTTGGTACTGATAAAACTTATGAGCAGCTGAGTCACTTCTATTATTGGCCCAAGATGAGAGCAGAAGTGGAAAAGTTTGTGAAAAATTGCAAAGTCTGTCAATATGCCAAAGGAAGAAGCCAGAATGCAGGATTGTACACTCCCTTGCCTATTCCAGACAGGCCTTGGGACATGGTGAGTATGGATTTTGTTCTAGGATTACCCAAGACTCAGAGAGGGAATGATGCAGTCTTTGTTGTAGTGGACAGATTCTCCAAAATGACACATTTTATTCCGTGCTATAAAACTAGTGATGCCACCCATGTTGCTAACTTGTTTTTCAAAGAAGTTGTTAGGTTGCATGGGTTTCCCAAGAGTATTGTTTCAGACAGAGACACCAGATTTGTGGGCCATTTTTGGAGGAAACTGTGGAAGAAACTTGGTACCAAACTGAGTTTCAGCTCATCTTATCATCCTTAGACTGATGGACAAACTGAGGTAGTGAATAGGAGTCTAGGAAATTTGTTGAGAAGTCTTGCAGGAGAGCATCCCAAGCAGTGGGATCATATTTTTCCCCAGGCAGAATATGCATATAATGACTCACCTAACAGGAGCGCAGGACAAAGTCCATTCCATATTGTTTATGGAATGCACCCCAGAGGGATATCAGAGTTAAGAAATCTGGGAAAGGCAGAGCTAAGAAGTGCTGATGGTGAGGAATTTGCTTCAGAGATCCAAGCCATACATGAACAAGTAAAACAACAACTACAAGGCAGTAGCATCGAATACAAAGGCAGAGCAGACTTGAGTAGAAAAGAAATCCATTTTGAAGTAGGAGATCTGGTTTTGGCACACTTGAGAAATGAGATATTCCCAAAGAAGCAGTATAACAAACTGAAGTTCAAAAAGATTGGACCATGCAAGATACTTAGAAAGTTTTCTACAAATGCTTATGAGATTGAATTGCCTCCTGATGTTGGAATATCTCCCATTTTTAATGTTGCAGATTTGTACAAGTATGAAGATGATGGTGCAGAAAAAAGATCAGCAGACAAGGAACAGATTGAGTGGAAAAAGCAGCTACCTCCAGCAAAACTATTGCAACAAGAGAAGATATTGGACAAAAGAGTGTTCAGGAAGACCAAAGGACAAGAGTACTTTCAGTACTTAATCAAATAGAAGGACAAGCCAGAGGAAGACGCCACTTGGATGACTGAAGGAATGTTGCAGAAGATAGGCAGATCAGTGGAGGAGCTCATGGACAGGAGTCCATGAAGAAAATTGCCCTCGGGAGTCTGATGCAAGGGCATTAGACACTAGCCAGCAATGTAGAAGGTTTTGTCCACATGTTGTGGCTAGGAGGGTTCAAAATTATTGAATTGTAACAGCAAGGTGTCAATACCTTAGCTGCCTGTTTCATTTAGACTAGTTAGAGTCCATAGGAGTCGAATAGGTTTGGATTCGATCCATCTGTCATGTTTCAGTTATTTGAATAATTGTAATTAGGCTTTTGATTTACTAAAATAGTCCTCACAGAGGAACCAAAGAGACAAATGTTTATGTATATATGTAACCCCCATATTTCAATGAAGGGAGGAGATTTCGCAGTGAAATTGTGTGTTAAGCTTTTGCTTTAGTTTGAATAAGAGCCAATATTTCGACTATCTGTGTGTGTTTGAATTAATCTCTGTGTGAATTTGTTGGTCCCGAGCGTATTGAGTCTTCAGTCTTGTGATTAATTCAATGAAGAGAATTACTGTGAAAATCTCCACAAATCCCTGTCTATGGTTGATTGTGGACCCTGGACTTGTCGCATTACATTAAGTAAGAGGCCGGGAGTGATATATTAACCAGTATCGCAGACACTGTAGATGCAGTAGGAGGTATTTGTTCATAGAACAGTGGAATTATGGTCATAGAAGGAACCTCGCTTAATGAAGAGATAGACTTGTTTTGCTATGGGAAATCTTGCCGAGGTTAGACCCTGAGTTGGTGAATCAAATGATAGCGTAACCCCAACTTAACCTTTGGTTGATCATTGTTCCAAAACCGCGAGTGGGTTTGCGGAACCAAACCACCCATATTGCACCACTCTTGCGGGGTAAGCAGTATTCTTAATTTCAGAGCGATTCCATAGACTGGAGGACACGTGGCATACGATGGATTCCCAAAACTGCTCCATCGCGCATTAACGTTCGACTAAGGGGGCAGTGCGATATCGGCGAACACCGTTGATCTGGAAGAAGGCTCATCGAACGACGATCGCTCTCCGAAGGAGCTCGAAGGATAATCTAAAGTATGGCAGGTACATTTTATTAACCAGTCGCTTGTAAAGGTGGGCCCGGGGCCTAAGGTCTATTACAAGTATTTTGATTTTAATGCGTCGGGTTGTAACCTTAGTCCTAAGGTTCAGCGATAGAATAAAAGCTCGGGAGATATATTTTAATTTTCCAAAGTTTGTTGAGAGAATTTATTTGTCAATTTCTTCGAAATTGATAAATAAAACTACAAGAAGTTGGGAAAGACCACGTGGAGATGAATTGAAATGCTGACAGAGCTGCAATAGGAGGACCAGCGCTCCTTAGGGGTCCCGAATTCAACCTTGTTGCTGCCATCGGTTGCATTGCAACAGCCATCGCACTTTTAGGAGCTTTGGGAACAAAGGGCTTTGGAACATGGCACTATAGTGCTCTGCAAGCTCTAGTTTGGGCGAAATGGGGAATTGGGTGTTATCTACTGGGAGAGTATTCGCCCGAATATGTTCACAGACCTTCCAGGTCAACCACGATGTGTAGTGGACTTGAAAGTCTCAGCCAGGTGGATTGACAATGGAATTATGGTGTATTCTTCTGCATTCTTTTTCAATGCTCTCTTGTCTGCACTTCGTGGCATGCGAGCATAATATCCATGGAAGGGCAAACTAGGAAGCCTGTGAGATCATTGTGGTGTACTTTTCTTAGCTACAACAATTCGGGGCATGTAGACGATGAAATTTGTCAGATCATTTCTACCAGGTAGCAAGTTTCTTTTTTCTTAATTTAGTATGCCAGATCTTTTTGTTCTATCCTCTGCATTCTTATGCAATGCTGTCTTAGCTGTAGCATGGGCCATATGGGAGTAATGTCCATGGAAGAATAGATGATGAAGTTCATCTGATTCTTCCTACTGTGTAACAAGCTTTTTTATTTTCTATTTTTAATATATGTAAATTTAAGGATAGATGATGAAGTTTGTCTGATTCTTCCTATTGTGTAACAAGCTTCTCTTTTTTGTGTATACAAATTTAATATTGTTAGATCTTTTTGCTGTATTCTTCTGCATTCTTGTGCAATGATGTCTTAGCTGTAGTTTGGATATGTGAAAGTAATGTCCATAGATGGATACATGATGAACTTTGTCTGATTTTTGCTGCTCTGTAACAGGCCTTTTTTTTTTAATGTGCATAAATTTAATGTTGTCAGATCTTTTTGCTGTAATTCTCTGCATTATTGTGCAATGTTGTCTTAAGCAGTAGTTTGGGGCATGTGAGAGTAATGTTCATGGAAGGATAGATGATGAAATTTGTTCGACTTTTCTACATTATAACATGCTTTCTTTTTTTAATGTATGTAATGTTTTAACTCAGTACATATATTTAGTTTAATACCGGGAAAAATGATTTGAACCTGAACTTTTTTCATATAAGATCAATTACGAGTAATTCCAATATAGCAATTCTATCCAGCAAGCTATAAAAGATGACAAAATTGCAGGCTACCTTGCCAAGGACATTGACTTAAATCTGTCAGTTGAGGAGCCAATTTTATAAGAGGTTGCCAACTTCAGATATTAGGCTGCATACTTGCTATGAATCTTAGTGAAGATTACCATAATCAATAAACTGCCTAGAAGAGCTTTGAAGTCATTTATACTTCTTGGACAGTCTCGTCCTATTTAACTTAACTTAACTGTGATAAGACATTGTTTCAATAACAGTGATTCTTGTTTCATTAGCTTTTAATTCATTTTTTTCTACAAGTTATATAAAATTATCATACACAGTTTATTAAATAGATTTTATTATTTAAGTACGAGGGGTTACTGTAGTGCATTATATTAGATATTAGTTTTGGGAAGTGCATTATATAGATATTATTTTTGGGATTCAACTGGGTTTAAGTAAGTCATTCATCTATGATCATTTCCATGAGAGGTAGTTGTAACTAACTATTTTCTCATGATTTTTGGATAGTCCACTTAGCACTCATTGCATCGAGTAATGCTCACAAGAGTGAAGAAGTGAGATGAGTGAAGAAGTGGGATTGAAACAAGTGCAATGAATCATATAATGTCAATCATCACTTCCGAGTCTTACACCCGGTAACCAGAACTTATTTTATTTATTATAAAATAAAATTTTCATTTATATACTATCACCTGTAAATTTCAAAAGAATGATGGTTTTTCAAATTGGCCCTTTAAAAATCACAAGTTTGAAATCAGAAGCAAGATTGCTCCATTATTTTAATTAATTTATGTTCAATTTTGTTAAACATCTAATGAGTACGATTTGAAATGCCTCAAACTGAAAATAGATACAGCATATAATTGACCACCTTAACTGTCTAGTCCAGGACAAGGCGTTGCATGATAAAATGACCACAGAAGAAACCATTGATGTTGATTTCAATGAAGGTTTTAAGATACTTGAGTGCAATAACTCAGACAGAGAGAAAGACAATTGAAATAAGACTTCAGATTAAAACAAATTGTTAGAAATATTTAAATCTAAAATGTGCATTTTTTATTTTTATTTTCGGGATGAAGTTAAATTTTTCTTCAGTAATATATATTATTTTTTAGTTTTAGCTTGCTCTGCTTTGCTACTGAGGAAACTAAACCAGTGGCAGAACCATAAACTCTTAACTATTCGAGTTTGATGTCCGGCATAAAAAACCAAAATATACACGGTCCAAACACCTAGACTATGCAACCAAGCAACTAAAAGACTGATAAGCAAAAAACCCAAGAAAAAAAAAAACACCAGAAAAATATTAGCAGCTCATTGAGACTAGGATGAGTCAAAAGCTTCACCACAATTGGCTCTTTGCCATGCCGCTGAGAGCTTCCCGGATCTAGTGGAAAGCCCAGATGTTCTTCAATCCTTTACATGCTACGATCCAAGGTCTTCATATGCAGCTGGAGCTCTTCCTTCCCAGTGAGGTCTTCATAATCTCCTCCTTCCTTCCCAGTGAGGTCTTCATGTGCAAATATATATCTACTGTTCACATGTATTGGTTGTGACAATCCCTGTTATGCCTCATTCCACGTTGCTTAGCTAGGCATGAATTACCAGCAGAGTTTAGTCATGGTAGAGCTTTGTTGAGGATTCCTCGCATTGGCCAGCCCATGTCCCTCGGGCTCCTCCCCGAGCCTCATAATATGGGATTCCACATCCATAACATGCACAGTAGGGGCATCACGACACCTTAAACAGGAAACGAAACTCAAAGCCAAATAAACCTACAAGGGGAATAGAAACACCAGATTAAAAACGGGGTTAGAGAGCAGCAACTGTGAAAGGATTCCGAAGGATAAATGACAAAATGTCAAGGATGCAGAGTGATGGCCAGTCAAAGGAGGTGGAGAAATTAAGCAATTGCCAACCTGTCGATTAGAGCGAAGACAATCAAGGAAACAGCTAGGAAAAGCACGGAAATCTCTGGAAAAACCCGACAGACACGCAGAGGAGGCCAACCACGCTAAATGCAACAAAATCAGAGAGCCGGGGCTCATAAAAACCATTAAATCTAGTGAAATTATGACTATGTGCTTGAACCGAGCACAATTACCTCAAAGCACACGATGATGATTGGAATGGATCGGTTGAGGGTGGGCAGGCCTCTTGGCACATTCCCTCCCATAATTGTTTGGGTGTTTCATCTAGCAAAAGCATTCCTATCTTATCTTATCCTATTCCATCTCTTCATACTCTCTACAGGAAATCCATATCACTTTGTAATTCAATCATAGTTGTTTCTCAAAACTAAATTGAGAAAACCTTCCCCAAGTTATAAAGAGTGGCGTAGAGGATTGTTCACATCCTTTTTTGGCAAGTCTATTTGCTACTTTGTTTCTTGAGCTTCTTATATTTGAAGTAATTACCAACAATGATGTTGGGAGGATATTGCTACTCTATAAATGTTAGCTTGATTCCATTCTCCATCCTCTAATTAGTTGAAACATTGTTGGGAGACAAATTGTGAAGGAGCTTTCCAAGCATCTTGACTTGAGAATCACTTTCCACTATTAGTGTAGAAAAATTGAAAAACGAGGTTAACTGAAGACCAATCTCCAAAGCAAAGAGTTCAGTAGAATTATTGCTATTGTGACCCAGAGAACCTATGAAGAAATGGAGGATTCAACCTAGGTGGTCTTTGAAAACTCCATCATAACTTGTGGATCCTAGGTTGCCTTTGGAGGCCACGTTGAAGTTAAGTTCGATGTAATCCAATGGTAGTTGCTCCCAAGAGGTTAGAATGCTAGGGATTTATAGCTCCGACCAGAGGGGAAAACAGAATGGGAAGAGAGTCCAATTTCGATTAAGGATGATTGATTCATTTTTCAAAGCTTTCATATCCTGATTCAGCCAAGGGTAAAGGAGCATTGTTTCACAAACATTTTGCTTGATTTTTGTCCAAATATTTGTCTCGGCCTAACTTTTGGTATGGACAATGTGGTGATTTATTTCCTTCCAAAGTTCCTAGAGTAAGAAGCCATTAGTAGATATAAATTCTATTGAGAATGGGGTTGGTGAAGACTGTGCTTGTCCCTGTGTCAATTTGAATGGCATGTAATAGTAGTTTCTTGTGATCAGAGGTGGTCTGCATATGGAAAATATTAAGCACTATGCAGTAATTCAAAGATTGACCTATTGCCTTTGCATCTAGTCCATTGGATAAGAATAAAGTAATATTCAATGGACAAGATGAAAATACATTGTGTCAATCATTGATTTAGTTCATGGTGCTTAATATTTCTCTTCTGCATATAGACGTAGATTGAATAGATGATGTGCATAGTCGAAAGACACCTGACACTTGTGACAAAAGAAGGAGGGTTCATGAAAGCCTCCCTTAATAGTTTATCCCATGTTAGGGTTTTCCCATGGAGCCATAGGAAATTGGAAACTTTTATCCCAATATTCTTTGTTTAGATGGTGGGCCATATGTTTATTATTGGGTGATTAGCATCCTTTTCTTCTAGAAAATATGCTTCTTTGACAATGAATGAGCCTCGTGATCTGTATCCCCCTTGTAGGATGTTTAGGCCATTTATAGATGGAATGAGTTTTTGCTAAAGATTCTTCTAGAAGGTCACCACTACAAGGAAAAAACCCTCTAGCAAAGGTTATAAAGAAGGTTTTTAATGTTATAAAATTGGTAAAAATTGTCAAAAAAACATTTTCTACAACATCCGTTTTTGGTAACGGAGGTTTTGGCAGAACTTTTAACGAAATTTCAACACAACTAAAAAAATTTGGCGGCCGGAGATTATTACGAATGTTTTTTCATCGATGCACTACTAAGGTGTCAACGCACTGGTGTGTGTCATCTAAACTGTTGGCATGGGGCAGTCGAAGGTGCATGCACTGGGCCATAAAGGTATTGGTATTTGTGCGGTGCCCATAGGTCGTAGAAACACACCGGTGCACTGTATCATACAAACGCATCGGTGTACAGTGACTAACACGCACCAGTGTTCATTTTGTATTTTTTAAAAACATCGACCCGTGACAATGCAATTATTGTGATTTTTTAAAATTCATTATTCATCAAAAGTAACACATCTTATAACAGTATTCATATTAATTAAATTTTTATTAATGCATTTGAATGAGATGTTTGGATTAATTTGTTATATCATATCGTAATTATTGTGGTCTTTTTAAATTCATTATTCATCAAAAGACGACACATATCTTATAACAGTATTCATATCAATTAATTTTTTATTAGTGCATTTGAATGTGATGTTTGGATTAATTTGTTATATCATATCATCAGATTTCACATCTCTTCATTATAATATTTAATCATCCATAAATTTAATCAATGGTGTTACATTTCACATCGACAATGGAGAACACAATAAAACATATATATATATATATATATATATATATATATATATATATATAAGACAATCTTTGTCATACAAAATGGGATAGTTATTGGTATCCCTTTGTCTTTCAATTGGGACACTATGTTCATTACATTAAACAAAATGTTTAATTTCACAGACAAATATTTCAAAAAATACAACGTCTTGCTTTGATATCCAAACATAATGATCATCATTCTTCGCTTGAACTATTGTCATTGCTCGAGCTACTTCCATGACTTGGGGTTATTGTCAGAAATGTTTTGTTCATAGTGTTTATTGTTTTCTTCTTCTTCACCTTCCATCTACAAACATAAAAATAAACTGTAATGAGTGTATATACATTGGTGAGAATAATGAAAATTGTAATATTAAATAATATACGTCAATGTAAATAGAAAAGAATGACATACCATAGCAACAATTGACTCATGAACTATACACATTCTTTCAAAACCATGTACTATGCCATCTTTCAAGATTTCATCTGTTGGCGCAGTTCCATACTTTGTTTCCTGCAAGTTTTATACCCCATAACAAATCATATATTCAATATAAAAGATTTGTTTTTTCAATTAATTATAGACGGAGCTAAGTAAAACAAGGTCGATAGATGCTTACAGATTCCACAATTAATTTCTGATATGCCAACAAATACTCACAACCCATATTTAACCCAATGTCAATCAATTCGTCTAATGGTTTTTCTTTGTATGTTAGCACCTGTTTGAAGACATTCAATGATGATTTTTGTAAAACAACTTAAAATATACAAAAATGAAATCTAGTTAAGTTGTTATAAGGAAGTAACAATTACACACAAACTTAGATATCGACTCTTTTCTTCTTTGTCGTCTTGTTTTATGTGCTGAATGGGTTCCATTTTTTTTTCTTTTCTGCAAGAAAATAGTTGAAAATTAATATTTAATGCTAAATTGTTTATTTATTGTACCTAATGATCGAAAAATTCAATGATTACATATTACATTTGAAGCACATTGTTGTTGAGATGACTCCTCCTGCGATGCAAGTTTGTCTATTTCTTTGACCATCTCCTTGTACACCTTTTTGGACATTCCTACTGACATATTTCTGATATCAGCTTGTTCATCTTTTGAGATTTTCATAATCTTCTTGAAAATGTAACATAACAATAAACTATTTAATTTCTATATTGATATATGAAAAGTAAATATAAAAAAAGTGATATTTATAAATAATTCTAAAAAAACATTTAAAAGAATATTACTTTTTCATTCCTTATTTTTTGTTGTTGTACGTTTTTGTTATTAAAAGTCTGACATGTCTCATTGACCAATTCTGTGGAAACTCTTCCTGTAGTTTAGATAAAATTTGGTTCTTGGAATCATTGGATTGATTTTTGTATTGTAAATGGAAAGAACGTCTATACATTCATTCTACTAGATCCCTCAAACTTTAGTAAAAGTTTTTCCCCCTTTCGTTAACCTCCAAAGCCACTCCAGATGAGCTAATGAGAAATTCATTTTTATTTGCATGTTCTATTTTTTTTATTTTCTTAAAACAACATTCATTTTCTGAGTTGTTGGTCCCTGTAGAACATTAAACAGATGTGAATTAATAGATTGTTTGAAACATGTTATCTAATAATTTTAAGTATATTATTAATGAAAATTAAAAAAAGAAACACATATTGGATCGATAGTATTTTCTCATTCACCTTATTCATCCTTTTGAAAATTTTCCATCAAGCTTTTACACTCTTCTGGTCCTAGATCATAAATAATCTTATCGAGCTTCATCATTTTGTGGCTCTGCATGATACACAATAAAAAATATATATTAGTTAAACTTACATATAGTTCAAAAATAATATTTTTTGTAAAGAATTTACAAAGAACTGTTGAAAATGCAGCAAGATGATGGAGCTTAGTAAAATGAAGTCGCCTTCACTAAGTGGGCCCGCAGGCAAATTCTGGCGCAAAGTCTATTTTTAGACTATGTCTATTTTTAGACATATGGAGCATGGTCCAGGGGTTGCAGTATGTTATTCTTGGAGTATTGGTCATGTTGGTAAAATAGATGGACCTCTATTTTTTGACCTATAGGTCGATGTCTATTTTTAGATTGCCTATCCTAAAAATAGGGAAGTCAAATATTATTTACCCTTAATAATATTTGGACTATAAACTTCAGTTTACTCTCTTGGAGCACTTCAGTTCGAGCCTTGGAAGTGGCTCATGCATCCGACAGAGGAATTACGCTATTCCTAGGGGTTTGGTGAGCACATGCATGGTTGACTTCAGTTAGGACTTCAGTGGCAGAAGTTTGGTGGAGTTAATGAGATAGCTAGTGGAGTTGTGTTCGGTTTAACTTAGTTGAACTAGTTGAGATTAGTTTAACTAGCTAATCAACTAGTAATGAGTGGAGTGAATAAAATATTATTTAATTCATTAATTAGTAACTCATTATTCAACTCAAGAACACATCAGTTCACTACAGTGCATGATCAGTTCAGTGGAGACCAGTGAAAGAGGTAGATGAAAGGGTGGAGTTAGCTATCAGTGGCGACATCAGTTGTGCATGAGATTTGTACCACACTTGGAGGAATTTCCCATGATGATTGCGCTGTCAAGCCAAGGAGATTCGAACCTTGGATCTCTATTTAGACAGGCCATGATTGCGCAATAGAGGCAAGGCAATTAGTGGATGTGTTTTGAACCAGTGACTTGTTCAAAACCAAGCTAGTTTGTGTGTAACTTCATGAGATAGTACTGAGTACTTGTGAGGAGTATTGTATTGAGTTTGTTACATGATTTCTCCATTATAATATACACAATAGCTGCGGGGTTTTCAGCTATAAGCTTTCCCCATACATACTGTGTTAATGTGTATGATGATTTGATGTGTTATCGCTTGATTTTATTTCCGCATGTTTGATGATCTGAGTAGAAGAGATTATGTGTTGCATATAAATTCGAATTGTATGTGATCAGGATAGTCTTGGTGGATAATTAATCATTATTCGGCAAATTTCTACATTATAGAAAAGTGTCGTAATACCTCGACATTTTCAAACTAGTGCCGCAATGGCGACGCTAAAAGGGAAGACGCCTAATTGCGGGTCAATTACGGCTCCAAAGTTACCGCATTGAGATACTCGCACCGCAAACGCGACATCGTCTGTGCCGCTATCAAGCCGTTTGGAGGCACCGTCCTAATAGCGACGCCTTTTCCGCCGTCGGTATAGCGACAGTTATTTTCGCGCTACATAAAAATACAAAACTTATATGGGCGCTACATAAAAATTCGAAAATTATATGCGCGCTACATAAAAATGTTTGGTATTTGTCGCAATAGCTACGTTTGATATCACGCGCGCATTCGCTGTCTGCATTTTTCAATAAAGATTTGCAGCCACATAGTTCGAACTCAAATTTCTCCCGCAGAACAAGATTTGCTCCCGCATTCGCTCGGCGCCCTCGCTTCTTGCACGCATTCACCCCTCGCTGCTCGCCTCGCCTCTCTGCAGACAAAGATTCGCCTCACCTGCAAATGGTAAGTTCTTACTGCAGGCCCTTCCTCCTATAGTAGGGTTGACTCTATTTGGGTTTTTTTTGGTCAATTCCATTGGATTGTGTTAGGCTGTAGTGTTCTCTCTAGATGTCAAGAATCAAGATTCAATACCCTCTATTATCTTCATCACCCAATACAAGATTTAAATTTTTCCCAAAGAAACGCTTATTAATTTGGCAGCCATTATTTCTCCCTGCTTTAAAACCCTACATTTAAATGAAAACAAGCATTGCATTTCAACTACAAAAATCTATTAGTGTTCAAATGTACATGTGTGCTACATTAACGCCCCATGTTACGCCACAACATTCACTCCTCCTCCGCCGCTTCTCAAGTAGACCACCATTCGCTTCAAAGATTCGCCTTCCCCTCACTTCAGCAGTAATAAAGATTCGCCCGAGTTTCCTGCACAAAGATTCGCTGTTAAATTCGCTCGAGCTTTGCAACAACATTCACTCCCGGATTCCCCCTTCGCCTCTTTCTGTAACAATTCGCTCGCATTCGCTTCTCACTCTCTTGCGTATCAACATTCTCCTCAAATAAGCCGCCTCTCACTTCAAGTATAACAACATTCTCATCAATGTCTCCCTCACTCTCTAACAACATTCGCTTCTCGGTTCGAAATGGTAAGTTCTTACTGCAGGCCCTTTCTCCTATAGTAGGGTTGACTCTATTTGGGTTTTTGGTCAATTCCATTGGATTGTGTTAGGCTGTAGGGTTCTCTCTAGATGTCAAGAATCAAGATTCAATACCCTCTATTATCTTCATCACCCAATACAAGATTTAAATTTTTCCCAAAGAAACGCTTATTAATTTGGCAGCCATTATTTCTCCCTGCTTTAAAAACCCTACATTTAAATGAAACAAGCATTGCATTTCAACTACAAAAATCTATTAGTGTTCAAATGTACATGTGTGCATCACTTGTGTAGGGTATTCCTTTTCCACTTTCACATTATCCAAGAATGTGTGCAGTATAGTTCATATTTCTTGTGATTTAGATTATCTTGAAAAAGGAAAGGTAAATTATTTCCCATGGAAAAAGAAGGTTTTCCCTTTTTATAGGTTGTTTGGACTTACGTGGAAAAATCTATGGTATGCCTTTCATATTATGTAGTTTAAATTTGAATTAACAGATTATTCTACATGAAAATATAATTACCTATGTGATGTCCTTCATCACTAATTAAAATTATAGGCTTTCAATTTCCTAGACTCTAACTCATCTGATGCTAAATTTTAGGTTCTCATTGGTGGATCACTCTTCCATTGATTTCCTTTCCCTCTGGATCTTGTCATACTTTAAAAGTCATCAATGATACATATATTATTTCAGGTATCCCAAAAGGCTTTATAGTAGAACATATTGTGAAGTTTTTTGACACTTGAGGATTCTTTTTAGAACTGCAACGTGGTCTATGCTATCGAGTTATATATCAAGCAACTTGTCCTTAATAACCACACTATGAGGTAGGTTCAACCAGTTTGAACTTGTTGGGATAGCATATGAAGTTGTGTGATGAGTCCATATCACAGGTCTATTATGGTGAAAAAAGTGAAGACATGTAATGATAGTTATTATGTTAACATTACTAGAAACATTTTCAAAATTATCCATGCTATCAAGATGTCAAAATTCCAGGCATTAGGTGTCAATACTCGTAGCTAATAGATAATAATAATAATATTAAAAAATCACAACTTTATTCTTGAAATATGATTGTTATACATTGGTAACCTAGTTCATGAGTTACTATCACCCAAAGATTGCAAAACAAACTTAAAATATAAATTAAACCAACATGAGAATCCAACTAAGGGTTTCTCGACAAAATCACGCCATAACCTGGCATTTTGAAACCCAAATTTGAATCCATCATAAGTAATACAATGCAAACTCAGATGGATTTTCAATGCATGTTTGCATGCTACACTTATTCTCTGCCTAGATATCATTTTTTAAATGGAACCATTAGTCAAGCCCACAGTCCTTTTTATGTGAAAAATTTCAGCTCTATTTGAGCTCTTTTTTGCTCCACCACCTCCATAAACCAGTGTTACACGGGGTCTCGCCCCCCACCTAGGGGTCTAGATTCCTCGCCCCCTCGCGCTCCGGGGTCTTGGGGACTTCTAGGGGATGTTTCCCTCACGCCCCCTCACGTCCCCTCACCGCCCCTTTTAGTTTATGGTTTCGTGTTAAAATTTGATGTGCCACTTAGCATATTTGAAAATCCAAGTGATTCTGATTCAGATGGTGACATGGTTGATCTTGATATATTCGTGCAGAAGTTGGATGCAGAGACTAGTGGGGCATTAACTTGAGCATTTATGCTCATTTATCAATATGATGATATCATTTGATATTCATATGTTATGTTTTATGTTTTATGTTTCAGACATAACTTATTTGCGTTTAAGTTTTATGTTTCAGACTTGAGTTGTAAACTTCAATTTAAACTCTATTTTGAATCTTGATATAATATGTCATATGATATCTTAAACTTTATTTTCATTGTACATTGTTAGTAGTTACATTAATGATTATATAGTTACAAACTTACAAACTTACATGTATGATTGTATGATGTATGTTTTAACTTTTAACTTTTAAATTTGTTTCAATTATATGATTCATCATTCATCGATTTGTAATTTTATCATTTATGATTTATCTTTCATGATGCAAGTGTATGATGACTGTATATACATTCCTTGCAAAAATATAGTTACATTTTAAATATTAAATTTTATAATTTTTATGACCCCGACGCCCCCCCACGTTTCCTGAAAATTGGTAGGGAGCTTTTTCATAGGCCGCTCCCGCGCTCCCTCGTCCCCTCGCTCCCACCTCCAGGGGACTTGGTGGAACATTGCCATAAACATATGCAAACATATATCATGATCTTGGAATCCATTACATATGTATGTGCCAATGTTCCATAATCTTGCCCCATCATCAATTTAAGAAATTTCCATCGACTATCAAATTATGGAGGGGGGGAACTTTTTGCTGCAACATTTGGCTCAAAATCAGGGACCATCTTCGTATGAGGTGAATGAGAACTATAGATATTTGAAGAAGTAGATTAGTGCCTTTTCCTCTAG
Source organism: Pinus albicaulis (assembly GCA_034641835.2). Lineage (NCBI taxonomy): Eukaryota > Viridiplantae > Streptophyta > Pinopsida > Pinales > Pinaceae > Pinus > Pinus albicaulis. The sequence continues at coordinate 215,708,548 of CM076578.1, read as the reverse complement.
CCATGGAGTCATATACAATCATCCATCACAAAAATTTGTCTTTGTTCATTCTCACCTTGAAAGTTGCAAAAATTCATGCCCTAATTGAAACGACACTAAATTTGAAAGATATAATAAAAATGCAAGCCAGAAGTGCCCTATTAATACAAAGGGAAAACCTTCCTACCTACCCTAACTGAGATAAATTTTGATTGAATAGGAAACATGATATTTCCTATGGAGTTGATCCAACAACTTGTTAAATGTATGGGACTAAATCATGCATTTGATTTCCAGGGAAACATGCGCATGAAGAGAAAAAGTGCAGAACTAATGGAAAATCCATACATGCCACTTATAAAAACTACACCGAAAGGTCAAAAAATACTTAAGGCCTTAACTTAATTTGAATCCAAAAATGACAAAACAGAATTAGTGAAAACACGAGAGTGGTGTGGGTGAACAACATAAATAAAAAGTGAAGATACCTTTCCCCAAGATGCCTTTGTCACCGTTGTATGAAAACATGTTTTCCTTTCCATTTATACATGCAAGTGAATGCATTATAGGTATGGTGTTTTCCCAGAATAGGAGAAGCCTACTTAAATATATCATTCGTGGATTGAATGTTTGGGTGCCTTAATGTGCAATGACATGTTTCCAGGACTGAATTCAATGCAAGGAATATTTGAAACTCTAACTCTGTCTTCCGATGTCTTATTAGAAATTATTTCAGTTTTCATTTTGTGTTTTCAAGTTAGATATTGTTTTCAAGTTTTTACATTTATAATTTTATTGCAATGTGGCAGACTGATCAGAGCAGTGCAGGAAAAACCCCGAGACGGGATGATCGCGGAAAGAGGCCAGCGGAAGAACATGTAAAGTGCCAAAATTGCTCTATCTTCAGGTATTTTAGTTATTTACATAATTGAAATAATATTAATTTTGTTCAAATATGCAGACACCTAGCCATGGTACGCCTGATGATTCCCTCTTTGAGGAAGAGCTTTTTTCATCCCTATCTCCAATGTTGTTGTTGCAAAAAAAGGCACGAGATGCAACGTCGGAATTTAATGCTTTGATAGATGCGCCTCAAACACCTGAAACAGAAGAGAGGATACAACATCTTATGAGGCAGCCAAATAGATATCAGGTAATAATAAAAAGTCAAAAGGATATTTTTTTTGTTCTGCATGAGATGAATTGTGATAGTTTGATTTTTAATTTTTACATTGACTAAACTAACAAAAAGTTCTTTCGTATGTAGCGTCTTCTGGCATTTGCTGAACCCGGTGTTGGTGGTAGTGGGTCACAAGGGCAAGAGATTGCCCAACAACCCTCTCGTACACCTTCTACTCCTTTAGGTGGTAGCCAAGAAACACACCCTGCCCAAGCTGACACCCAGCCAACTGCTGAACGTGTTGGCAATGATGAGGCTGATATGGCCAGCTACATTATTGCGTTTCCTGGAGCTACACGCATCACCCATGTGGATCATTAATGGTAACAGCAGGAATCATGAGGTGTCCCGTAAAGCATGTACAACTCCCCAGGTAAATTTTAATATTTTAACTATTTCATGTACTTTATCTAAAACATATTTATCAATGATTTTTATTTTTAAATTAATGATAATATCTTCTTTTTCTTTTGGTTTTATTCTCGTAGGAAACAATGTTCTACAGATTCCTCGGAGAGCCATGCGTTGGTAATTTTTTGGCACAAATTATACGTACAGTGGTGGCTCTGCATCTCCAACCTCGAAAAAGAACTTTAGATTATCTAGAAGCCCTTTTGGGGCTTCAGACATTTGGATGGTGCTGTGTTTGTAGCTTCGCAAATATTTGAAATATACCAGGGACACCTATAGGACGCAATTGCAATTTAACCCTAGATATGAGCGTTCTCTCGCAGTTTCAGAGAGTGAGTGGAGAGTACTCATCCATGACGGAAAAGAGAAAAGGGCAAAGAAAGAAGGAAAAATGCCAACTGGACCCGCAAGGTAAATTACAACTTTAATTCAATAGCTTTAATTTTCTTTATGTCTAAAATAAAAGTGTGCTACGTCATATCTGACTTCAATCTTTTGATGCTAGGTTGCCCGACACCTCAAAGGCAACCAAAGCTAGGATAGAGAAAAAGGGCCATCACAAGCTCGGCCAGGGTGGCTACTTGAAATTAGCTGCAAGAATTGTAATTAAGTAGCTAAACATCTTATAATTAATTGTATCGCCTTCCAACGTTTTTGTAATCCTATCAGATATCATTAAAAATACACAATCATATATAATGTAGGGTGATGACTTTGGAACAATAACTACAGAGGAAGATAAAAATATTGCTTTCCGTTTTGGCTATCAAGCTGTAGTTGAACGTCGCAGAAGCTTGGGGCAGTCCCAAGATCTACAATGCCTGATAAGGTAAAACATTAACCTTTCAATATTTTTGTTTTCGTCCATAAATTTAATGTCTAACAACTTTGTTTAAATCAGGGGAGCAGCACTACCGACGAGGCAAATAACCCAGTTTTAGAGCCAGATGTAGATGATCCTCACGTGCAACCTGATCATTGTAGTGGGGACCAGGCTGACAATGCTACTATCAGTGAGGGTCGTGACGGTAATTAATTTCCACTTATAATTTTTTCTAATTATACCTTGATGGTTGTCCTTATAACGTTTTTTGTTTAAATGACAGTGAATGTTTCCCTTGAGGATCTTACCACCAGAGAGGAAGACAGGGCAACAGTCCCAACGGCGACAACTGGTGCACCAGGTAAATAATCTCATTGCAATTTTTTTTATTAATATTACCGAACTAGTTCAATGATATTTAAAACTGATAATTAAAATTTAATATTATCTGTTTTTGGAGGCGATGCCCCGTCACTGGATGAGACCAGACATCGTGACAATGCAACTAGGTCAGCGGCGACATCTGGTGCACCAGGTAAATAATCTCATTGCAATTTTTTTTATTAATATTACCTAACTAGTTCAATGATATTTAAAAACTGACAATTAAAATTTAATATTATCTGTTTTTGTAGGCGATGCCCCGTCACTGGATGAGCCCAGACATCGTGAATACGCAACTAGGTCAGCAGTGCGGGTTGAAAGGCACGAAACAGGAGCAGAGCACGATGATATTGATGATGTAATTAGGAGCTTTAAAAATAGGAAGAAGAAAAAGAAAATCTGACAATGTAAAATATTGTATTATTATAAGACAAACGTTACCATACTTGGAACATTTTTTTGCGTTATATAAAAAACTCATTTATCATACTATTTTTATGTCAAGCATTAATTGCAATGTTTCCTTTCGTACTTTTTGTTGAATTGTTTTTTTACTAGTTATTGAATATTTTTTTTTATGCTCATGAAAGTAAAAATTGAAATATAGATTGGGTATTGGGGAATTGAGAGTGATGTGAGGGGGGAGGAGGGGCCATAAGAGCTTCCACCTTCACGTGGTTGGCCCTGTTTAGTAGAGAATAATTTATTGGAGCGATTTAATCTTGGAGCAAACCTCCCTTGATCCAGCGTAGCAACAAAAAAGTCACTGCTGACTTAGTTGCTACTCTTTCAGATCGTGGGAGGCTTGTTCCAAGTTCATGCGACTCCAATAAATTGTTCTTGAAACGAAGAGGAGCTTATTCAAGTATGTTTTGACATTTTCAACATATGTTCTAACATTATCATAAGAATGCATCTTAGAGTAAAAAATAATACATCAATTACTTGTATTTATTGTATAGATAATGATGGATTTTGATTGACTTGGCAGCGCAGGTACAAATCCTCTTGCATCATGAGCAATACAACTTGTCAACCAGGGTCATGTCCAGGATATTTTTGCTTGTGCGCTTGACCAGGTTCGTAATGTCACATTTTGTAAGTTCCTTTACAGTTCATAATTCAATATTAAGTTTGTTCACGATTATTATCTAGGTTTTTTGTATGTGTTTTTTCATCTATTTGATTGTAAGCAACTATGCATGTTTCCTGTTGTTCACTATGATTTCTCCCATTACCAATCCCAGGATGAATCCGACTTTATTGTTACATAGGTTACTTTATTGTTACTATGATTTCTCCATTTACGATTTCATAGGTTACATCATGTAAAGTTGTCAATCTCAGGTTGGTGATGAGCTTTAGTTCTCCAGATTTGGGGATTTTCTGATATTTTCTCCCTCATGTCATTCTTGCATCACCTCATTATTTGAGCATGCCAATTGTCTACCACTTGTACCAATTGGCACATGTCAATCTCTCAGTGGTGCCACATTTCACCTATTTTCAGTGAGAGTTTAGGGTTTCTCTAACATAGCTTCAGAAATCTGATTCAGTGCCTGCTTGAATATCGTCACATAATACTCATGGTTTGGATTGATGAACATGTTTTGAATGGTTGGTTGATTCATCAGAACCACCCATAAATCTCCCTTCCTCTAACACACAGAAAATAAAAATTTCTTTGACAGGAGACAGAGTTTCAATACTTTGAAAACAAACTTCTATTCCCTTCAATAACTCAAAAAAAAACTATTACACTACTCCCTCACTGAGAGGGATTACAAAATTATGACTGCTACAAAACGCAGTGCATAAAACCAACTCACTGTCTGTTCAAAACAAACATACTCTGTCTCTAAGACACTCTGCTGTGTTTTTCCCTTTCGTACTGCTGTGCATACACACTTAAAAAGTTACACTCAATTTTTCACTTTTTACACACTGCTATGTAATAAAAAATTTACGTACTGTCTATAAAAAAAACTACCAAGCTTTTTCGACCTTTTTATTTTTATATGCCGGAACATATAAAACATATTATAATAAACCCTCTTTTTTAAAAAATAAAATTAAAGCTAAATTCTATGGCCCACCTTTCATTTCACATATGATATATATATAACATATGTATATATTAAACTATCAAAACATTAAAGAACCCTTTCCGTCGGACTTCAAAAGTCTAAATAGATTGAATTTCAAACCAAATTCGCGTTCCAAAATGGGATGCTGATGTCTGCCTAATTTTAACTCGAATTCTCAATCCAATGTGTCCTATAAAAAATTCGGGTCCGGTTTTCAGGTTTTCAGATTCCCTTCAATTTCATGCGATCCAATATTAATGCTCCACGTGTCCTCCTTTTGAATTTACAAAACTGTCGGGTAAATTTCTGTTTGTTTAATTTCTGGTTGGTGAATTGCGTTAATGCTGGCTGTTGTGTTTAAATACAATCCTATACAGAAATATGGCCGTGGCCGTCTACAAAAAAAACTTGCAGGAATTTTAAATGCTGAATTAAATTTCTGGATGGCATGCAAGCAACCTCCAAAAAAAATGTTGCTGCTGCATCCGTCCTTCTGCTGCAGCAGTTGAAGTTAAAATTCAACAGCACAGGGTTTAATAAGTGAGGGTGTAAAGGTAACTTTTTGTCGATGGTACTGGATTAAGATCATCTATTCATTTTTGTAGGGTCTTATGGTGTTTGGTTTTTTAGTTTTGGGTTGGGTTTATCAAGTCTAAGATAGTTTTTGAGTGAAAAAATTGCTATCAGGTATTAAAAATTTTTGGTTCTTTTGTCAAAATTTATGAGCTTGTTAGGAAATACAAAACTGACAATGGTTGTATCTTTAATTTGTGGAAAATAATTTGAAATGAAACCTTTTTGTTTAGGTTGTTGCAGCAGGTGCAAACCCCATTCAAATTACTAGGGGCATTGACAAGACAATAAAGGCCCTTGTTTCGGAACTCAAAATTTTGTCAAAGGAGGTAAACGCTTGCCTTTTGAGTAGGCCGGTTTTCCTTTTTGCTGATGGTTTGGTGTATCTAATTGAATTAGTTGCCTAAGGTATTTTTGGTTGCAAACTCCTTTTCATTTTTCATACAGTATTGGCTTTGTGGAATACATTTGATTGTGTGGTCTTGTTAGATCTACAACATTTGTAGTTGTTTAGTCTTATGGCCGAGGTGCACTTTTATTATGGAAATAGTTGATGCAATATTGTCATTTAATCCTTACTGCAGGGTAGCATGTTGAGAAGTTTCTTGTGAAACATTTGGTATTCAAAATGACACTTGATCCTATACAACATCATGCACTTGAATTCAAAATTCATATTCAAAGTGTGCCAGACAATTCTTGCAAAATTTCAAATATTTAGGTTGTTTTAAACCATTATCTTTTTCATGTATTGGATGCTGAAAATGTGGAAAAGACTTTGGTATGAAACCAACTGGTGAATAATTTCCAGCACAACAACCACTTCCAAGACATGATTTAGAAGTAGAACAAATGTGCTTATGAAGCATAGAAAGATATCCTTGATGCATTGTCAATGTTTGGCTAGGGTTATTTTGGAGAAAATAACTCCTTATTCCTAGAATAGTGATCTTCAATACAAGTAAATGCCAGAGAAGAGAGATCATCGTGTGACGCAACAAAACTGAAATTGGACCCCCAAGGAGAGCTGGTGTGTCTACAATCGTTGTGTCAGCATTTTCCCTTGGTGTAACCCGTTCTTTTCCTCCAGCCTGAGTCTTAATTGACTTCTTCTTTCTTCGGGTTTATTTATCAAATTCGTAGAATTTGATAAATAAATACTATCCACAATGGTTGGACTTTAATTTATATTCCCCACTTTATATTATCTCCAATCCTTATAACCAATGTTTAACTTTCAACACTTTGTATTTATACTCCACGTTTCTTTTTAAATAAATAACTTGTAGTGAACTTTCGGCTCTATATTTCACCACCCAGCCTTACAACAATCACCCTCCAAACTTATGCTAATTATCCGTCAATCGTTTAATTAAACAATTTCATTATACCGCCCCACCTATATATATCAATAACCAATCAAACACTGATCGCACCTGGCTATCCTTCGCGACACCTTAGTTTTCTCGTAAGTTCAACGCGCTTCAAATACATTACACGGCCCTCCTCCAAATCAACGACTTCAGACTTGCAATTTCGCCTTGCCCAACAGATGCTTTAATATTACAGTATGGCGTGGTTAAATCTAAGCAGCTTGTTTGTCACTGCTTACTTGTCGTGATTCCTCATGCAATCGCCACATCAGAAAATATCGCCATCTGCAAAAGCGCTATATGATATGGGCAACTACCTTTTGTGATACCCCTCACTAAGTCCAGAGTACCACTCACTTGCGCATGTCCTGGTTCCGCTTATCCTTTTGTTTGTTAAATGCAGAGGATAAAGGACCGTCTGGAAGCACAACAATTTTGTCTCTTTATTAAGCGGGATTTTAATATGTGTATTATCAAAGAAAACCAACACAAATTTTATAAGAAAATTGTTCAAAAGTCGAGCCCGCCGGACTTCAAACGGCGATAAACCATAATTCAAACCAAATTCGCGTTCCAAAATAGCCTGCTGACATCGGCCAATTTTCTGACGCGAATTTCTTATCAAATTCGCCCTAATATTTTACGGGTCCGGATTTCCACTGCGCGAGCGGCCCAAACAAAGATCCACTCCAATCAATTTTTGCCACGTGTCCTCAATAAAAACTTGCCCTGCTCCCAGCTGCGGGTGCATTCGATGGCGTTTAAGGTGATGGGACATGGATATGGCGATTTCATATCATTCACATTAACATTTAACGCTGTTCAATTAAGTTTTCACATCAAATCTAGATTAATTAATTTTTAACACTGTTCAAGATCGGACCTCCACTCCTCTGAGTGATTCCGCACGCTCCAATTTGATCCGGCCTTCGGCTCTCATTATTAATGATCAGAGATTCATTATGACGGCCGTCCTTTGATTGCATTGCAGACGGGTCGACATAAAAAATGGCGCTTAGCCATGGTTTTTCAGACAAGCCGGTTGCTGGATTACACTGTCTGGTAACTGCGATGATAAGGAGAAGTGGCCAGCGGAACTTCTGCCTAGACTTTGCTGCATATTTCCATTTCTCTCGGTTCTGTACTCTCTGTCTGTCTTCCTCTGTTAATTGGAATTCTGCTTCTTCGTCTCTTGTGCCCACTACGATTGCACCCATGCCTCGCGTGCGTCATAGGATGCGTTGCCGCAGGGGGAGCACTAGAGGTCAATCCCGGCGCGCTCCCTCCAGCACCTCAACAGAGGCTAGTTCACCTTCTCCCACGATGCGCACTGCGCAATTTTCCTTTGATTGCACTCTCAACCGCCCGCGAATCACAGCTGTGAGTCACCGTGGCTCCCCCAGGAGGCCCAATCATGAAGAATGCACCCGTCCGGCGGGACCCACGTTTTTAATTTGTTTTTTCGCTTGTGTGCGTGCCCATGCACTCCGTCGCTTTTTAGTTTATTTTACTATGTCGACCTTTAACTAATACTTTTGAATTCTCAGAATTAAACGTTCAAGATCAGCTTCGCATGAGGCAGTCTTCTTTAATTTTTTGATTTTTTGATGACAAT